>JAJJHT010021564.1:30664-225465 GCA_021223865.1 Drosophila pandora
TAGCTTTGTTTGGAAATATGATGCCTTTTGTTTTCGATTCGGCCCATCCTTTTTATAATTCCGGATGCATCTTGCGATCTCCTGCCCAATTTCTTGCTGGGCATCTAGGAGGCCTTGAGCGCTCGCCTCTTCAACGGCTGGCTCTATAATAATTTTGGGGGCAATATTTTCCCTGTCCATATTTTCGTTCTTCGTTTCTGACCGTTGGGAGTGATTTATTTGCTATTAGTAGCTGGATGCGCTCCAACTCGCAACCGAGAGTGGTCGAAGAAACTGAACCCTTTTTTATGAACTGAGGGAGGTGTGGGGCCCTTAATCTACCGATTAAAGGGACAGCGTCACACTGCTGTGAAGATCCTGTTGCTCTCTTAGCAGGAGTCTTCCTGATATCTTTATTGTGGAACGATAGAAATCACTATTCGTTCCTTTTTGACTTTTGTTCGAAAAGTGATCCTGGGCTTGCAGGATCACGTCGGGGTCACCAAAATGTTTATCTGAAATGTTTGAATAGAAGCAAAGGGTACATAAACCGATTGCTGGGTTGTTGCCGCAACTTGCACTTGAACAAATTGGACGTGGAGAAATTACTGAGTTCAGAGTAGATTTGTCTGAGACTGATTTTATTCATATAAAGGTTCAATATTTATAGCTAATTCGATACATAGATATTGCTTAAGTGGTAAATTAATGGAAATATAGCAAAAAATATAAAAAATGATAAATTAACAATTTTAAAAAGTGTAATTCTGCAATATTTTGTCGGTTGCATGAACTTGTAATGTCAGCAGTCCTTGCTGCTTTTCAGTTTGTTGTTTCTGTAGTGTTTGGTCTTTTTTAATGTTCATCGTTTTATGTAGGTTAATATTTTCTTTATTATATATTTATTGTACTTGTGTCTTTGTTATGTGTAAATCGTGTTCTTGTGACCTAAATATTAAATGCTTATGACTTAACAGAAATGATATTCATGAAATTGACAATGAAAATGGCACATGATTGGTAAATTGTCATTGTAATTTCTTTGTAATTTTTATACCCTTGCAGAGGGTATTATAATTTTGGTCAAAAGTGTGCAACGCAGTGAAGGAGACATCTCCGACCCTATAAAGTATATATATTCTTGATCAGGATCACCTCCTGAGTCGATATGAGCATGTCCGTCTGTCCGTCTGTCCGTCTGTCTGTTTCTACGCAAACTAGTCTCTCAGTTTTAAAGCTATCGAGTTGAAACTTTGCACACACCCTTCTTTCCTTTGCAGGCAGTATATAAGTCGGAACGGCCGGGATCGGTCGACTATATCCTATAGCTGCCATATAACTGATTGATCGGAAATGCCATAACTTCGTTGTTTTTTAAGATAGAGGGTTGGGACTTTCCACACATGTTATATTTGACCAACATATCTTATGTACAAAATTTTATAAGGATCGGCCGACTATATCCTATAGCTGTCATACAACGATCGGAATTGGCATAACTTTGGTGTTTTTTAAGTTAGAAAGATGGGATTTGGTACAGATTCTATTTTGGGAAAAACAATCTGATTTGTCGAATTTGAAAAGGATCGGTCGACTATATCCTATAGCTGTCATATAACTGATTGATCGGAAATGCTATAACTACGTTGTTTTTCAAGTTAAAAGCATGGGAGTTTCAATGGATTCCTCTTTTGGCAAAATAATTCGATATGCCAAATTTCATAAGGATCGGCCGACTATATACGATCCGCTATATATCTAATAATATAAGATGCGTGGCGCCACCTAGCGGACTGCGACTCAACTGCAAGGGTATATCAACTTCGGCTCCGCCCGAAGTTAGCTTTCCTTTCTTGTTAATTGTAATATTGTTATTTATGTAATATTGTATACTTGTGAATAAATTGAAAATTTTTGGAACTATACATTAATCGAACGTCATTCATCTATAAGAAAATATTAGAAAAAGCAAATTCATGCTTCGTCGTTGAATTATTTAACCTCTAATTTTCAAACTAACCTAAGAGAGAAAATAGAGATGATGAAATGAAAATAGAGAGAGAGGAATACTAGAAGTTTCACTTCTGTCTTGCGTAGGCTTGACACACCCTTTTATTTATTTTGATCCTGTTGGTGCCGTCCGCGTCTTATTTTACCGTCACATAGATCGTGGTGAAATTATTATTATTATTTTTTTTTTGCGTCGAAGTTTTTGCGCAGTTATTGCGCATTAATTTACTTGTCTTTTCGGCAGTGTGTAGGTAATCTGGGCCAATAGCGAAATCTATTTCACAATCCATTTGCTGTACAGTTGACATCGAAGGACCATTGTTGGGGGTTTACCTGTAGTTATATAATAATATCCGGATCGAACGCCCGGAAAATAAAATAATACGCAGGCTTTTGACTTTAAATTTTTGTCTATTCCGCTGTTGGCGCCTTCTTTTTCTTTTCACATGTATATATATATATCTTATTTTTAGTGTTACCATTCTTATTTTTATACCCTTGCAGAGGGTATTATAATTTTGGTCAAAAGTGTGCAACGCAGTGAAGGAGACATCTCCGACCCTATAAAGTATATATATTCTTGATCAGGATCACCTCCTGAGTCGATATGAGCATGTCCGTCTGTCCGTCTGACTGTCTGTCTGTCTGTTTCTACGCAAACTAGTCTCTCAGTTTTAAAGCTATCGACTTGAAACTTAGCACACATTCTTTCCTTTGCAGCCAGTACATAAGTCGGAACGGCCAGGATCGGTCGACTATATCCTATAGCTGCCATATAACTGATTGATCGGAAATGCCATAACTTTGTTGTTTTTTAAGTTAGAGGGTTGGGATTCCACACATGTTATATTTGACCAAAATATCTTATGTACAAAATTTCATAAGGATCGGCCGACTATATCCTATAGCTGTCATAGAACGATCGAAATTGGCATAACTTTGGTGTTTTTTAAGTTAGAAAGATGGGATTTGGTACAGATTCTATTTTGGGAAAAACAATCTGATTTGTCGAATTTCATAAGGATCGGCCGACTATATCCTATAGCTGCCATATAACTGATTGATCGGAACTCGCTATAACTTCGTTGTTTTTCAAGTTAGAAGGATGGGAGTTTCAATGGATTCCTCTTTTGGCAAAATAATTCGATATGCCAAATTTCATAAGGATCGGCCAACTATATACGATCCGCTATGTATCTAATAATATAAGATGCGTGGCGCCACCTAGCGGACTGCGCAAGGGTATATTAACTTCGGCAGCAAATCGATACCTTGTGGCTGCGTGAAGGTGGGATCTGCCAAACGAATTTTTGGTGGAATGTTTTTCTGGCACTGAATTGGTTTGGACGGTTGATTCGACATGAACTCTGGTAGTATATAAGTTATTTGTAAGCGTGGGCTTTATATTTATTTAATTATTTTACTTTAGCCTGTTTAGGCAAGAGTTTAATAATAAAACAATCGAGTTATTTCACTATTGATTCACTTCTCTGAACCTGCTAAGGGAACGGTTAATGTTGGATTACAATTATTAATTTGAAGTAGGAAGAAGGCGAGTAGGGTAAGGGAGTAGCGGAGGATGGAACCCAAGGTAAGTTCTCCTCTAAGGGTCCCGATGTGGTGGAGGTTCCTAAGACTCAGCTGGTGAAGAAATGGAAGACTTAGCCGGTTTTGGTATGTCGTAATGTTGACCATGGTCATGGCCGACACAGCTGGCTTTTTCATCGAGCTTCCCAGCTGGTTTACGAACCAAGTTCCGTTGAGGCCTATCTTGTCAGAATAGGTTACCAAGTAGGTTCCAAATATTTGTTGGTCCCGTCCCAGGTCGTCGGTTATGGTCATGTTGGCGTCGTTTACTATGAGGGTGCCGTGATCGACAACTGTAACTGGATCCAGATGACCTGGGAGCGTAGAGCATTGCGCAATAGCTCCAGAAACTATTTGCTGAGCACAACTGCCATTTTGGAGCTCCCTGCAGAAGGTGGCGCCAACCATCGTCTTGCAATACCCGATGTTAATGTTTCGTCTTTGGCATTTGGCGACCAGGTTTCCACTTTCGAAGTCTAGGATCTTGTTGTGGTGCTGAACCGGATAGACCGTTACCTTCTTACATACGAGTTTATGGTTAGGAAATTTAATATACTATACTTATACTAGATACTCCTAATATTTCCTGTAAACTAATGTTAATAGGCTGCTTGTCTTTAAATTCGCCAATGTCAGAGCTATCGAACATTGCCGGGCTTACGATATTTAATTTTGCTAGGGTTTGGCCCATTGGAATATTATCCAAATCCGTGATTATGATTCTGTTTTTAGCCAAAATGATTTCCAAAAGGTGTGTTTCTTTATTTTTTTCCAATTTTTGAATTTGGTTCATTACGTTTACAAGTTCGTTCAAACGTTCTTGAAATTTGTCCTTCATCTGCTCTCATTAGTTTCTTTAGATTGAATTGTATTTGCTCCCAATCATTAAAGTTAAAGGGTGTGCCTGCAATAACTTTTAAAGCTGTCCCTATTTAGTTTATACTTCTAGCGGTTCTATGATGAATTTTTCGGTCTGGTCAGCGTAATCCTCGTAAGTTGTCGTGTCCGTCGCGTGTTGTAAGTATCCGTAAGATTCCCAAACTACAATGTCACCGTCCTCTATGGGGATATAGCCTGCGTTCGTAAAGTCGTTCAGTTTCACCGTTGCGTGCGTTCTAGCAGCTGTTAGTGCCTACAATAAACTGTATTTTCCTATCCTAGAAAGATATAAATGAATAAAAAATATAAAATGTATAAAAAAGGTGAGGAGACTAGCGAGGATTATTAGCGTAGATTCCAAGATTTGATGCCAAGATTTCCCTCAGCTTGTCCTTGTGGACCACCCTCCCTTTAATTAGGACCGTGGTCTGCCTCAATAACTTCCTCCGAACATAGTGGTGATAGCTTGTTTCCTAGTCGCTTACTTGCTTTTAGAAAAACTTTTTCACCGACTTGATAGTCCTTATAGGTCCTTTTCTTATTTACTTGATCCAGTGTCTTTTTCTGGGCTTCTTGAATTTTTCTACTTATTCTTCGCCAAAAGTATCCATTTTACAGGGTCATTTATATTGCATCCCAGTTTCAGACATCTGGCTATTTCAGCTAGAGTGCTATGAAACCTCTCTACTTGACCATTTGAGGTGCTATGTAAAGGCGGGGCGTTGGAAATGGTGATATTGAAGTGATTTAGAAAAATTGATTTAATGGTCTCCAAATTTTTTGATTTTTCATTATCCCAGTAGATTTTTTTTGTTTTTGAGAAGAAATTTATAATGTGTAACAGAGGGGCTTTTATGTCCACAATAGCCCTCGATGCGGTTTGCACTGCGGCGAAGTTTGAGAATTTATCGACGCATGTAAGGAAATGGGTTCCGTCTGTTGAGAAAATTTCAATGTGTAGGATTTCCCCCACAGAAGAAGGTATAGGTGTATAGGCTACCACCTGCTTAGATGGATGGCGTTTGTATTTTGCCATGGTACGGGTTCTGCAGTTCGACGTAATTTCCGTTGCTAACCGAAGTATTTTATGGGAAAAAATAATCCCTAAGAATTTGCTTTACATTTTCTGTGCTGCTCGATGAGCCCTGTTGTGTTCTGCTATAACGATTTCTTTTTGCTCGGTCGTATCCGTTATGTCTATTACGAAGCTTTTTGTGTACTTGAAGGAAGTGCTAGGGAAGGACTCTATTATTCGGTGCTGGATAAAGGCCAAGGTTGGTAGGGTGCAATATATTGCGTTTACTACTTCAGCGTTTACCACTTCCTGTAATGCATTTAGCAGGTTCACTCGATTGGGGGTTCTAATTATGTGCCTCACCTTGATTTCGAAAACAGTTTACTGGGTTGTCGGTGGTATTGATAGTGTATGTCAGGGATTGTTCGCTATGAATGGTGGCTACATCTGATTCTGGAACGTCTTCTAGGGCGTTTTTAATGAGGCAAGGTTTTCCTTGCCTGGTTTATACATCACCTTTGCGCCATGATCGTCAATAAGCCCCTTCCAGCGCTTCAATTTCGCGTTAGGGTTTTTTTCTGAGACGGCAAAGGTGAGTGGTTGGTGGTCTGTAAAGATCCGCAAATCTTTTACTCCGTTATGGTAATTTCGGAGGTTATTTAGTGTCCAAACAATGGCGAAGACCTCTCGCTCGTTGGTTGCGTAATTTTTTTTTGTTGTCACGTAGGATACGTGATATCATTGTGATTGGGCGGCCATCTTGGTATAGTACCGACCCAAGTCTGATGCCAAGATTTCCCTCAGCTTGTCAAACGATTCTCTCTGTTCTTGGCTCATACTGATGTCAATCTTTTTTGATTGATATCACAGGCCAACAGCAAAAAATCTCCGCGCATAATTTTACCTGCTCCATAATCTTTAGGCTCCCCTGAACCAAAGTCCAGAACAAACATAGGTTCTATCACCCACAGTTTCCGCGGTACACCTAAGAGAAGAAATTGATCAAATTTTACCATATATTGAATTATGTAGGCCGTGTAATGGCGATGACCATCATTGTTTCTAGTACATATCATTTTTGAAATGTATGTGTACCAACTAAAATTAAAAAATGGTATCTAGCAGTTACCATATCTTTGGAATACGCATCCAAAGTTGAAATCTCCGATTTTCTACATTATATTTTGGTCTTCTATGATTTTTTCCCAAACATTTTTCTATGGAAGATTTTTATTTTCTTATTGAAATCAGTAGATCATACCATGTTTTAATTTTGGATTTAAGGAAAAACTCGAAATAATTTTGTATAATTTATTATAGGTGGTTAAACAATATTTTTGTAAATTAAATTTGAGTTTTTAATCTCATATTTTCAAAAAGTCATGGCTGTCTACAATTTCTGTAAGCTTTTACAGAACAAGTTGAACAATAGAAACGTTTTGAACATAGAAACAGTTTTAGATACATTTCAAAAATGATATGTACTAGAAACAATGATGGTCATCGCCATTACACGGCCTACATAATTCAATATATGGTAAAATTTGATCAATTTCTTCTCTTAGGTGTACCGCGGAAACTGTGGGTGATAGAACCTATGTTTGTTCTGGACTTTGGTTCAGGGGAGCCTAAAGGTTATGGAGCAGGTAAAATTATGCGTGGAGGAAAAAAAAAGTTGGAAATTGTCGGCCTGTGTATTTGCTGGCTTTGCCATTTTCTCCCTTTAGAATATATGTTAGGGGCCTTGCGATTGTCGTGAAGTTTGTAATGAAACACCTGTAGTAGCTTGCTAACCCCAGAAATGATCTGAGGTCGAAGAGTGTTTTTGGTGGGGGAACTTTTTCGGATGAAGTTCAGAGTCCTCCTTGTGACACCATGAACCCCAAGTATTCAACGCTCTTTTTAAAGAACTTTGACCTTTCTTGGGATACTCCCATGCCTGCGTCTAAGAGTTTTGTTAAGACCCAATCCACGTCCTTTTACGTGGTCTTCTTTTGTTTTTGAGAAAATTATGACGTCATCTATATAAACGTAGCATAACTTAGAGATTCCCTATCTTCCTGAAGTCTATAACCAAACGCTTCTTCTTAACCCAGGTGGGGTTGTTATATGGAGACTTGAATATCCTTATTACGTCGTCCGCAAGAAGTTATTTAACCTGTGCATTGGCGAATTCGGTTACACCCATGGGGTGTGGGTAGGACCTGGAGTACACCGGTTCCCCATCAGTTTTAATTATGGCTATAGTGTTTATATTAAATGGAAGCGCGTCGTCCGGATCGGCGAAGCCTTTATGATTTTTTACAATCATTTTATCAAAGGTGGCTTTTATTGCCAGGGGAACGTCCTCATCATCAATTTAAATAAAATTTACATATTCTGCCTTAGTAAATCTGATATTTTCATTTCCATTGTTTGTGTGCAGAATATTACCGGTAAAATCGAGTTTCGCATTTACTTGTTTAAGCAAGTCGAGCCCGATACAGCCGTCAAAGTCTTTGAGGTTGTTTAGTATGAAACAGGGTGTTTTTATGTTAAACACCGAAACTCGACATTTTTTGTCTATTTCGGTGAAGCCATGGATAGACTTCACCGTGAAGGGTTTCTCCGCTGCCACGATGCCTTTCAGCCCCGGGATTGGAGTAACGTAATTTTAAGAAGAACCTGTGTCTAAAAGTAGTTTTATTTCCTTTCCTGCTACCGTACGTGTGAAAGTTAAATACTGTGTTAAAAGATGCTAATACAGCAGCCGCTGGTCCTCTGACTTTATTTTTTTTTATTCCTAATAGTGTCTGCTACTGCAATCATAAGATTCAAAAACCTTATAGGCTGCGGTGGCGGCTTGCCTCCAGGAAACATAATTTTCCTGCTTGCCGTCAAATTCGGGAACTGACTTGACCATGTCAAGGGGTTCATTACCCAGTATGTCTGTTTTTAATTCAGTTTGATGAAAAAAAAAATGAATTTTTTATAAAAAATATTATTTAATTAATAACAATTTTGTATAATGAAATTAAAAATGTTCCCTCTGCTAGATACTGGCCAAATTTTAAATACCTTACTTATTGGCGAAGAGTTTTTGACAAGAAGGCTACTCGCATTTCTTAAGATTATTATGTTGTCGCTGCTACTGCTGCTGTCTCGTGGCGTCGCTGCTGCTGTCTCGTGGCGAGAGGTAACTTTAGAGCTCCCTTTGTGTTTTTTTTTTGTTAAAACAAATTGCAAGCGCGATGGCACTGTACTTGGGAAGTACTTGGAAATCCGAATTTTCAGTTACTTCGTTAATTCATTAAGCTGTATATCGCACAGGTTTGGTTCGCTAGTTTCTTTTTTTTTACTTTGTATGTTTATATTTCATTGTTTTCAGTTTTGTGCCATTTCTATTTACGGGATTTTTTGATTTGGGTGCGGGTTTTCAATCACGTTGGGGCGCCATTTATTTGTAAGCGTGGGCTTTATATATATTTAATTATTTTACTTTAGCCTGTTTAGGCAAGAGTTAAATAATAAACCAATCGAGTTATTTCACTATTTATTCACTTTCCTAAACCTGTTAAGGTAAGGGTTAATATTGGATTACAATTATTAATTTGTTAATAATTCATTGGCACAACTGTGGTTGTGGAGTACAGATTTTTGACTAACTTAAGGGTCTGATCCGGCTGCAGCTTGAGGCCTTTGCCTGGTCGCAGCGCAGTCGCTATAAGTGCCGTTCGTCAGTTTCTCTTTGTGGGAACTGGGTATGTTAACTTATACGCCAATACCTGTGTTTTGAAATTAGTAGTTAATGAAAACATATTTTATACTGCTTGGGCGTTCACTCGGTTTATCCCTCCGATGCCCTTAATACTAATGTCGGAGTCATGTCCATAAATTTTGGGCAGTTTTGAAGTCGATGGCTGCCGTGGGCGCATACAACACAATTTTCAACTGATGATTGAGTTGATGAACGAAATCCACTAATGGCGGTTGTCTTTTGCAGCTTAACTTGGATGTTTGCTTGCCGCTCTAGGTGTTCTAGCATTTGTTAAAATGATTGCCGACAGGTTGGGTTTGTGATGGCGAGTTTTATACATGGTAGCATATGTGAATCTAATTTCTCTTCAAAAATATGTATCAAGATTGGATCCCACTCTAAGGTTGGAATTTAAGTTCTTGGCCTCTCCAGTTACATGGTTCTCCCAATGCCTGAATTTTACAGCATCGCTATAATTTTGATTGTGGACCAATTCCATGAAGATGTCATAGAATCGGGGCCACTTCATTCAGAATCCGGGTATTACAAACGGAGATGCGATAGTGGGTTTCTGCGTTGATACTGAATTCGATTGTGATTCTTCTCTCAGGAGCCTTCGGCTCGAGGTTTTCGCCTGTTTTTCGGGGCCGCTGTGATGGTCCTGACTGTGATGGTATTCCATCCGAAAATATGGCTTCATATTTTATTTCAAGGTTTTTAGCGCCTTGGCCTTGTGAAATACTCATTCTCAGGACTTAGTGCTAGCTCATGGAGCTTGGGATCATTGTTTTAAGATTGGTTCCACGAGTGGGTGAGCTGTCTTAATCTCTCCTTGAAGTACCTTTCTTTGAGTTTCCGCTTGTCGGAGTCTTTAGTAAACGTTATTATTAGTTTTTGAATAGCTATTTTGCCTTCAATTTGCTCTTCAATGAGCATTTGAATTACGGGATCTGATTCCTATGCCATGGTTGAAGTTTAAAATATTTAATATTCGAACTACCGTTTGACTTGTTGTGATATAGTTTTATTAACAAACAAATTGTGATACAATAGATAAAAAATTTCGTCTGTAGATCGTTATGTGGCCACTATTGTCGAACTTGATCTCGCGGGTTTAACAGTAGGTCTCGGAGGCGTAGTCAAACCCTATAGAAGGAGATGACTAATGTTATCCTGTCTGCTCGAGATGAACCGACGCTAGCTGTGGTCAGGCAGAGGTTGATGTTAGATAATTGAGGTCCTGGTTGGTTGTCTTCATGTATATGGGGGTGGTGGTAGTTTGGTTAATGTAAAATTGAGGTCCTGGTTGATTAGGTTTGGTTTGGCGGTCCTTCTGGCGGGAGCAACACTTAGGAATAATTACATCTAGGTGGTTCCTACTGGTGGTCCTTCTGACGGGAGCACCACTCTAAGTAGGTTATTTTTAAGTACCATAAGATGATATTGAGTAACGAACCGATTCACTCTGTATTCGCAACTATATTTATTTTAGAAGAAAAATCTTATATAACATGTTAAGTATACATATGTTAAACATTAGGGAAGGTCATGTGTGCTGTCAAGGTTTAGTGCAATGGCGCATACCTCTACTCTGCTGACTCAGATTGCTTGGATACGAGTTTGTTGAGCTTGTTGATTTTCCTAGTTCTTGCTTACCGTGGTCAGTCGGTCAATCTTAGTGCTGATATCGCGGCTTCTTCTTCTAGTGTAGATCGGCGCCATCTATAGCTGGGTTGCTCGATCTAAAATCAATTACTGCTTATTGCTTAACTATGGCGCCAATGCCGGTGGTTTGTTGATAGGTTAGTAGGTCTTAACATCCGTTGCCAACAAAAATGCTTAGGCTGAATCACGTGGCTGGACATCAGGATATCATTGAAGCCGCTGTTGTATCGTCCAAGCTGTTCTCCTGCTGGACGCCTGATGAAGTAAATATTGGCACTTGATCAAATTGGCTTAAATTCCATTGATGATCCTATTTCCGAAAACAGGGTTTCGTGGTGTGCCACCGCCTCTGGAAACCACAAAATATTTCTTTCCCATAAGAATAAATATACAAAATATTTCTTCTTAAAAAAAAACATCGATTACATCGAAAAAAACAAATTTTTAATTCAGTGACATTAAATCTTATAAATTATGAAAAATAAACTGAACTATGAACTTAAAAAGCTAAAAAACAAAAATATGAACAAGAAGCAAAGTAAATAAAAATAATGGTTTTCAAAATAAGTAAAGCATTTAAATTTCTGTTAGCCATTGGTTTTTGCTGGCAAAAATTAGCTTATCAACCGTTTTTGGTTTGAGAGAGGCGCGTCTATCACTGACCATACATCCAGCCCTACTGAATATGCGCTCGGACTCAGTTGAGCACGCAGGTATGCATAGGTAGCGCTGGGCACATCCATTAAGGGTCCCCATTTCGGTGGCGTTAATCTGCCAAAAAAGTAAAAAAAAGAGTCCATGTAATCGATGTCCGATGTCCGACGATTTTCGGTCTAAGTCCTGTAAAACAAATACACTGCATAACCAATAATTACGTGATAACTACCGACAAACAAAAAATAGCCAACCTGCTTGCCTCAACTGGAATCTAGATAGAATCTCAATCCCAATAACAAAAAAGCCCACTAGCAATACAAAATAGAATACTCTCCCATTTCAAACATATCTTTAACAAGAAAGGAAAGCTAACTTCGGGCGGAGCCGAAATTTATATACCCTTGCAGTTGAGTCGCAGTCCGCTAGGTGGCGCCACGCATCTTATATTATTAGATATATAACGGATCATATATAGTCGGCCGATCCTTATGAAATTTGGCATATCGAATTATTTTGCCCAACGAGGCATCCATTGAAAATCCCATCCTTCTAACTTGAAAAACAACGAAGTTATGGCATTTCCGATCAAACAGTTATATGGCAGCTATAGGATATAGACGGCCGATCCCTATGAAATTTTGCAGATCGAATAAGTTGGCCCAAATTAGAATCCATAGAAAGTCCCATCCTTCTAACTTCAAAAACAACGAAGTTATGGCATTTCCGATCAATCAGTTATATGGCAGCTATAGGATATAGTCGACCGATCCCGGCCGTTCCGACTTATGTACTGCCTGCAACAGAAAGAAGGGTGTGTGCAAAGTTTCAGCTCGAAAGCTGTAAAACTGAGAGACTAGTTTGCGTAGGAACGGACAGACGGAAAGACGGGCAGACGGACATGCTCATATCGACTCAGGAGGTGATCCTGATCAAGAATATATATACTTTATAGGGTAGGAGATATCTCCTTCACTGCGTTGCACACTTTTGACCAAAATTATAATACCCTCTGCAAGGGTATAATAAGAAAACATGCAAATTCCGAGGTCTACTGATAAGATTGCCCAAAATGGACAAGACACCAAAGTAAGCCAATTCCGATCGTTCAGCTATATGGAAGCTATAGGATATAGTCCGCCGATCCTTATGGAATTTGACAAATCAGATTATTTTGTCAAAATAACTGTTGAGCTATCAGAATTTTGATAGCG
Source organism: Drosophila pandora (assembly GCA_021223865.1). NCBI lineage: Eukaryota > Metazoa > Arthropoda > Insecta > Diptera > Drosophilidae > Drosophila > Drosophila pandora. The sequence goes on from JAJJHT010021564.1 coordinate 43,404, forward strand.
ACCGAATTAATACACAATCCACAATTCGATTTAAATATATTTATTGGGTCAATTTAACCCCAAAACAACCGCAGCGGCCGATCCCAACAATGCCGAATTACAAGTGCATAAACCCTAAGAGCTTGCGCAGAAGCTCCATCAAAGCTCCCAAAGTGCATGCACTACAAAAGAACAACAAAGCGCATGCGAATCTGGGAGAAACAAAGAATATAATACAGCTGATAACGGGCAATTAGTGGACCGCTGCGGCTGGTTACACTGAGAGAATAGAAATAGAAATAATTATGATTTTTGATGCTGGCACAAGTCCCAACATCCTCCCCCCGCTGAATTCCATCTTTCAACAAAAAATCCTTAGGGGCATGGGGCAGGTTCATCACATAATATTGCTGATGATCTCAAGGTCCATAATTCTCAGTTGCAGGCTGCCGTGTCCATCCAGATCCAGAGAGCGCTCGAGCCAAGCGTCAACAGAGTGGCGAGAGTGGAAGGAAACATCTTTCCGAAATTGCGCGTAGGCGCACCTTTCGATTTCAGGATCGGGAGCCTTCACGGCTGGAGCAGCAGCCACCTTGGCAGCTGCAGACGGCGGTAGCAGCGATGCGGACGACCTCCCCCCATTGGAAGGGTGCAGGCTTGAGTTCAGAATGGAGTCAGACCTGGGTGCTGACTTAATCGGCAACGGTGACAATAATCCAAATCCCGAGCCAGATGAGGGATTAAGTACAGCAGCTTCAGAAAATCCATCGCAGACAACTGCCAGATGCGACGTTGATATAGCGACCACGGGGGGAGCGGTGGATAGCAGGGGCACTGATGAGACGCAATTGGACACGTCCTGGCTATCGTGATCCTTGTTCAGGTTTCGCTCCAATTTAAAAACCTGAGAACCCGATTGGATGTCGCAGTCCAGCGGGTAATCCTGACTGTATGAGCGACGCTTTTCCAACAGACCATCCTGCACCTTCACCACCGCTATGGTTGGTTCTGCCATTGACGAAGCAGTGGGACCATTGGGGCCGTCGAGACAAGTGGAGTGTGCAGGTACCCTCATGGAGTGCTTTGCCATTCCCACCTGAATGTCAAAGCGCACATCAGCGGCAAGCTGGGAGAACTTCCAGCATAATTCACTCCCAACTTCAACAGAGCTCAATCGCTCTAACTCATCCTGGAGTGTGGTAAATTTCGTGCGCAACGCAATTTCCAACGGCTCCAGTACCATGATTGTCAAATCTTCCTTCTGAACTGCAGCCTTGACCTTGTTATGCAGGGCTTCCATCTCCTGGTAGGTCACCTCTGCTCTTCGCCGCAAAAGCCTTTCCCTGCTTGCAGGAACCGAGGCACTAGCTACATCTCCAGACTCCATTATGCAATTTGTTTTTGTGCAAGGTGAAATGCAATGGAAACAACAGCAACAAGTTTTCCTTTGCAAGGTTTCCTTTAAGCACTTCAATGATCACAAATCAATTAGAGCGCGATCACGTCGGGGTCACCAATGTTGAGCTATCAGAATTTTGATAGCGACCGAATTAATACACAATCCACAATTCGATTTAAATATATTTATTGGGTCAATTTAACCCCAAAACAACCGCAGCGGCCGATCCCAACAATGCCGAATTACAAGTGCATAAACCCTAAGAGCTTGCGCAGAAGCTCCATCAAAGCTCCCAAAGTGCATGCGCTACAAAAGAACAACAAAGCGCATGCGAATCTGGGAGAAACAAAGAATATAATACAGCTGATAACGGGCAATTAGTGGACCGCTGCGGCTGGTTACACTGAGAGAATAGAAATAGAAATAATTATGATTTTTGATGCTGGCACAAGTCCCAACAATAACTTTCTAACTTAAAGTTATGGCCAAAGTTATGGCATTTCCGATCAATCAGTTATATGGCAGCTATAGAATATAATCAACCGAACTCGGCCGTTCCGACCTTTATACTACCTGCAAACATAAGAAGGATGTGGGCAAAGTTTAAACTCAATAGCGTTAAAACTAAGAGACTAGAAACCGTAAGACAGACGGACAGACGGACATGCTCATATCGACTCAGGAGGTGATCCTGATCAAGAATATATATACTTTATGGGGTCGGAGATGTCTCCTTCACTGCGTTGCAGACTTTTGATCAAAATTATAATACCCTCTGCAAGGGTATAAAAACCTTATATATCAGCACTTTCTAACATATCGCAAGAATTCAGCAGAATTGACCAAATTAAATTTATAAGACTTTAGCTAAGACATACAAGCACCTCCTTGAACCCAACACCCCACGCTACTGCTATCGCTGCCAAAAATCAACCTCCACAAACATGGAACTCATCTTAGACTTTTACAATATCTCAGGATAAGCAAAATCTACTTAAAAATCAGCCGGCCAGCCACTGAGTAGCTTATGAACCCGACAGCAGAAAACATTCAAGCAATTATCAACTTTTATGAATGAACGGCCACGTTTAAATTCGTTCACCCAGTTTTTAACCGTCGCAAACACAGGTGCAGATGTGCCATGAACTGCATCCAATTTGGCTTTGATATCCTCGGACTTAAGCCTTTCAAATGGAGATGTTTTGATGACAGCCCTGAACTCGCTTTTGTCCATTGTTACAAACACGTGTATTTTATAAATTTTGATCGACGATAAAAATTGACCTAAGTTCTTGATCAAGCTGAAATTTGGACAGCTTTCCAATCGATAGTGGTACTTACAAAAAAAATCTTTACCGACACTACGAGCGCTATCACTCGGATTTTCTAAGGATTTATTGAACGACCCTCGTATGTAATAAATTAATAAATGTAGACTTTTGTCAGGTTTGGCTCGCTAAAAATAAATTAATAAATGTAGAGTTTTGTCAGGTTTGACTCGCTGAAACTAGAAGAAGGCCCTCCTTGCAAAAAATTACCAGGAGCCAGGACATCCAGATCAGCGGAATTCTCCAAGAGAGAGACTAACGGCCTCAAATTAATCACCGCAGCTATATTATAAACAAGCTTATTCAACTTTTCGGCCTTTAGTACAGCCAAACCTACGAGACCGTTGACACCTACTGCCAAGACCTAATAACCCAGCTCTAATAGACGCTCTAATAGGCGCCGGAAACAAAAATCAGCAATATCAGCGGTAAGAATGACCAACTGACCTGATCAAGTAAAACCAGCGAGCCACGTGGTTAGGTATAAGTACCCATAGTTAAACCACAAAATATGTAATTCTGTGATCTTATAAAAGATCACCTGGTTCATAATAAAGACGGTTGCGAATACAGTGTGAATCAGTTCGTTAATCAGTATCATCCCATGGTACTTAAAACTAACCTACGTAGTGTGTTGCTCCCGTGAAATGGGGCGCCAGTAGGACCTACCGATAATTAATCATCCGAAACCTTTACCAACCACTACCACCACCACCTAAACGTAAGGACAACCAACCAGGACTTTAAGTATCTACCATCAACCTCTGCCTGACCACAGCAAGCGTCTGTACAACCCGAGCAGACCCTTGAAGAAACCAAGTAAATTTAGTCAGATGTTTTATACATCCTTTAACTACGACTCAGGGACCTACCGTTCCGCTTGCAAGTTGAAGCTCATATAACGCACGACGAACACGGACGAACAGACCCTGTATTTTGCTGTCTTCCCACAAGCCGCCAAAGTGATAAGAACGGGGAGGGATGAACTATTACTCAATGGACTTTGAAGGAAAAAATCCAGGACTGCGGACTGATGCTCATCTCTAAAAATTATCCGTTTTAATTCGCTCATTGATTTTTCACTTCAACCAAATTGGTGGCGTTTTCGTATCAGTTCTGTTGAGGCTTCTTCTGGATAGAAAAATATCTCCCCAATGCATACAGAAAGACGACGGTGGACAGATCCCTCACCAGCTTTAAGTGAACGGCTTTCGTTCTGAAACAGATGAAAACGCTGATGCAACACTTTATGGGGCCTTGTTGTGAACCTCCGACTTATACAGGAAAGAACCGCAAAATCAATGCCGGTTACATGCAAGACCTAATAACCTTTCACTCGCTCCTATCTCACGCATTTATTTATCGCCCCATTTACTTCAGTCTTTCTACCCCAAGCGCCAATACTGAAAACGTATCATCGTCAGTAACGATCGAGGTCCTACGTGCAGGTTCTAATCATGAAAGCTAAAGCTTATGATTTGCTTTACCGGATGGTTTCTTGGCAAGATTATTGGGGGACGACCATCGTAATCCAAGGATCAGTTCTTGATTCGCCCGTTTACTCGAAGCAATCGAACCGGCACTGGAAGAAACCAACGGAATCCAGGCAGCGACGCGGAACCGGCAGAAAATGAGAGGAACGATCAACAGGGAAGCACTCCAGAGTGAAGCGGCAAAGAGGAAAGTCACACTTTCCGAAAAATTACCACAACGCGTATTATTATTATCAACAAAGACAATTTATAAAGACTATAACTAATATAAATGTAACTGTAAAAATAAATGTAACTAATATAAATGTATAAATTCACTGTAAAAAAATATGACTTGACTAAGAGTTGCTACACGAGCAACGCTCTATGGGCACATAAAAATGAAAGTGGAAAATGAGCTAAAATAGATTTAGATTTAAAGCTCTTAAAGATAAGCTGGGCAAAGAGTACAAGCCACATCATTATAGGAAACGACATAAAGAGAGTCGAAGGGTACTGATTGCAAGTTTCCAAAAAAAAAAAACGGAATAAAAAGTACAGGTCATGGTCATTATATGTCATAACATAAATGAAAAAATAGTCTAATATAAAAAATAATAATAATAAATTTTAAGGATATCTTAAGGATAAGATCATAGATGCCTGGGCACTGTCTTCTGCCAGAAAATCATTTTGCAATAAATGCTTAAAGATCGGTCATTTTGCTAAGATGTGCCGAACTAATATAAAGGACCGATTTTCAAAGTTCCAGCGGGGTAAGTTAAAAAGGCCAAACTCCTACATACGCTGTGTGGGTAAAGAGGCGACGAGATCGAAACAAACGAAAGAGGAAGCACTACGTTTCAAAATATTTAGTGATGAGGATGAGGAACACAAAATTCCATGTAGGTGGCCGGAAGATCCGAGTGATCATTGATTAAGGTTCCAAGTTTTATCTTCAAACTGGTCTCTATTAAAAAGAGAAGAAGCAACAATATCATATTTTAATGACAGCTTGGCGCTATTGTGCTGCAGTTCACGGATAAAGCCGAGCCGCCAATAATTTCTTTTTCTAGCAAGGCTGTGTCGCAGGTGGAGAAACGCTACTCACAAACGAAAACTCTCCTTGCCCTGCTTTGGGCTGTGTTAAAATTCTTTTACTACCTGGCCGGACTGCACTGGTCCCTGGAGGCATTATTTAAGCCAACGTCAAAGCCCCCAGCTCGCATCGAAAGGTGGTTTTTGCGGCTCCAGTCATACTGGGTGAAGAAAACATTTTGGATGCGACTCTGCCAACTATCCATAGCGAAGAAACCGGATCCCAAAACGGAATATAGTCTACTACGGCTGGCAGAGAACTCCGACCCTAAGTCCTTGACAATCTCAAATATGGTTTAGTTTTCTATAAAAGTCGAAGTTTTTAATCTCATATTTTCAAAAAATCATGGCTATCTATAATTTCTGTAAAGCTTTACTAGACAAGATGAACCTGCAATAGATACGTTTTGAACATAGAAACAGTTTTAGATAGTTGAAATTATGCGTGGAGATTTTTTGCTGTTGGCCTGTGTAAAGTCGTAAAAATTGTATACGGTAACGGGAAGAACTATAAGGAAGAAATTCAGAGTTGCGTTTTCATGTATAACGTTATCCCACACGGAACAACGGGGTAGCTCCCACGAAACTGATGTTTAATATAATCATTCGAGACAAGATACCAGGTATCAAAGATATAGAAGAGCAGTATTTAAACTCAGCCGAAAAGGATCGATATTCCAGCAGATGCGACTTCCCAAGATCTCAACTTAACCAGCGGAATGCTGCGACCGGGCGAAGCACCCCAACTCCCGTTGAAGTTGAAACTCTTTATTAAAAGAGGGATATGAGAACCGGCACTGGAAGGAAACCAACGGGATCCAGGCAGCGACGCAGCACTGACAGAGAAAGAGAGGACTGATCAACAGGAAATCACTCGAAAGTGAAGCGGCAACGAGGAAAGTCACTGCGGGACAAGTTACCACGACACGTATTATTATTATTGACAAAGACTATTAATACGGACTATAACTATTATAAATGTAAACCCGAAGTCCCCTACTAATTCAGGGTGGAATAGCGGGTCATTACAAAGCTGAATAAAAAAAAAGGGATAACAAATACAGCGAGCTGGAGAAGACATCCTATCCCTTAGTCACAAAGCCCTTAGTAAACAATCACTGAAAGGCTGGAAATGAGTTAGCGTATTTGCATGTCGCCGCGAGGTCCATATGTGGCAATTCAAAAACTGGTTTCACGATTACTATCGTTGCAGGCCAGTCTTATTGTGCTTTTATAATATAAGGCGGCCCCTGACACCATAAACTGGATCCCATCAACTCAAAAGGAAGGGCTTGAGATAAGAGATAAGATGTCACTTGGATTTTGCGACATAGACACATAAAGTCACTCCATGGAATGAGTCAGATTTTGAAAAGTTGACACGCGGTCACCAGCGAAAACGGCAAACCTGGCCAGCTCATCTCGGATCCAGGATAATACCACTGCCGAGTTGCACCAAAAAACATCCTTCCCTCTGTATGCGCATTGACTGAGAACCTCAGCCATCACTTCAGAAATAAGCGCCAGCCGCGGAAATCCGGCACGTTGGATGTGACTCATGCTCCGGAAGATCTCCTGCCACTCAGTGTTAAAAACCTGAGATAAGCTTTCATCCCAAGAAAGCTGCTCCGTTACAGCTTCTGCAAGAATATTTGCACCTTAATAATAACTAGACCAACTTGGCCAAGTGGATCGTACAACCAAGCTCTGCCTCACCTCCTATATTTCCTCCAATATAAAATAGCACCTCAATATCGAAATGCATCCTTCCCAGGAGATGTGATGTATAAAAGTATTTGAAATAGTATCCCGAAGTACCACTACCACTCAATGCAGAGGAAACTTTTAAGTTAGAAGGATGGGAGTTTCAATGGATTCCTCTTTTGGCAAAATAATTCGATATGCCAAATTTCATAAGGATCGGCCGACAATATACGATCCGTTATATATCTAATAATATAAGATGCGTGGCGCCACCTAGCGGACTGCGACTCAACTGCAAGGGTATATAAACTTCGGCTCCGCCCGAAGTTAGCTTTCCTTTCTTGTTTCATACAAAGTTAAGGGGGCATGCGCAGTTAGAGCGCCGAAAAATAGACACTTTCCCCGAATTTTTTTCTCGTAAACTATTGAGTTTTTTTTTAAAAATATCGCTTTATTATGTGAAAAAAAATAGAAAATAGACTGCGGAAATCTGGATCGTCGGAAATCAAAAAATGAAACTGATTTACATTTATTGAAAGTTTATCTAGTACTTAATCGATGGATATTAAAAAAAAAATATTTGACAAAATGGCGACCTATCAAAGTTTAACAATCGATTTTCGTTAAAGAAAGCGGTAGTTTTTCAGCTATAAAAAAAAAAGTCTTGCATAAAAAAATCAATCCTTCGATTAAGTACTAGATTATTTTGCATTAAAAAAGCATGCTAAATTTCAAGACAATCGGGTCACTAGTTTTCGAGTAAGAGTGGTCACAGACTTCAAAAACGTTGTAACGAACTGTTTTGCTGTGTTTTGCTCGCAACAAACGCCGCGGCTAGCTCACAGAGTTTGAGGGTACGTTCCACCGAATTTATAGTTCGACGTGATTGCCCGAGCCCAGAAATAACACGTTAAAGCTTCTTTATAAATAAATCCCCTTTATTGTAAATAGTTTACAAAGCAATAAAAGGAATCTCACCGGCTGTCTGGCTCAGCCGACCGACCGCTCGTCCTCCCGTCGATCCCCGATCCCCGCTCCGGGTTGGTGCCAATACGCACGCCCTCCCAAAGCTTGCGCCCGGCAGGTCGTACGGTCTTGGTGCCTGGCGCCGAAACGGCTCTCGGTTCCCTTCGTTCGGACTCACGGACTCTGGTTGCGGGGCCTGTGTTGTTGATGTCTTCTGCTGCCGCTGCTTGTCCGTCGCTGCTGCTCCCTCGTCGTCGCTGCGCTACGGTTGCCGCTGCTCCCTCGTCGTTGCTGCTCTGCTGCTACCGCTGCTCCCTCGTCGTCGCTGCTATGCTGCTGCCGCTGCTCCCTCGTCGTCGCTGCTCTACTGCTGCTGCTCCTCCGTTTGGGGATGCCGTGGACCTCGGAACCCTTGGCTTGCCTGGATTCGCCCTTTCGCCGTGGCCGGCACCTAATCCGTGTTAGCAGACCGAGTGGCTCACCTCCCAGGCATACGCCGGGCAGGATATGCTCCTCGCTGCTTAGCGGCCGGATCAGGGCACGAAGGGCCTTCCTACCCTACAGGACACGCCCCCGGTCGCGTTCGCCACTCGCCTCCAAACACCTGCGTGCATACGCCCCGCAGGATCTATGGTAGGCCAGAGGTTTGGGCGTCGCGTCTCCTTTGACTCCAGGTGGTTTGCTGTGCATACGCTCCAGCGCCTGGATCAGGATTCTTTTGACTTCCCGGGGTGTCCCTGCCTGGTTTCACAAATGGGCTTGAGTTCCCGGGTTGGCTATCCCTCGCGTTACAGGATCACACCTGGATCGAACGGTCAGGAGCAGACAAGGCGTACGCCAGGCTGATCCGTTGTTGCCGCCACTACACCAGGATACCTGTCGTGTCCGGGAGTAACTCCACCCGACTCTTTTACCCTGGGCCTCAGCTTTGCCGCGGATCCTTGATCCTTTTCCCCTGACTCCTTGCTCGATTTGATGCGCGTACCGCCGCCGGACTTACCCACAGGGGGTCCTTAAGCTATTTTCGTATGTCCTTGCTCACTCGCTTTGATCGCCCGCACTAAGGACTGTCGGACTTACCCACGGGGGGTCCTTCAGCCTGTACTCCTAACTCTTCAAGGAAGCTTTCCAACTTGAATTCCAGACTTACCCACGGGGGGTCTTTCACTCACTCTCCCAGCTTCCCTAGAAGACTCGGCCCCGATTCGCTCCAAGGGCCCTCCTTATATAGTGCCAGAGGCGCCCGTTAATCCTTGCGAATCTACTTCCTGCCGTTAATCCTCCGCTCCTTCACTTTCTCCGTTAGCTTTCTCCCATCCCGCCGTCTTTCTATCGGCGGGCTTTCTTTGTTGACCCTCCCCCGATGGCCCCGCTCGGGCCACCGATCCGCAATATTTTTGTGCCGGTCATCGGACTTCGTCCCGATGCCCCGCGATCCCCCCCTGGACATTCCAAATGCATTTCTGTGTTTTTGTGCATTTTGTAAACACAGCTGCGCAATCGCCGGCCGCTTCGTTCCCCGCCGTCCCCGCTGTTTCCTACGACCTTCGAGCGCGGCCGCGGAGGCCCGGCCGGGACCGTTACTTTCCACGGTGATTCCTCCTCCTCCTACTTTCGTGCGCGACGCCGTGCGAATTCCTCTTGTCCCCGCTGCTGCCCCCGCATGCCGTCTGTGCTCGACGCATTTCTCCCTTGATACCTTTCTCTTCTTCCGTGTTTCTAAACACAGCAGCGCTGGCCCATCCGACGCTGCAGTGCTGACTTGCATGTTCCCCCCCCCGCTGTTGCCCCTCTTGCCACCTGTCTTGGTGTGTGGGAGATCTAATCTCCTCACAACGTAGTTTTGAGAAAAACGTGTTTAAAGTATCAACTCCCTATTACATAAACCGGGCGCCCCCACCTTTAAACATGTATATCTCAATGAATTTTCACCGGATCATAAAATTTTGTAAACACATTTATAAATATATGCACTTTAAGAAAATGCAAAAAAAAAATTCGATTTTTTGAAATTAAGCAAAGATCAAGGAAAAAAATGAAATTAATGAATTACCAATAGATTTATTTTGAAGAGTTCTTACCACGTTATTGGGTAAAATGACTTAATTTATACTTCCTTCTTCAAAATTTGTATCTAGCACTAGCTGACCCGGCAGAATTCGTACTGTCAGCTGTTGTTTTTTTTTTTTTGGCGTTCAGAATCTTCTTTTGTGACAAAATTTAAAATTTTTCAAACCTAAAAAAAATATCTGATACAGTAAGAGCTGAAGATAGCTAAAATTAAGTTTTGCGGAGCGATCATTTTAATCATTTTCAAAAATTAAAGAGTACCCTCTTATTTTATTTAACTTCATTTATTGAATAAAACATGAAGTTTTATTATTATTTTCGATACATCATATTGCTGACTTACAAAACAGAGTTTTCCTGAAATACTGGCTATTTATAAGATTTAAATTTGACATTCACAGACACACACTGTTAAAATACAGTCTGTTAATTAATTTAAAGCTTTCTCATAAACTATATTTTTTGTTTTGTTTTGTGGTGCGTAAATAAACAAAGAAGACGGTTTTCCGACGCGCGAACACGCGACGTATAATTACACTGTGCGACAAAAAAAAAAAAAACGAAATACACTTGGGAAACGAAATAGTGTAGGTTGTTAATCTGGTCGAAGAGAACTCAAAAATATTTTTTTTATATTTTTGGAACCCTCCAATTTTTTTTTATTTAAAAAAACCGTTTTTCGGGACTTTTTTGCGCTTAAAAATTCCTGAGCGCGTTTTTTTCAACCGATTTCAAAATTTTCGGTGTTTTTTAATAGTTAAATGTTGTAGCTTTTGAAAAAAAAATATATCTTCGATTTTGTTGAACAAAAAGGACAAAATTTTTACACCTGAAACTAAAGTTTTCGACTTTTATTCGTGTTTTTCGGATTTTGATGCCAGTTTTTCGATACAACTTACAAAAATTCTGTCATTTTTGCCATATATCAATGTTTTCTCATTAATTCTGAATAAAACGAGACAATTTTCATCAAAAAATTATGAAAATTGGTAAAGTTAAAACGCTTTTCCCAAAAAAAGTCAATTCAACCTTGCGTGCGCTCCGGAGTAACCGTGTGTATAAGACAGGAATAGCTCTTCTTCTTATAGTGCTCCCATGGTTTTATTGACTTTTTTTGGGAAAAGCGTTATAACTTCAACAATTTTTATTATTTTTTAATGAAATTTGTCTCGTTTTATTCAGTATTAATGAGACAATATTAATATGTGGCATAAATGACAGAATTTTTGTCAGAAGAAAGCAATATACTCTTGTTTTTATACACATTGTTCCTCCGAAGCGCTCGCTATGTTGAGTTGACTTTTTTTGGGAAAAGCGTTATGACTTCACCAATTTTCATAATTTTTTGATGAAATTTGTCTCGTTTTATTCAGAATGAATGAGACAACATTGATATGAATCAAAAATGGCCGAATTTTTGTAAGTTGTACCGAAAAACTGGCATCAAAATCCGAAAAACACGAATAAAAGTCGAAAACTTCAGTTTCAGGTGTAAAAATTTTGTCCTTTTTGTTCAACAAAATCGAAGATATATTTTTTTTCAAAAGCTACAACATTTAACTATTTAAAAACACCGAAAATTTTGAAATCGGTTGAAAAAAACTCGTTCAGGAATTTTTAAGCGCAAAAAAGTCTTGAAAAACGGTTTTTTTAAAATAAATAAAAATTTGAGGGTTCCAAAAATATAAAAAAAATATTTTTGAGTTCTCTTCGACCAGATTAACAACCTACACTATCTTGTTTCACAAGTGTTTTTTCACTGTCGCACCGTGTTATCCATGCGCGAAACAGGGAAACTCCAAGTTGATTCTAACGATTGTCCTTGCGATCTATTTATGGTCATCGCAAAAGCCAGACGTACTGGAAATTGTAAGCGTTTAAAATCGAATGGTATGTCCGTTGGAATCATCGGTATCCGCGGGATCAAGACATCCTCTCCTTTGTATTTTCCTTTTATGATTGTCGCCTCAAGACGTTATTCATCAGTCTTTTCACAGCCAGTCTTCCAGTATTATGGCTATCAGATGGCATCCGATCCAATGCTTATTTGATCATGTTTACTAAATTGTTATTTTAATGTTGTCTCATTAATACTGAATAAACCGAGACAAATTTCATTAAAAAATTATGAAAATTGTTGAAGTTATAACGCTTTTCCCAAAAAATGTCAATTCAACGTTGCGAGCGCTCGGGAGTAACAGTGTGTTGTAACGAACTGTTTTTGCTATATTTTGTTCGCAACAAATGCCGCGACTAGCTCACAGAGGTTGAGGGTACGTTCCACCGAATTTATAGATTCGACGTGATTGCCCGAGCCCAGAAATAACACGGAATGTTTCGTTTCAATAAAATCCCCTTTATTGTCTTTACTTTACAAAGCCTCCCAAAGCTTGAGCCCGGCAGGTCGTGTGTTCTTGGTGCCTGGCACCGAAACGGCACAGGGTTACCTTCGTTCGGACTCACGGACTCTGGTTGCGGGGCCTGTGTTGCTGCTGCCGTCTTCTGCGCTGGTCTTCTGCTGCCGCTGCTCATCCGTCGCCGCCGCTCCCTCGTCGCTGCTCCTCTGACGCTGATGCTCCCTCGTCGATGCTACTGCTTCCTCGTTGTCGCCGTCGCTCCCTCGTCGTCGCCTCTGCTGTTGCTGCTCCTCCTTTATAGGTGCCGTGGACCTTCGGAATCTTTGGCTCGCTGCACTTGCCCTTTCGCCGTAGCCGGCACCTAATCCGTGTTAACAGGCCGAGTGGCTCACCTCAAAGGCATACGCCGGGCAGGATATGCTCCTCGCTGCATAGCGGTCGGATCAGGGCACGAAGGGCCTTCCTTCCGGTCACGTTCGCCACTCGCCTCCAAACACCCGCGTCTATGGCCCCCGCCAGGAGCCGGCAAGGCGTACGCCAGGCTGATCCATCGTTGCCGCTACTACACCAGGATACCTGTTGGGTCCGGGAATAACTCAACCCGACTCGTTTACCCTTGGGCCTCAGAGTTGCCGCGGATCCTTGATCCTTTCCCCTTGCTCCCTGCTTGACTCGCGTACCGCCGTCGGACGTACCCACAGGGGGTCCTTAAGCTATTAATCGAAGATCCTTGCTCACTCGGTTTAAAGCCCGCACTTAAGACTGTCGGACTTACCCACGAGGGGTCCTTCAGCCTGTACTCCTAATCCCTCTAAGGAAACTTTCCTACTTGAATGTCAGACTTACCCAACGGGGGGTCTTTCACTCAACTCTTTCAGCTTCCCTAGAAGAGTCGGCCTCGATTTGCTCCAGGGGCCCTCCTTATATAGTGCCACAGGCGCCCGTTAATCCTTGCAAATCTACTTCCTGCCGTTAATCCTCCACCATTTACTTTCTCCGTTAGTTTTCTCCAATCCCGCCGTCTTTCTATCGGCGGGCTTTCTTTATTGTCCCTCCCCCGATTGCCCTGCTTGGGCCTCCGATCCGCATTGTTTTTGTGCCGGTCATCGGACTTCGTCCAGATCCCCCTCGATCCCCCCCTGGTCATTCCAAATGCATTTCTGTGTTTTGTGCATTTTCTAAACACAGCTGCGCAGCCGCCGGCCGCTTGATTCCCCGCCGTCCCCGCTGTTTCCTATGACCTTCGAGCGCGGCCGCGGAGGCCCGGCCGAGACCGTTCCGTTTCACGGTGATTCCTCTTTCGCCTTCTTCCGTGCGCGCCGCCGTGCCAGCTCCCCCGCCCCCGCTGCTGCCCCCGCATGCCGTCTGGCCTGGATACCTTTCTCTTGGTCCGCATTTCTAAACACAGCAGCGCTGGCCCATCCGACGCTGCCGTGCTGACTTGCCCCTTCCCCTAGTTTTTACATGGTCATTTGCATGAATGGAAATAAATTGATGATACTTTGTTGGAGAGTAAACATCAGTTTCCCATTTGCCCTGTAGCTGTTCTTGGTCCTGTTGAGAGCTTTGTAGGCTAGTTGAAATGGATTTCCCATCCCAGATCGTAGAGCATCTGCATTTTTGTGGCGCATTGATGTCGCTTTTGGTCATGTGACTTTTTCCGTGTATACCATACTATTACCACACTGTTACTATTGTTCGCCATTTGATCTTAACCGCAGTTTCCTCATGTTTTTTAAATTGGGTCCTCCGTGTAAATAAAGCAGTGAGCGGAGGTGTGGGCCTCACTGCAGACTACGCAAACACCCCGAAGTGTACAGTATAACCTAATGTGCCCATACTCTTGAAAGTTATTTCATTACACTAGACCAATACTTTTGTGCGACTGTTCCACTGTGATTATACGCTGCAATAGATGTATAGATAGGATTTTTTAATAGTCTCTTGCGTAGGTAATTTTTCCTTAACCTCCGTTCGGAAGGAAAATCTGTTGCTACTGGATCTCCCCGGGTTTTCGTCGATATTCTAGATTAATTTATTTTTGTTTGGTTTCCCACCGGATTGTTTTGCGGGCTACGCTTACGCTTAATCTGAATGGAGCGATCCATTGATTTATGGTGTGACCGAAGTTTCGGATTTTAATAGCGGCCGAATAAATAGACGAGTTGCAGTTTAGATTTTAAATTTTTTTTAGGGGTTAAATTTAACCCCAAAGATGCAGCTGCTCAAATTTATTCCGAAAAAGTCTTCAATTCCTCGAAACCATGAATTGCGGGACCAACTGCCCGGTATAGGTGTTGTTTTGCCGTCTTTACCACTGCAGCTGCCCACAGACCGTCAAAATAGAGAGAGCGTGAAGGAATAATCTACCACTCAATAGTTTCTAACAGGAAAATCTTCGCTTCAAATCGATCAGTTCATTTTTGGCACCCACAAAATTGAAAGCATTATCGGTACATATCTGTTTGGGCTTACGTCGCCTACTGAATCAGATGAATACGCTCACTTAACATTTTATAAAGCTCTTATTCCGAGACTCTGCCTTGTAGAAAAAGCTTTGAAATCCTTTAACTCTCTCGGCCGGAAGATCAGCCATGACCTGCTCCAGTAGACAAAGCTAAGTGTGAACACAGCGTATGCATTTGTTCAAAACCTTTGAAGCGGTCTTCCTTCCCCCAATGGGCCAGTATTGGGAACGGATTTTCGCAATTAGCGCCCGAGAGCCAGATTGCAGGTTTTTTTAATGAATGTGAGTCACTAGACGAAGACGAATAGACGAAGTGACGGGATGACCTCATTTAAGAATGATCGGATGACGGCCATCAAAATCCAGCGCAGTCGTCCGTCCCTACAAAAGAAGCAAGCGAGGCAAGCGGACTTCAGGGTGGAACCAATCTACGCGATTTTAACAAGCTTATCTCTTCCTTAAACTCAGTAAACTGGATGACGCGCAAGCAGATGGGTTCCTCCTTGGAGATCCTTGGAGGGATCCCTCCGTGACGGATGAAAATTCAATAGCTTAGTGGGAATATCTCCTCTGGACAGTAGATCGGTTGGGTTGAAGGCAGTTGGAAAATAACGTCAATTTATTACCTTGGTGAGCTCCTGTATGAAAGAGACGCGATTGAAAAAAAAACACGTTAAATCATGTAGGTTCCTTTTGAATCCAGGATAGGGCAACGCCAACAGGTGGTCACCATAGGTGTCACACCAACAATAATAGTTTCATTTATATGTTCCAATATCAGCACTTTCAGCCATTAGCTTTGCTAGTTACTCAGCCCCAAATAGTTTCAGTTTCGGTATTTTCTTAGTCTTTACGGATGCCACACTTGGCTGTTGAGCATAACAGCCGACAATAATATACGCAAGCACCATACGCATCCAAGCTAGCGTCGCAGAATCCATGGACCCCTAACCTTTTTTGGCGAGGAAATTTAATTCGCTGAGTTTGATCAAAACTGGAACAGAATTGCAGCCCCTTGGAGAGAGGGGATTGGGGAGGGCGTTCATTCCTGCACAGCTTCTGCAATAAAACCGTTGCCCTGGTGACGACAGAACTTACCAAGCCCATCGCAAAAGTGGCAGTATTTAATTCCCCACCATTGCTTCCTTAAGATGCAAGTATTCCTTAACGATCCAGCTTGCGCTCAAGTGAATGACGCAGCCGACGCAAAGCCTTTGCATAGGATTCTCCCAACAACTCCACGCTGTGCTTGATTGAAAGACAAATCGCAATCGAGCTCCTGCTTACTAGCCTGAACGATAGGCGTAGTGCAGGCTTCCAGTTCCCAGAATAAGCGGAGAAGATAATCGAGGCGATCATCAAAAGTGTTTGCGGAGTCAGCAGTAATCACCTTACATGAAGCAGTCAAACGAGGTTTCCCTAAAGTGCCACAACCTCCAGAAACTACCCATCCAAAACGCGTTTTCTGCACCAGACCGTGTCCTAGCTGGATTTGCCCAACTGAGAAAGCTCAAAAAACAAGCTTGCTCCAATCAGCAAATCCACAAGCTGTGCTCTGTAAAAGGTCGGATCAGCCAGAACCACATTTGCAGGAACCATCCAGTTGGAGAATTCTATGTGATGAGATGAACTTGTGGTAGTAAGGAAGGAAGGATCTTGATCGGCCACGAACGAGAATGTTGGCGTTTGGTAAGAAGACTACTTCAGCGCAGCGATCATGTGTCACAAACGTGTTTGCTGGTGGCAGCCGAGAAGTCGCAACCACAGCTTCATTTACGGCATTTCAAAACCGGCA
Source organism: Drosophila pandora (assembly GCA_021223865.1). Classification (NCBI taxonomy): domain Eukaryota; kingdom Metazoa; phylum Arthropoda; class Insecta; order Diptera; family Drosophilidae; genus Drosophila; species Drosophila pandora. The sequence continues at coordinate 60,039 of JAJJHT010021564.1, forward strand.
GCGGGAACGGAAGTAGTGCTGGATAATTCCTAGCACAATTTGGGCAGTGGTAGGATGAGCAATCGCTGGCTAAGTGCGCAGACTTGATGAAAACAACGCAGAGGACAAGACGCCGAACCTCATCGTATCGTTCCTCAACTGACAGGGCGAAGAACCTTGGGTAACAAGGCACAGCATGCGCCAGGATACCGCACAGGACACATGAAGCGGGCGGAGCATTCAGTAGCATGCACGACCGATTATTAAATGGACTACGTCGGCCTGATTCGCTGGCCAATGCCGATCTGAGGCCAAATCCACAGTCTCCTTTGTTCCAAAAACCGGGTCATAGATTTCTTCACTGTAGCAGGGTCCATCTTTTGGACGATGATCTGGATGAGAAGGCACCCTTGAATTTTGGCCTACGTCCCGGAACTCATAAGGGCCCGCATATGACCATTGAATCGGTCCGATAACTGCCGAAGAGTTGCAACGGATCCCGGCTCAACCAATCTTAGCAGCAGGATCTTGTTGATTTGAGCCTGAAATATATTAATTGTCGGTTACTAAAACACGGTTGCGCAAAAGATCCAGGGCAATATCAAAGTTAGCTCGCAGTCTCCAAGGGTGAGTCCCGCAAGAATGAAATGAGCCACCTGAGCTTCTCCATCTTGGTCAAGTGAGTATGGCACGTACCATTTCCTGACACGTCACATCGGCTCTCCTTGCTTGACTCAATTTTATAACAACAATAGCAGAATTTTCGTTGCACTCTTAATACTGATACATTAATCATCCTGGATGCTATCATATCGGGATCACCAAATGTTATTAATGGTTTTTAATAGCAGCCGAATAAACAGACGAGTTGCAGTTTAGATTTTCAATTTTTATTAGGGGTTCAATTTAACCCCAAAAATGCAGCCGTTAAAATTGATGCTGAAAATACAAGTAAATTCAAACCCTAGCCATAGAAGCTCAAAACAATGCAGTTGTCTATCACATCGTTGGCAAGAGGCGAGGCGGGGGACCACATACAAGATGTGGTGTAGTGGGTTAGCTGCTGTAGGTTAGTGTACAGCAGCTCTACAGAAAAAGCTCGATTGTATTATATATATATTATATGGCGGCTTAAGCTTACGCTTGATCTAAATGAAGCGATCCATTCTAGTATGTATGGCCAAGACATTCATGAAGCTTTCAGAAGCTATTATTGTTTTAGTCGCTGCAGTCGTTGACATCGCGATTTTGGACGTTGCGGTAGTTGTTGCGGTAGTTGTTCAGCACTGCTGTCATGGAAAGGGGGATTTTTACACTGCGAACTCCATGAAATGGGAGTTGGAATTAGCAGTGCAAGTGAGCAAGACCGTCTTCTTTGGCTGTCAGCGGTCAGTAGACCTGTCTTTTGTTCTGCGCTCATTTGAGCTATTTTGTGTGACACTTATTTATTTAAAACAATTATGAACCAGCATGTTATTATTATTGTTAGATTAGGTTTGTCTTATGGGAAGAGCAAAGACATATACGTGTGCTGCTCCAAGTATAGGCAAAGCAAATGATATGAACAATTTTGCGGAGTTTTAACCTTTTTTGGCCTTGTGTGAAAACATTTTGTTGTTGGATTGCCGAAAACTCACAGCAAGAACTCACTAAAATCAATCAAATGTAGGCATGGCACAGGCCATGCAGAAATAAAGCACTATTTGTTGTTGCAATAGAAGGGAGGGATTTAGAATGCGAACTCCATAACGTGAAGGTCAGAGGGAGCTGAGCAAGAGAGCAAAACCGTGCCCTTTGGCAGTCAGCCGTCAGTAGAGCTAAGTGACTTTACAACGATGATTTTTCTACTTCGTTACAGAGGGTTAAAAGTAAGATTCTACTCTTTTTTTGCTTTACTAAGCTTCTACTCTACTACTTTTATCCGTCGCTCTTTAAGTTGATTTGAGTCCTTACCTAGTTTTCTTTGCGTTCGGAGGTTGAATTTTCTGCTAATGCCGCCGCTCGTTTGTACTGAGTGCAGTGGTGATGTTACTGCTACGCAACTATGTGGGTGTGAGGCCGTTCGGTGCTCATCGATTTGCCGCCGTGCCTACCATACCGCCTGTATTGATTTGCCCCCTGAGGCTATAAAACTTCCAATAAACATTCCAAACTTACTGTGGCAATGTAATAGTTGCGTCATTGGAAACGACTCTCAGTTAAAAACTGATGAGCTTAATCATAAGGTTCTGGATCTGGAATCCCTGTACTTGAGCCTTAAGGCAAAAATGGATCATGCTCTTGAAAGTTCGTCTGAACTCATGGCTACTTCAGAAGGGCGCAGGTTGCGGCACCCCCTTTTAATATTACTAATTCTGGAAGTAAAAAGACTGTAATAGGCTGTAAATCTGGCTGTCCCAAAAAAGAAGCGAAACAACCCTATCAAGCGCATTGTTGGCCATGCACCCAGCTGTGCTCAGCTCCAAGTTCTTCCCACCTTTAAATACTTGCACATTGGTAAATTTGCAATAGCTACCCAACCGGAGGCACTGCAAATTCGTCACCGATAAGTTGCACCTGGACCCCTGTGATTTAGCCTATGCTAGACTGATTTAAAAAGATGCTGATATCAACGCTCTCAAATTCGCAATTGGGTGTTGATACAATGATAATTTTTGGCCCATGTCAGTAAAAGTCACTCGTTTTCTTCATAGAGAGCCTGCTAAGGTTATTGACCTCCCTGCGAGACTTCCTTTATCAAACCATGGAACGTCAAAAAAACCCCCAGGGAGCGGCGCCGATGGAGCCCCTATTTCTTCCTCTTTACATTCTTCTACTGGTCATCATATTCTCTCTTTGCGGTGCCACCAACAACAATTGGCGCTGGCATTTATGGCAACTGGTGATGCTTATCTCACTTCCTCTGCTCCCATCATGGAATTATTGGATACAACAACAAAAACTGATTCCAAGATGAGCTGTTTACAATTTATGTTCGCGTCTGGATTGCCAAAAACAACAAATGGTTCGAAATCTGGATGTTGGAAGCGCTTCTCTGTTTATCTTCTTCATCTTTTCATCCGTCATCTTTTTTCGACGGGCTGTCCCCTCGAAGACTGAAACTTTTGGTCACTTTTTGACGAATGGAAAAATTGTTTGTTTACATTTCGGACTGGAGCATAGAGCAGCGCTGCGCGTGGTCGCTCAAGACTATAATCACTTTATTTATTTACCTGTCACTGGATTTGCACGGCAACTGGACATTCATAGGTTCAATTTGGAGATTAAGGATAATTTATGTGTGTCTAATTTGTTATGTGTTGGCTATCTTAGAAGCTATGCATTTGGGCTATGCGGCCACTTGCATCAGGACTCTGCCAGTGTCATCATACTTACCCAGCCTGAGTGGACCGCAGTGATCCTAAGAATGAGGATCAAGTCCCGCCTGGTTTTCATGAATTCTTCAGTCTGTAATTTTAATGTAATCGATCTCGTGAAAAAGTGGCTTAATAGCAACTTTAGTTTCTTTGAGTTCTTTGAGCCCAACTTGTTGCAATTATTTCGGAAAGACCGTGATGCTTCCAGCACCCATTGTGAGAGGGGAGGCGGTGTGATCATCGTTATCCGCCGATCCCTGCAAGCCACGTTAGTTAGCCTTCCGGGTGGCGACCCTCTACTGGATCAACTAGCCGTTTTAATCCTGGGCATTCCGGGCCCTTTCACCATCATCGTATATCCCACCAAATAGCGCATTCAATACCTATCATGCGCATATGAAAAACATCACCAGTGTCTATGCTAGAATGGAGGACCTGAGCGCTCTGGTAGTAGCTGGCGACTTCAACCTGAGCTCTATTGTTTGGTCTCCGGACCCGGAGTCAATCGGCATGTTACCCAGCAATGGGTATAGTACTAAGTTATAATAAGTTTTAAATTGCTCTGTACAATATCAGACAATAAAGCCTCTGTTGGGTTCAAAAGTCGTACAAGCGTCCTTGGTACACAGAGGGTCTAAAAATCTTAAAGAATAGAAGGGCCAAATTTTATAAGCGATTTTTGAAGACAGGGGAGCAAAGAGCTGGTGAGATGCACCGGCAATACAAGCGGGAATTTGAATTCCTGAATAAATTTCTCTACAACCAATATATTTCAAATGTTGAAGCTAGCCTCAGATCCATTCCCTGACATTCCCTCTTCCATGTCTTATGGTGTTTTTGCAGCTAACTCTGATAAGGGCATCTCAGAGCTTTTTGCTAAATACTTTGCTTCTTGAGCCTGGACTAGATTGTGACCTTGCTGAAGCCTATAGTACTTTTAATAAGTCGCCTACCCCTGACGTTAATGGTATCTCCCCATTCTTCATTAATAAATGTATCTTATCCTTAGCCACACCTCTGCAACTTTTGTACTCCTTATCACTATCATCGGGTAAATTTGCTTTTCGATGGAAAATTACCTCGATCACGCCCATTCATACAGGTGGAAGAAGGTCAGACGTCACCAACTACCGTCCTATCGCCAAGATTTGCAAAATTGCCAAGTTACTTGAGTGTATAGTCCCCAAAAAGCTAAGCCCCAAAGGCCTGTAGCCTTTGTAGCCTTTTATCACACAATCAGCATCCACCGCAACTTACTTAGTGGTTTTCTCTAAGCACTGCCTTGAAGCCTTTGAGCGCCGATGTCAGGTTGATTTATACGGACTTCTCTAAAGCCTTTAATAAAGTTTACCACGCAGCCCTACTTGCGTAATTGTTGAGATTAGGCGTTCATTTCTCCATTTTAAGCTGGTTGGAATCTTATTTGACAGACCGACCATGCTATGTTCCACCTCTAGTCCCTTTATTGCCTCATCTGGCCTTCCGCAAGGTAGCTCTTTAAGCTCCTATTCATCATATTCATTAACGACATCTCATCTTGCTTTCTTTATTCTAACTTCCTGTTGTACGCGGATGGCCTCAAAGTCTATAAGGTCATTAGTTGCATTAGAGATAGCTTTCTGCTGCTGGAGGATTGGCGCCGAGTCTCTTTATGGTGCACCAACAATGTTCTTCCTCTAAATTTATTAAAATTCCATTTTATTATGCCTATGCAATTGGCAACTAAAAGAGGAAGTGGTTGATCTTGGCGTCCTTTTTGACAAAAAAATTCAAATTTTTCAGCCATTTAGATTTTATTATGCCTAAGGAGTATGCCATGCTGGGTTTTGTGAAGAGGCACACAGATCAGTTCAAGAGCCTCTAATCGAGGCTCAGGGTGTCTTTGGAACTCTGTTAATAAAATAAGCTCTAACAGAGTTGAGCGGCTGGATCCTTTACCCTCTACCATAGCCGGTGCCTTCTCCTCTATATCTGTATACTGGAGATTCGACTGTGGCAGCACTGATTTTGGTCAATAATATTGTTTCTAACACCATTGATTGACCTATGTAATTTGGGCTTATTAACTTTAATTTCCCCACGAGGGATCTTCGTACGTTTGCTCCCTTCCAGCTTGCATGTCGTAGCGTCAATTATCTTTTAAATGAGCCCATAGATCGAGCATTATCTTTCTATAATTCGTTACCGCTCAGCCTCCGAAATAAATGGGGCTCAGAAAAATATGCCTTAAGGGGCTTACTAGTTAGGCATTCTTTAAGTAGTATGTAAGTTAAATTGGATAGTAGCCATATAAGTATAAGTTTAATGGCGAAATAAATAAATAAATTCTGCACTTCGACTAGCCCTTGGAGCCTACCGAACCATAACTAACTTGATTCATTAAGCCAATATTCTCCCGATAGAGTTGAAACGCGATCTACAAACAGCCAAACTTACCAAAAACCTAATACCTAATGTGGTATGCTCCCTTCATATTCGTCAGTTCTTTGCCAAGCTTTGTGAAGAGACACACAGTTCAAAAGTCCGTACTCGAGGCTAGTATGCCGCATTTGTTTGGTAGAGGTTGGGATATGCCTCAATAATTTGGAGCGCTGCAAGCAATATTAGTTCTAATAGACTTGAGCGGCTGCAGCAATAATTTTTATAACTTTCACTTCTTCCCATAGCTTGCAAATAACTGTCGACCGTTTTTTTCTTGTGCTCTCGTTGCGAGAAAAGTTCATACTCTTTTGCTCTCGGTCTGAGCAAGAGGCTTTTGCTATCTTTATTTTTGTTTCCTTTTGAGCGTTTTCGTTGAGCTCTTGTTATTTCGGTCGTTCAATGAGCCTTGCGTAAAGAGCGGAACGAGAAACGCTCACACAAAGAGGTCAGCAAAAGACCGATTGACCGAAAAACTCAACGCAAACGGTCTTCACATTTACTTTCGTTGTTGTTGCAATTAATGTATTTCGTATGCAAAACGAACGCTTGTGAATATAAACCAATACATATGCAAAGAAATTAAAAGAACTATTTAATTTTATTTTCAAATATTTTTGTTAACAAGTTTCATTTAGATTCCATTTTCCATTTAACATAACGCTACCAAAAACGTGTTAATGTAAACCAATACATACGCAATAGACTTTTTGCTGCACCTAACATGACAAAACGGTCTTGGAACAACCGAAACAAAACAGAATAGAAAAAAACGGTTTCGCTCTGAGCGGGAGCGAGCTCGTTCAAGAACCCATGAAACGGTTGCTCTCTGAGTCTTTTCGTAAAGAGTCAGAGAAAGACATTTATTTGCAGACATCGAGAAACGATTGACAGTTATTTGCAAGCTCTGCTTCTTCCTTTATGGTAAACAAATATTATTGATCAGGATTACCTCCTAAATCCTTTTCCTCTCTTTATCTTAAAGCGGACGGACGTGTTTTTTTTTGTGCGCACTACGTTTTTGTAAAACTTGTAATAAGCTTTCCATAAACAATAAGTGTTTATTTCTATACATATATAAAAACAAATTGCAATTCTTAGATCCGTATCGCTTCGCGTGTGCAGTGATATATTTGGAGGTCAAATAATAATTTTGTTTACTTTTCCTTCCAAACATAGCCCTGCTCTGCTTCTTCATCTCCTACGGTGTTGCTTCTATTCTATTGCTTCTACTCTCGCTCAATAGAGATTCTTATCTCTATTTCTTTGAATCTTACTATTTTGCACTAACTGCTCTTTTTAATCTCCCCCTTTCGTTTCCCTGGTACAGTGGTTCAAGGTTCCTCAATAATAAAATCAAATAATATGAATAAATTAATTATTAATTTTTATACCCTTGCAGAGGGTATTATAATTTTGGTCAAAAGTGTGCAACGCAGTGAAGGAGACATCTCCGACCCTATAAAGTATATATATTCTTGATCAGGATCACCTCCTAAGTCGATATGAGCATGTCCGTCTGTCCGTCTGCCCGTCTGTCTGTTTCTACGCAAACTAGTCTCTCAGTTTTAAAGCTATCGAGTTAAAACTTTGCACACACCTTTCTTTCCTTTGCAGGCAGTATATAAGTCGGAACAGCCGGGATCGGTCGACTATATCCTATAGCTGCCATATAACTGATTGATCGGAAATGCCATAACTTTTGTGTTTTTTAAGTTAGAGGGTTGGGACTTTCCACACATGTTATATTTGACCAGAATATCTTATGTACAAAATTTCATAAGGATCGGCCGACTATATCCTATAGCTGTCATACAACGATCAAAATTAGAATAACTTTGGTGTTTTTTAAGTTAGAAAGATGGGATTTGGTACAGATTACTCTTTGGGCAAAATAATTCAATATGCCAAATTTCATAAGGATCGGCCGACTATATACGTTCCGCTATATATCTAATAATATAAGATGCGTGGCGCCACCTAGCGGACTGCGACTGAACTGCAAGGGTATATAAACTTCGGCTCCGCCCGAAGTTAGCTTTCCTTTCTTGTTTTAAATAATTTTTAATAAATTAATTATTTAATTTTTAATAGTTTTTAATAAATTAATTGTTAAAAATTTAATAATTTTTAATAAATTAATTATTTAAATTTTTAATAATTATGGAATTTAAATTGGTCTGTGCGTTGAAGTCTTCTAATAAGACAATCTCGTCTTCCCAGCCTTCCATCCATTGCTGGCTCGATGAAAACGTTTTACACAGACTAAAAGCGGTTTCAAGGAGTTGATTAGTGGTTTTCGTAAAATCAATGACCAACTCTGTGCGCTCGATACACAGTTTAGTAGTCTTCAACAACTAAATTAATCTCCAAAGCGTAAGAAATCCGCTTTTAGTGATGTGCTTCGGTCGAATAATCTTCAGCCTGCTCAGCCGACAACTATGCAGCCGCTTATATCTCTGGCCACCCCAAGGGCCGGACCTGAGAAAAATTCGGCTTCCGAATTTCTCGGAATTAACGAGCAATTGTCCGATATGTCCTCTGTGGCATCAAGTGATCCCAGACCCAATAATTCTAACCCCTGTAACAGTCACCAAACAGGGTAATCAACTGTCCGGACCTCCGGTACGTACTGATGCCGCTGCCAAAATCCTTGCAGGTGATCCCAACATCGAAACACATTTTTTGTTTCCTGGCATGCCCCTGATACTTCTGAGATTGATATCTCGGCTTACATCAAAGCCAAAGCAAAAGCCGACATAAAGGTGGTGGATGTTACAAAATTCAAATGTTCATACACCAGGCACACGTCATGCCGGAGATCTTAAGCTTCGAAGTTTTTCCAAGTAGGTACACCACTTTTAGATGTGATTGAACTTTGCGAAGGAGAGGAGGAGTGCTAATTTCTGTAGACTCCAAATTCGCTTCTGAAGAGGTAAAATCACAAGAGTTTGGTGACATTGAATTTCTTTGCATCAAAATCACTTTGTCCGATCAATCTTTGTATGTTACCTGTTCTTACATACCACCTTCGTCCGAACTGCCAACATACTGGCAACATTTGTCCGCTATTCGTTTGGTTTCCGATCGTCTGTCTGATGGTGACCAGCTGATAGCTCTGGGTGACTTTAATATTCCAGAACTTATGTGGTCAAATGTTGAAAATTCACCGTCTTTACAGCTTAACTCCCACCACGACTTCCCTGCGGGCATGTTTGACATGTCACTCCGGCAAATTAACCATGTTAGAAATTCTTTTGGTCGGCTGTTGGACTTATGTTTCGTTTCTGATCCTGATGGAATTACTCTTTCCAGAACTTTGCCCCTTTCTTACTCTGAGGATCCATATCATCCCACACTTGAGCTTTCAATCGAAAAAAATTCCTTAATTGACCTTAAACCTACACTTAAATCTCATAAGGTTTGTTTCTTCCGTAAGGCTGACTTTATGAAATTAAATAAGTTAATCTCGGAATTTGATTGGTCTGATTTACTGGCATGTGAGGATATAAACGTCGCATTACACAAATTTTATTACACTTTGAACATAGTTTTCGACGCTTGCCTTGGTATACAAGGCATGGTATACAAGGCACCTTATATCATTCAGTTTACTCAGGATCCGATCCAGTTATATAACTTTGTAAACACTAAGCGTAAACATGTATCTTTTCCCGCACTGCTTACGTTTGAGAACTCTTATGCGAACACTGATCAGGCAATGGCCGATCTCTTTGCACAGTTTTTTCAAACTACCTATTCACCAAGCAGCAGTTCAGCTCAGCCTTACACTTATAATATCCAATCAGCAACCTTATATTTTGCCCATATTTCGATCAAAGTGGTGTGTTATCGGATCTTCTTAAGGTCAAGCCCGTGTATTCGCCAGGCCTTGATGGAATACCAGGCTGTGTTCTGAAGTACTGCGCCGAGGCACTGTGCAAACCGCTCGGTAAACTCTTTAATCTATCGCTGGAAACTTCGATCTTTCCCCTTATGTGGAAGGAATCCTTTATTATTCCGCTGCATAAAAAAGTGAAAAAATCCGACGCTGCTAATTATAGAGGCATCTCTAAATTGTCAGCAATTCCAAAGCTTTTTGAAAAACTTATCACTCCACATTTGCAACACCTATGTAGCTCAGTAATAACTCCGTGCCAGCATGGCTTTATGAAGCGCCGCTCCACCACTACCAACTTATTGGAGCTAACATCTTTTATCACGGATGGCTTCCGGAATGGCTTACAAACAGACGTCATATACACTGACTTCAGTAAATCATTTGACTCTGTTAACCATTCGCTTCTTATAAGTAAACTCAGTCTTTTGGGATTCCCAACTGATCTTCTTATGTGGATTTCGAGCTACTTATCAGGGAGAACCCAACGTGTTTTCTTTAAAGATGTTACCTCGCGTTTAGTCCGCGCCACATCGGGGGTGCCCCAAGGAAGGAATTGGTGTTTAGCAAATAACCTAAAGCTTAATGGATCGAAATGTAAACTCATGTCTTTTTACCGATTTAGTCCTCACCAGGCTATGTACTTTCTCTATGGGAACTCCTTAGAACGATTAACTCAGGTTAACGATCTAAGTGTCCTATTAGATTCGAGATTTAAAATTACCGACCATATATCTACCATGGTTAATAAAAATATGGGTGTGCTTGGTTTTATTAATTAAAACGTTATATACATCACTGGTCCGTCCAATTCTTGAGTATGGATTGTGTGTCTGGAGTCCTCAATATGGACACCAAGATCACATTAAATCTGTACAAAAAAACTTCCTTACTTTTGCTCTTAGGGGACTTAATTGGGATGCAAATCTTTACCTCCCCTCTTATCGTAGTAGACTTTTACTAATCAACTTACCATCATTAACAAACCGTAGAACGATGCTGGGTGTCATGTTTCTATATAATCTTGTTTATGGAAATATAGACAGCCAGCATTTACTAACACGCTTAAATTTTAACGTTCCTAGTAGAAGGACTAGAAACTTTCGTCCTTTTCTCCTCAGCCATTGTAGTTCGACATATGCCCAACACGATCGGTTCAGGACTTATGTTCGGACTACAATGGTCTCTACCACATCTTGTCACTTTGTTCTACTAACAATCTTTAATCGCTTATATTAACCGCCTTATCTGTGCAACATTCTTCCTCGTGATATCTTTCTCCTTATCCTCGCTTATCTATCTTGGATCTATTCCCGCGATTCGAGCCGTACGTTACACGGCAGCGTCCCTCGGTCGGTTGGACGGGAGGTGGGCAAGGCACGTATGCAAACCACGCAAAAAAAAAAATCGATATAAGCATAACCGTCTGTCTTTCACTTTGTTTATACGCGAACTAGTCTCGCAGTTTAAAATCAACTCCAATAATATTTTGAACACATACTTCCTTTATTTGAACGCAGAATATATCTTATATTCTCTGCATAACCGATTGATCGGAAATGGAATAACTTTGATGATTTTTTTAAAAAGATTAAATAGTTGAGACAACATTTTTTTTATTGATTTTATAATGAATGTATCATATTGAATATATAATATTATATCATACTAGTCGGCCAACAATATCCGATCCGTTACATATCTAATAATATAAGCTGCTACTTATGTTTCTCTCTGTATTTCCGTTTATTATTTATGTGTAAACTCACTCACCCCCAAATACACTGTGCAGAAAAAAAGTGTACCTACTTCAAGAATAAGTAATTCATTGGCCGTTTTGGATGCATTCATGCAGATTTCTAGTATCGTCCAAGATCAGATAAAAAGAAATGGTCGAATTTCGAGGGTAGAATTTTCGGGGTGCTATTATTTTTATTCGGCACAACTGATTAAGGACTGCATCGCTGGAAGAGCTCAAGGCTATTAGCTTATTTAAAAATAAGTACGTGACCATTGTCGGCTATTTAGTCACTTGGAGAAGGGGAGTGGACAACTCAGCCCACACTCATCTAACAATCCAGCAGGATGCGATCGCCGAGCGAAATGTAGCACTGCTACCCAGGAATGCAACACACATTTATCCTCACATTTTGACAGCCCCACACTATACCAGAAAATTGGTAGATTTTTGAATCACAAAATAGATTTAGCGATAAAATAAAACGGTCGCTGAACGGTAAAACAAATGAGGGTAACTATGGCTAGACGTGAAACCTTCGGTGCCCCGGTTGCCACACCTACTATTTTTACCTCTGAACTCCATAGTTTTCCTTTTTATATATCTTTTAAAACTTTGCCCACACCCTTTATTTGTTTGCAGGCACTACATAAAATTGAACTGCCAGGATCGGCCGACCTCATGAAATTTGGCAGAAAAAATAAGATTGCCCAAAATAGATACATAAGATATTTTGGCCAACTCCCAACCCTTTAACTTAAAAAACACCAAAGTTATGGCACTTCCGATCAATCACTTATATGGCAGCTATAGGTTATAGTCGACCGATCCCGGCCGTTCTGACTTATGTACTATGCAAACGAAAGAAGGATGTATGCAAAGTTTTAAAGATAGCTTTATAATTGAGAAAAACTGTCTGCCTTTGCGTAGACTGACACACAGATGGACAGACAGACAGACGGTCATGCTTATATCGACTCAGGAGGTGATCCTGATCAAGAATATATATACTTTATAGGGTCGGAGATGTCTCCTTCACTGCGTTGCACACTTTTGACCAGAATTATAATACCCTCGGCAAGGGTATAATAACACCAAAGTTAAGCCAATTCCGATCGTTTTATAAAAGCTATAAGATATAGTCAACCGATCCTTAAAAATTTCAATCTACCAAATTTTAATTAAAAATTGTATTTTATAGTGAAATTCTCACAAGTTTATGGCTATGATTGCCTATCCCGTAGCAGAGTGCACGTGTGGTATCAACGTTTTCAAAGTAGTCGTGAGGATATAGATAATGATCAACATGTGACAAAACGTACTCCACGTTTCAATATGATCCCGAAACGAAACGCCAGAATGCTGAATTGAATGCACCGGACAAGCCAAAATCCAAAAAATTGAGCGTGGATAAGTCAAAAAAGACAAAAATTCTAATTGATTTTTATAATTCCTGGGATATTTTCCACAAAGAATTAGTCCACCCGGACAAAACGTCAATGCAGTATGTGCTACCTTGGAGTTTTGAAGCATTTGGTGCGCGTATTCGGCATGTTCGGCCTTAATATAGCGAAGATGAAAGTTGGCGTTGGCACGATTATGTGCCGTCTCATCGATTGACGCTTGTGGTCACAAGTTATTTGACAACAAATCCCATTTTAACTTTAACCACTCACCATATTCACCTGATATGGCACCGTGCGACTTCTTCCTTTTCGGCATTATACCGGCCAACGAGTTAAAACACATGGTGACGCATCCAAAAATGAATTGATTTTTATTTATTTACATTACACTTGATTAAAGTTAAATTTAAAATAAATTTTCAAAATGTGTATTTTATTTACTCTCATCCTTCTAACTTGAAAAACAACGAAGTTATAGGATTTCCGATCAATCAGTTATATGGCAGCTCTAGGATATAGTCGGCCGATCCTTATGAAATTTTGTACATAAGATATTTTGGAATATAACATGTGTGGAAAGTCCCAACCCTCTAACTTAAAAAACACCAAAGCTATGACATTTCCGATCAATCAGTTATATGGCAGCTATAGGATATAGTCGACCGATCCCGGCCGTTCCGACTTATATACTGCTTGCAAAAGAAAGAAGGGTGTGTGCAAAGTTTCAGCTCGAAAGCTGTAAAACTGAGAGACTAGTTTGCGTAGAAACAGACAGACGGACAGACGGACATGCTCATATCGACTCAGGAGGTGATCCTGATCAAGAATATATATACTTTATAGGGTCGGAGATGTCTCCTTCACTGCGTTGCACACTTTTGACAAAAATTATAATACCCTCTGCAATAGTATAAAAAAAAAGGTAACTTTAAAATTTTTAATATTGCAACTACGAAAAACTACGTGCTCTGGCTTCCACTTCATAATGCGATTATATTTTTACCAAAAGAACTTTATCCTAGCTAGCGAATTCACGGGAGAGCGCAAGTGAGCTTTTCTTGCGCTCCCGCTCCGCCCTATACTAACTTATACTACACTTCAATACAATTCAAACTTAATCTTCTACATTAATTCTACAGTTCTATTTACGGTCATGAATTTCGATTCTGTGTCGGATGTTTTAAATAGTCTATTTATATCGGGGGGCATTTTTTAATAGTTTTTGGGCACCTGCCTTTTTTGTTCTGTCTCTCTTTTTCCTCTTTTTGCTTTCGTTTTTTGGTTTTTTTTTTTTTTGTATATCACTGGCCTATAGTTGTTGGTTTTTTACTGATAAGGTTTGGTTTTTTTTTTTTGTCTACTGGTCGTTAGTCACACGTCTTTACACTTCGCAGGTTAGAGTGGTGCAGGTGTAGAGTAGTGTAGTGTTCTATACTGCATAGTGAAGTAGTAGTAGTAGTGTAGTGTAGTTCTAACTATAAAAATACTGCACTTTTGGTACTGCAGTAGGTCACAATTAGAAAGCACAACATTTTCAGTGTACTCACTTCGAGTGTAAAGATTTGTATTTTTTTTTTAACACTGTACAGCTTGTATGTCAACTGTGTACAACTGTGCAGATGTATTTGAGGTACCATAATTGCTGGATCTGGTTAATCGCAGCAGCTAGCTTGTTAAATATTTTAAAAATTTCTGAAAAAACAAGCACTCTAAAAAGATACTGTCCAGCTAGTTGGAATACTATATTTAACCTCTTGCAGTCGGTTGAGTTAAATTGGAAGGCAATTTCGCGGTTTGGTGGCAAAAAATTAAATATCTAGAATTACGGAAATAAATTCAATTGATATTAGCGGAATGGCGAACCTTCTTGCACCTTTTGAAAGTCATGAAATTTCACTCAGTGTACAGTAAACCAACTGCACACCAAAACACTGTACGGTGCGTTGACTACTGCACATCAATTATACTGTACTCAATAATAGCCGTACAACTATGGAATGAGTGAGAATCAAGTGAGTGTCAATCAAAACTGTCAACAACTCACTGACACCCAAATATACTGTGCAAAAAAAAGTGTACCTACTTCAAGAATAAGTAATTCATTTGCCGTTTTGGATGCATGCATGCAGATGATTAAGGACTGCATCCCTGAAAGAGCTTAAGGCTTAAAGCTTATTTGAAAATAAGTATGTGACCATTGTCCGCTATTTAGACGCTTTGGAAGGGGAGTGGACAACTCAGCCCACACTCATCTAAGAACCCAGCAGGAGGCGATCGCCGAGCGAAATGTAGCACTGCTACCCAGGAATGCAACACACATTTATCTTCGCATTTTTACAGCCCGACACTATACCAGAAAATTGGTAGATTTCCGAATCACAAAATACATTCAGCGGTAAAATAAAACGGTCGCTGAACGGTCAACCAAGTAAAGGGTAGACGTGAAACCTCCATTACCCCGGTTGACACATCTACTATTTTTACCTCTGAACTCAATTGTTTTCCTTTTTATACCCCTGCAATACAATTTTGGTCAAAAGTGTGCAACGCAGTGAAGGAGACATCGCCGACCCTATAAAGTATATATATTCTTGATCAGGATCACCTCCGGAGTCGATATAAGCATGTCCGTCTGTCCGTCTCTCTGTTTCTACGCAAACTAGTCTCTCAGTTTTACAGCTATAGAGTTGAAACTTTGCACACATCCTTCTTTCCTTTGCCGTGATCGGTCGGCGATATTATATAGCAGCGATATTCTATAGCTGCCATATAACTGATTGATCGGAAATGCCATAACTTTGGTGTTTTTTAAGTTAGAAAGATGGGACTTGGTACAGATTCCTCTTTGGGCAAAATAATTCAATATGCCAAATTTTATAAGGATCGGATGACTATATACGATCCGCTATATATCTAATAATATAAGATGCGTGACGCCACCTATCGGACTGCGACTCATCTGCAAGGGTATATCAACTTCGGCCCCGCCCGAAGTTAGCTTTCCTTTATTGTTTTGGATTAATTTAGTAATTTTATTTAAATAATGACGTTAATAAGAATTTATTAGGCCTTCCCCTAACAGCTGATTCACTGGAAAGAACACTTTAAATATAGGCACAAACTTTAAAACACTCCAGTGCATATAACGCGACACAGTGCAATGGCGGCTGCATAAAATAGTTTTGGGTGCAAAGGTATGAGTTATTTGTAATATAACATTTTTTTGTTTTTGAAAATATTGCAAAAATCTAATTTCTTGAATAATTTTTTAACGAGAAATCGGAGGTGTCAATCGACGCGTATTCAATATTTAAATGTGAATAAAGATATACAAAATAAATATTTTTAACTCAGTTTTCACAATCCTAATGAGTTTAGCAAATTCTTTATTAAAAATATTTAATTAAAACAATACCTTTTGATTGGTGTATCATTTAATTTAATCAAACACAAATAGATAACTTTTCATCTGAAATGAGTTCCACAGAATGTGTTTTAATAAACTTACAGTCTATTATTGTTTAATATAATTTCTGTTGCATACAAACTTTACATAACTTCATACAATAATTTTATATAATTTTAAATCCACCTTAAAAATCCAATAATATTTTTTAAAATATTATAGTTTGAGTAGTATTTGAAAAAATACTTATTGTCTGGGTTGACCCGATCTATTTGCATTGAAATATTGAATTTCTTTTTACCTGATCAGGCATTGACTAAGGCATTTGACAGAGTATGGTACAGCGGTATGGCTTCATAAGCTGCAACCCTCCTACCACTTATTATTGAGAGATACATTACAGATCAAATCAATTTTCTAATTAAAATGTTGCAAACAGCCCCAAACATCTTCAAAAATAGCAATGTTACGACATTTCCGATTGTTCAGTTATATGGCAGCTAGAGGATATAGTCGCCGATCCTTATAAAATTTGGCAGAACAAATAAGATTGCCCAAAATAGAATCATTTTAGCTTAAACAACAACAAAGTTATGCCAATTTCGATCGTTCTGTGACAGCTATCACTGTGAACGGAAGTCCACGAGGTGACGACCTGCATGCCTTGGTGTGCACGAGGAAACCCTATATATAGCCGAAGAATTAAAAATTTTCTGTAGGCAACCGATCTAAATGAATTATATACCAATCGAAAGGTATTGTTTCAATTAGATAATTTTTGTCGAAACATATTCCAAAAGTTATTTGGTTTGGGAGAAATTAGGGTTTAAGTAAAAAAATTTGTAATCACTAAAGTGAGGCTGGTGGACACATTTTAGTCAGCCCAGATAGAATACTTTTATATATTCGCATTTATATATCGCATTCTAGAGCTAAATACGCGTCGATTGGTACCTCAATCGACCCGATCCGACATTTCATTCAGAAGTTATTCGAAAAATTGTTTCTTCTTCTTCAAAATGAAGCCAGTTTGCGTCGGTTTGTCTTTTGCACTATTTTTTTCTTAGCAATCCTGGAAAAAATTGGAGATGTTAGTTACTATCATATGAGCAACTATTGTTCTACAACTTTTTGAAATACCTTAAGCTTACGTCAAAAAATTAAAAAAACTTTGTTAATTAAAAAATGCATAACTTTATAATTAAGAAAGATATTAAAAAAGCTTTACAACGTTGAAAGGGTTTTTTAAATATCAATTTCACTTTCTTTGAAACCAAACGTCTATATAGTACACAAAAAAAATACACTGAAAATAAACATTTTTTTTAAGAAAAAAAATTATTTTTCAAAATTTTGTTGACTGATCCTTTTTATATTGCACGTGGAGATGGCTTTTGAGATGACGCAACTTTTGACATATCGCTCATATCTGGCAAAATCCGTTAACTCAAGATATAGTCCTGTAAGTGCAGCTACCCATTTTGTGCAGCCTCCTGTGAAGCTTGCAGTTACTTATACATGTGTGTGTATTTGGTTGGCAACTTTGCTTTTTGGAGTCTGCATATATTTGGTTCATACCCTAAAAAATATGGAGTATATCTTTTCAGATTTTAGTTTATTTATTTAAAAATAAAATCCAAATAAAAAAGGGGATAAAAAGTAAAACATAAAAATTGACTCAATTAGGACTCGAACCCAGGCCCTCCGTGTTAGGAACCACAACGCTCTCTGCTTGTAATTCTGCTTTGTGTTTCAGTGTCTCATGTCTTAATGAGAAGACTTACAAATGCAAAATTTTACGAGTAGATACTTTATATGCATATGCCCCCACTGAACATATAATGCATATAAATAAAACTTTGCTCTATTTAAATTACAGCCACCGTTTTTGAGCCAAATCATGGATTAAAAGCTAAAAAAAAAACAGGCAAACCAACTCCGCCAATACTTTTCTAATATATATTATTTTATATCGCACACCCAAAATAAATTGTTACATTCAACAATTGGTTTAACTAGAAAAACTGGAAAAAACGTAATTTCCTGTTTTTTTAATTTTTTATCTTTGCGCATTTATTTTAGATATAATACATGTTTATTATATGATGGATCGGATATGCCATAACTTTATTTTTTTTTTACAAATTAGAAGGATGGGCCTTAGTACAGATTGCATTTTGGGCAATCTTATCCGATTTGCAAAATTTTATTAGGATAATTGGCTTAGCTTTATTGTTTTTAAAGCTAGAATGATGGGACTTTCTACGGTTTCCGTTTTGGGCAATCTTATCCTATGTTTCATAAGAATCGGCCAACTACATCCTATACCTGTTATATAACTGAACGATCGGAAATGGCACAACCTTTTTATTTTTAAAGATGCTTGGGGCTGTTTCCAATATTTTTATTAGAAATTTTGTTGATGGTGAAATTCTCAAAAGGATCGGACAACTATATAGGATCCGATATATACATATAAAAATAATATAAGCTTCTGCTTAACTGCAAGGGTATATCAACTTCGGCTCCGCTTGAAGTTAGCTTTCCTTTCTTGTTTTTTTTTTTTTTATAATTTATTATATCGTGGAACTCTCATAAGGATAGGCCTCTCATCTGTTGATTTGTTAAAACAATTTGGTTTCCCACAACTACGAAACAATTTTGGATTTTAAATTCATTTTTGAGCAAATTTTTAATAAAATTTTTAAACTAACCAAATTACAAAACCTTTGTAAATTAAAAATACGTATAACTTCAGAGCCACTTCAGCTATCGAAAAATTCTTTACGTTTTTGGAAAGGTTTTTAATTATTCCACCTTCATGAATGTCAAAATCTATAGAGTTAAATAAAAAAAGAGTTTTGATGTTTATCCTTACAATTAAAGTATTGCTTACTGTGGGAATCGCCTGTCCAGAGGTTACTTCCATATATATATATTCTATATATTATGCGTTCTATTTTAAATAATTGAAGATCAATATATACAAAAAAACAACTGATATCAATATAAAAAAACCTTTTGACGAGGTAAAGTACCGGCGACGAACCTGCATGCGAAACCCAAAATATCTGATAACAATTTTAGTTACGAGAAAATGCTCTATATGGGTGTAAAAAATTGCAAATAAAAAATGTTCTTGTTCGGCACGTGCAAGAAAAACAAAAAAAAAAATCAGTCACGTTAGTCATATCTACCATGTGTGGAAACTCCCTACCCTTTAACTTAAAAAACACCAAAGTTATGGCACTTCCGATCAATCACTTATATGGCAGCTATAGGTTATAGTCGACCGATCCCGGCTGTTCTGACTTATGTACTGCCTGCAAACAAAAGAAGGATGTATGCAAAGTTTCAAAGATAGCTTTAAAATTGAGAAAAACTGTCTGCCTTTGCGTAGAAACAGGTATGAGAACACCAAAGTTAAGCCAATTCCGATCGTTTTATGAAAGCTATAAGATATAGTCATCCGATCCCTAAAAAATTCAATCTACCAAATTTTGATTGAAAATTTTATTTGATAGTGAAATTCTCACAAGTTTATGGCTATGATTGCCTATTCCGTAGCAGAGTGCACGTGTGGTATCATCGTTTTCAAAGTGGTCGTTTGGATATAGATAATGATCAACACAACGTCTTCGTGTCGATAAAAAGGTAAGGTGGTCAGAGGAAGAAACTTTGATGATGGCGAGAAAGGAGGTTGAGCTTGCAGCAAGTGGTGTTCGATTTCTTAATTAGAAGCTAGCGGAGATTTTACCCACCGCAGTACCGATGCGATTTCTTCGTATCGGAAGAGGAGTGAGTACAAGGCAAAACTAGAGCAGATAAGGGGGCAATCCGTTCCCACCCCAGAAGCAGAAGAAACGCCAGAGTGCTGAATTGAATGCACCGGACGAGCCGAAATCCAAAAAATTGAGCGTGGAAAAGTCAAAAAAGTCGAAAATGCCGATTGATTTTTATAAATTCTGGGATATTGTCCACAAAGAATTTGATGACTTTTAAATGTCAGAGAGAGTGGACGTGTTGCTGTGCTGCTCGGTCAGCAGCTAAGCAAATACCAGAAAACTCAGTGAAAAAGAAAAAGAAGTGGTGTGATCTAGAAATCGCGAAAGGACGCTTTTGGACACACATAAGTCTCGAGCATATAGTGCCCAATAACTAACACAAAATCAAAATTTATTAAATTCAAAAATTGAAATGCCATCACGACAAATTAAACCAACAGCTTGTGCACATTCATTTAAAGAAATAAGAGCGGCCCCTCTGCCTGCAGTACCTAACATAAGCACCAACAACATGAACGAAAGTAAGCTCTCTGTCCCAGAAACATAGCGTAGACGGTCTTCCAATGCCTATTTCTCATTCGTCGCAAACGAAGAGCGTGCAAGATCATGCTCTCCCAGGCACACGCAGTGCATTAACATGGAGTGCGCAGTGCACCTTCCCAGCACTATCACCCTCTGGTCTATCGACTCCGTTATATTTTCCTACAACGAGCACTACTACATCGATTACCACATCATGCACAACAACAAACACAGCAACATCGGTAGCTGTCTCTCAGCGAGTGTCACCTACACTAGCGCTATACTGCCCACCACGTTTCTGCATATCTGATATGGAGTTTATGCAATTCTTTGATACACTAGGCGATTGCTTTATAGCAGGCGGCGACTACAATGCCAAGCACCCTCACTGGGGTTCTCGCCTAACCAACCCAAAGGGTAGACAACTATACAATGCTTGATACAGCCAGGAAATAAACTAGACTTTCTATCACCGGGAAAGCCTACATACTGGCCAGCGGACCCACGGAAGAAGCCAGACCTAATTGACTTTGCGATCACTAGAAAAATTCCACGAAGCATCATTCGAGCCTTTGGATGACCTATCGTCTGACCATTCAGTTGTCCTTCTTCACCTATTTCAACATGCCGAATTACAAAATAATCAAATTTATCTCACATCAAAAAGGACAAACTGGCTTAGGTACAAAAAGTACATAAGCTCTCACATAAACATAAGACCGTCAATTAACTGTAGCAAGGACATTCAAGATTCTGTCAACCACCTGGAAGACATGATGACCTCAGCAGCAAAGCTCTCGACTCCTGCGACCACAGAAAAACTTCCATACTCCGCCACAAATTCCTATATAGAAAATCTAGTCCGGGAAAAACGGCATCTCCGCCGTGAATGGCAGGCACACAGATCCCCTTCTTCAAAGGAAAGGCTAAAAACAGCGACACGAAGGCTCACAAAGGTCCTACGGAGCAGAGAAGAAAATGCTCAAAAATCATACATAGAACAGCTTTCCCCAAAAAGTACCAAGTGTCCTCTATGGAAAGCCTATTCTAACTTAAAGCCGCCCATAGAAGCAGATATGCCCCTTCGAAAACCAGAAAAAAAAGCAAGCGTCTTCGCTAGTCACCTTTGTAAAGTTTTTACTCCAAATCAAGCAGCCTCTCCTTTCATTCTTCCAGAGCTACCAATTCCAGATCCAATTCCAGCTATAGAATTTCAAACAACTGAAATCACTAAGGTCATCAAAGAGCACCTCAAGCCAAATAAGTCTCCAGGGTATGACCTCATTGCGCCGAAAATGATTATGCGTGCGCTATCAATTATATAAAAATTCTATTTAACTCTATTACAAAGCTTGGCTACTCCTCCCCAACAATGGAAAAAATCCATTATAATAATGATACCGAAACCAGGGAAAGACAAAGCTTTGGCCTCTTCATATAGACCAATAAGTCTACTTTCATGCTTATCAAAGCTTTTTGAGAAACTTCTACTGCTCCGTATCACGCTTCATACGACTTCGAGTAATATAATCCCTGAACATCAATTTGGCTTCCGAGAAAAGCATGGCACCATAGAGCAGGTGAACCGTATCACATCTGAAATTCTAACCGCCTATGAACAGCGAGAATACTGTTCTGCTATATCTGGACATATCCCAGGCATTTGACCGAGTCTGGCTGCAAGGACTTATGTATAAAATACACAAAACTGTCATGAGCTGCTTAAAACATACCTGTTTAATCGAGTGTTCACTGTAAAAAAAAATTTACAACAGAAGAGTTCAAATTATGGCGAGCATACCCCAAAGAAGCGTCCTCGGCCCCACCCTATATCTTCTATATACAGCAGATATCCCAACAGACCAGCGTATAACTATGTCAACATTTGCCGACGATACAGCCATACTAAAAAGATCTAAATGCCAGCTGGAGGCATCCAGAAGCCTCTCCTTTCACCTTGCACTAATAGAAAAGTGGATGGCGGACTGGCGTATAAAGATAAACGGTGAAAAATCTAAACACATTACATTTACTCTCAATTGACAAAACTGCCCCGCTCCAACTCTAAACAATACCATAGTCCCCTCTGTGAATGAGTTTACATATCTCGGCGTCCACCTGGACAGGCTTCTTATATGAAAAAAACATATTGAAGCGAAACGGGACCAATTAAGACATACATCCAGACGACTGCACTGGCTTGTCAACCCTCGTTCCCCACTTCGGCTGAAATATAAAGTAGTACTCTACAATTCAGTCATAAAGCCTATCTGGAAGTATGGCTCCGAACTTTGGGGCAATGCAAGCAGTAGCAATATAGTCGTTATCCAAAGGATGCAGTTTAAAGTGCTCAGAACCATCACAGGAGCTCCATGGTATATTCGCAATGAAGATATCCATAGAGACCTAGGTATACCTATCGTCAATTTCTCGAAAGTCGAAATTTCTCCTTAATATAGCGAAGATGAAAGTTGGCGTTAGCACTATTATGTGCCGTCTCATCGATTAACACTTGTGTTTACAAGTTATTTGACAAAAAATCGCATTTTAACTATAGTCACTCACCATATTCACCTGATATGGCTGATATTGCCCATGAACGGAAAGGATTATACATACCGGCAAACGAGCTAAAACACATGGTAACTCATCCAAAAATTAAATGATTTATATTTATTTACATTAAACTTGATTAAAGTTAAGTTTAAAATTAATTTTCAAAGTTTATTTTTGCATGGTTAAAAACCAAGTTAAAACGGTTTCCGCTTATTTCATCTTATTTACAACTCAAATTTTTTTCTACTACAATATTCGATCCCTATAAGTTATTGAGTAGGTGAAAAGTCCGTCGGCGCAAGAAATTAATGGCGCAGTGTATGCAACACACTCATCCCAACCGGGGGATCGCCATGCTGCTTCTCTCGTTTCTTTACGATCTTGCAGAGACTTGTAACCTATTAAAAATAGATGAAATTGTTATTGTAGATTTTTAATAGAACCAAGATAAAATATTTAGCTAACAGAAAAATGTATAAAATAATATAATTTATTATTAAATGACCATAACCATTCATATATGCAATTATACATTCAAATATACAAAGTATACAAAATATAACAACAGTAAAATTGATATTTGTGCAAAACTTGTGATATTTTTGATATAACGGTTATTCGAATAACTATATTAATCTTTCGGGTATATAGATTTTTTTTCGTATGCATTGACATGCGTTTCTATGAATTTATTTCTTATCTGCTTTTAATCTATGCTCCTTTTAGGATTGAAAGAAGACAAAGTCATGCGTTCAATAGAAAGTTGATATCTGTGCAAAGTTCTGCATTTGGATTTTGAGCTCGACACGTCAACTGACCACCAGTAAAAAGCGATTTATTTTAAGAAATCCTTCATTTCTTAATACAAAAAGTTTATATTGTTGCCATTTATTATTTATTTTCTGAGATTTATAACATTTTTGATTAAAAATGCCGCGTGCACCCGAATTAAGTGAAAAGAAGAAGACTCAAATTGAAACAATGGCTAAGTGTGGAGTTAAAGTTGGCGAAATTGCCAAAAGAGTCAATAGGCAGCGCGTTACAATTGGAAATTTTTAAATAATAACCCAGAGAACTATGCGCAATTGAACCGCAAGGGAGCCGTTTCGAAAATAGACGCGCGCACTAAACGGCACATTCGAGCCATGGCAACAGCTATGACAATGAGTTGTGCACAAATAAAAGCAGAATTCCAATTGGCATTAAGCAGCAAAGTGCAACAGATTTGCAAAAAAGATTTAAACCTGCAGTATGATGCAAAGGTGCACAAACCAAAGCTCTTACCAAGACATAAGAAGGCCAGGCTTGCCTTTTATGAAAAATATAAGTTTTGGACAAATGAATTTTAAAAAGTGATTTTTAGCGATGAGAAGAAGTTTATTTTGGACGGCCCAGACAGTAACCAAATGTATTGGAGGGATCCTAGGCATCCAAGACAGACTTGCCATAAAGGAAACCACGGTGGTGGCTCACTAATGGTTTGGGCCGCTTTTATTGCTAAAGGATAGTCCCCTATATGCTTTGTACCAGAAAGCATAAATGCGCAAATGTATACGGATCTCCTAGAAAGTGAACTTTTACCATTTGCAGAAGAGTTGCATGGCGAGGACTGGGTATTTCAACAGGATAACGCTCCTATACACATTGCGAGGTAAACGATGTCGTTCCTGGAATCAAAAAATATACCCTTACTGCAGTGGCCAGCAATAAGTCCGGACTTGAACCCAATTGAAAACCTTTGGGGCACCTTGGTAGCAAAAGTCTACAAGAGTGGAAGACAGTTTGACTCATTGAAAGGCTTGAAGGAAGTCATTGTTAAAGAATGGGATGCTATCGACACAAACACGCTCCAAAACTTGGTAAACTCAATGCCCCAACGTTTGGAATTGGTCGTACAAGAAAACGGAGGTTCTATACCATATTAAAATAATAATCTTAAGTCATTTTGTTAAAAAATATTATTTAGTTCCTTGAAATTTTGCACTTTTTAAATTTTGCCCAAATATCAACTTTCGCTGAAGAATTTTTTCAATTAAATTTTCTATGTATTAAACATTTTATAATTTAACAAGAAAGGAAAGCTAACTTCGGGCGGAGCCGAAGTTGATATACCCATGCAGTTCAGTCGCAGTCCGCTAGGTGGCGCCACGCATCTTATATTATTAGATTTATAGCGGATCGTATATAGTCGGCCGATCCTTATGAAAATTGGCAGATTGGATCAGATTGTTTTTCCCAAAATAGAATCTGTACCAAATCCCATCTTTCTAACTTTAAAAACACCAAAATTATGGCATTTCCGATCCATCAGTTATATGGCAGCTATAGGATATAGTCGACCAATCCCGGCCGTTCCGACTTATATACTGCCTGCAAAGGAAAGAAGGGTGTGTGCAAAGTTTCAACTCGATAGCTTTAAAACTGAGAGACTAGTTTGCGTAGAAACGGACAGACGAACAGACGGATATGCTCATATCGACTCAGGAGGTGATCCCGATCAAGAATATATATACTTTATAGGGTCGGTATAATAACTAAGCATTTTTAAAATGAACAAGATTCTGTTATTTACGATCGTTCAGTTATACTGCAGGAATAGGATATAGTCTCCCGATTCTTTGCAGTTATTATTTTTCTTTGCGTATTGACTCTGTTTTAACATTATATCATAAAAAAAACTAAAGTTGTGTCATTTCCGATCGTTCATTTATATGGCAGCTACATGATATAGTCAGCAGATTCTTATAGATGATCCTGGTATATTATGAACCTGATCAAGAATATATATACTTTATAGGGTCGATAATTTTTCTTTACTGCGTTTCATACTTTTAACCAAAATTTGTATACCCTCTAAAAGAGATTTTACTCTGGAAAGTTCGACTGGATTTATGGCTTCTTCAGACGGGGTTCATGTTCTGGCATCCTCTATTTTATTAATTAGTTAATTACTATTAATTTTACTGGGATCAAATGGGCTATATCCGGCTACTGCATCAAATGCGTCTGTCTCGAAGAAGAAGCGGGTCAACCTTAATAGGTACATTGTGAGACAAGCACCTAGCTAAGCTCAGCTTTTTCCATCAAAGTTCTTTCCGCCCTAAAATATCTGAAAATTCGTAAATTTTCGACGGCTACCCAACCGGAGGCACTGGGCCAATTTGTAGCCGATAAGCTACACCTGGACCCCAGTGATTTAACCTGTGCTAGGTTGGTTAAGAAAGATTCCGACATTAATGCTCTCAAATTCGTAAATTTTACATATGGAGTTCCACAGTAACATTTCTCCGCCGTCAGCAATGATGACTGTTGGACCATGTCGGTAAAAGTCCGTTGTTTCCTTCAAAGAAAGCCTGCTATCAAACCCTGGAAGGTCAAAACCCCCAGTAAGCAGCCGCGCTGAAGCCGCTATTTCTTCTACTTCCCCTTCTACTTTTTTGAGGTCGCCAAGATTTGCAATAGTGTCAAGGTACTCGACCTAATAGTTACGAAAAAATTAAAATTTTTGATCCGTTACTTTATAACATAACCAGCATGGATTCTTGCCTGGGCGGTCCACCACAACTATTTTAGTGGTTTCCTTTAAGCACTGCACTGATTCATGGAGCTTCGATGTCAGGTTATTGCTATTTATATTGACTTCTCTAAAGCTTTTGACAAAGTTTGCCACGCAGCCATATTAGCTAAACGGTTGAGATTAAGTGTTTATTCCTCCTTGTTATGTTGTTTTGAATCACATTTGGCAGACCGACCATACCACGTTCCTATTGGAAATGCTATTGTTGAGCTATCAGCGTTTTGATAGCGGCCGAATTAACAAGACGAGGTTCAATTTTAACATTCAATTTATTATGGGTCAATTCAACCCCAAAACTAATTCCGCGGCCGATCCAAAACAATGCCGAAAAACAAGTGCATAAAACCTAAGAGCTTACGCAGAAGCTCCACCAAAGCTCACAAAGTGCATACAACAATAAAGCGCATGCGAAACTGGGAGACAAAACAGAGAAGAATACATGCTGATAACAACATCTGCAGCCTAGCAATTTTTGATTATTTTAAATTCATTTTTTGGTGGCTGCTTGGCCCAACATCCTCCCCCCATTGAAGGGTGGGCTTTGAATAACACTGTTGGAAGGGGCAGCAGTCACATCATTGCAGTGGTTTTTCCGTGGGTTGTCTTCCCTAGCATAGAAATCCGACACATCCCGTGATAGTTCACCGCGTCCAGAAAACACCCAGCCAAATCGAGTATTCTGAGCAATGGAGAGCCCGTGACCTAATTGGATTTGGCCAGCCGTCAATAGGTCAAAGAATAAGCTGGCTCCAATCAACAGGTCCACTCGCTGCGTTTTGTGGAAGTTGGGGTAAGCTAGATCCATATTGCCAGGAATCTTCCAGCCCGAAAAATCTATGTCATGTGAGTTATATGTGAAGCTACAACAGCCTCAATTTCCACTGAATACGTGCTAAGGCGGGACTTCAAGCACACATTAACGGATGCTCCATCCGTTTCAAACCCAGCGCCGCTGAAACCGGCCACCGTTGTGGAGCATTTGGAGCGGCCAAGCGGAAGTTCATTCGGCAGCCGCGAGGAGATGAGGTGCACTTGTGAACCGGAATCCAATAAAACTCGGCAAGGCAAGAAGGCGATCTGGAGATCGACCACGAACGAGTACATTGGCTGTTGGCAGGAGCACTGCGATCGTGGGTCACAACAGTGTTAATTGAGCGGGATGGGTTCGCAACAGCAACTGCACCGATGGGACGTGAGACTCGTGCGGGTGAAACCTGCCCGCGAGGGTGCAACAGAATGTGATGACGGTGATTGCACGTCGAGCAGTGGGAAGCTGAGCATCCGCGAGCGAGATGGCCATCCGCTAGACAAACAAAACAGCGAGTCAGACGCCGCACTTCGTCGTACCGTTCCACAATTGGCAAAGCACTGAACTTTGGACACGAAGGAAGCTCGTGCGCCAAAACACCACACAGGGCGCATAGAGCAAGACTGGCGTTAATAACCATGCACGAGGGTCGGTTATTCGAAGATCTACCTCGGCCCACTTGGTTAGCTGGTGGATAAGCCGCCAAAGAAAAGTCGACGCATTCAAGAGTCCGCACCTTTGCTCCAAGAATCGTGCCATGGACTCCCACTTGGCCTTTGTGACAGGATCCAACTTCTGCAGGATAATCTGGATAAGCAAGCATCTTTGGATCTCGGCAGCTGATCCGGAACTCATAGGAGCCCGCATATGCCCTTTGAACCGATCCGATAGCTCCCGCAAAGTAGCAACAGACCCTGGCTCGACCACACGAAGCTGCAGGATCTCATTAATGTGAGACAGAAATATTAAACGCCGATTACTAAAACGATTGCGCAATAGGTCAAGGGCCACATCGTAGTTCGCGTCAGTAATTTCCAGAGCTCTCACCGTATTCAAGGCTGACTCGCGCAGGCATGAAATAAGCCACCGTAGCTTTTCCATTTTCATTAGGTGAGGATGGCTGTCAATCGTGGTCTTAAATAGGGCGCAGAAATCCGGCCACTCGGCATAGCCGCCGCTGAATGTTGGCATCGGAAACTGAGGCAAGGAGGGGGCTGGCTTGTATGGCATTGGCGATACACTGGCACCGTCGAGAAGTGTGGAGTGGGCAGCGATTCTCATGGAGCGCTTGGCAACCTCCACCTGAATTTCCACTTGCACATCAGGCTCCAGCTGCGAGAATCTCCCATACAGATCACTCCCGATCTCGCTAAAATTAAGCTCCTCCAACTCTTCTTAAAGCGCGGTGAACCGCTCACGCAAACGCTTCTCCACTGAGTCCAGCGCCATAATGGTACAATCCTCAGTCCGCGCCGCAGCCGTCACTTAATGATGCAGCGCCTCCATCTCCTGGCAGGTCACCTCTGCTCTTCTCCGCAGCATCCTTTCCCGGTTTGCTTTACAAGTGCATAAAACCTAAGAGCTTGCGCAGAAGCTTCACCAAAGCTCCCAAAGTGCATACGCTACAAATAACAATAAAGCTCATGCGAAACTGGGAGACAAAACAGAGAAGAATACATGCTGATAACAATATTTGCAGCCTAGCAATTTTTGATTATTTTAAATTCATTTTTTGGTGGCTGCTTGGCCCAATAGCTTTAGACCTTTCATTGCCTCCTCTGGTTTTCTACAAGGCAGCTCCTTTATTTTCTCACTTTAGTCGCTACAGTTAGCGAACTGTACAGTACAGTCCATTGATGGTTGTACTGCCTATATTATTAGAAATTATAATTTTCAATTCAAAGAGAAGGAAATTAAAAGTTTTCAGTCACTTAGACTTTATAATAACTAAAAAACATCCCATGCTGGGCTATGGGAAGAGGCACACAGACCAGTTTAAAAGTCCGTACTCGAGGCTCAGTGTATAAGCCGCATTCGTTCGGTCGAGGTTGGGATATGCCGCAATTATTTGGATATCATGTGCTTTTGTATACTGGACCGACATGCAAGCCTCTAAGCTATCAAGGAATCACGCATACTTTGTGGCTGACTATAATACACCTCTACAAATTTCAGTTTTCCGCGCAAAATATTTAGAATTTTTTTTTTTTTTTTTGATACGTTGCTTTTATTTCTTGAATCTTTTCTTTGGGAGACTAACAAGAGGTGTATCAAATCATATATTTTTAACTTAACTAACAGTCATGTTGACTGATACAGAATTAGACGGCCCTAAAGTACTATTGCTGGGTTGGAAAGTCGTTGCATCGCAGGCGGGATCTGCTAGAAACCCGACTCAACCCCTGAGCAAGGGGATTTGGGTGCGAAGACAGTTTTTCTTTGTAGGACTATTTTTGCTTCTGAATTTCGTCTTTCACTGCGAGAATGCTTAGATAACGGTGGATGTTTTCGTTGCGAACATACCAAGGTGCCCCAGTGATAGTTCTCAGGATTTTTGATTGTGCGCGCTGTATTATGTCTATGTTGCTGCTGCTCGCGTTCCCCACAGCGGGAAGCCATACAGATATCCAGATTGGCTTTAGGACTGAATTGTAGAGTAGTAGCTTGTAGTCCAGACACAGTGGCGATCGAGAGTTTATGATCCAGTGGAGGCTGCTGGCTTTCAGTTTTAGGTGCACCTTCTTGCTTTCGATGTGCTTACGCCGATTAGTCGTCTATCAAGGATGCCAAGGTACGTTACTTCGTTAGTTTGAGGGATCTGCATACCGTTTAGTGAAAGCTGAGGGCATGTTTGTCTATTAATACGCGAAATGCAATATACTTTCACCTATGAAAAGTACCTGCAATACTTTTCACCTACTCAATAACTTATGGTCATTAAATATTGTAGTAGAAAAAAAATTGATTTGTAAATAATACATGACGAATAAGATGAAACAAGCGGAAGCCGTTTTAACTTGGTTTTGAACCATGCAAAAATAAAATACTCAATTTTGGAAATTTATTTTAAATTTAACTTTAATCAAGTGTAATGTAAATAAATAAAAATCAATTCATTTTTGAATGCGTCACCATGTGTTTTAACTCGTTGGCCGGTATAATGCTTTATTTTCATGGGCAAATCCATTTACCCGAAAAGGAAGAAGTCGCACGGTGCCATATCAGGTGAATATGGTGAGTGGTTAAAGTTAAAATGGGATTTGTTGTCAAATAACTTGTGACCACAAGCGTCAATCGATGAGACGGCACATAATCGTGCCAACGCCAACTTTCATCTTCGCTATATTAAGGCCGAACATGCCGAATACGCGCACCAAATGCTTCAAAACTCCAAGGTAGCACATACTGCATTGACGTTTTGTCCGGGTGGACTAATTCTTTGTGGAAAATATCCCAGGAATTATAAAAATCAATTAGCATTTTTGTCTTTTTTGACTTATCCACGCTCAATTTTTTGGATTTTGGCTTGTCCGGTGCATTCAATTCAGCACTCTGGCGTTTCGTTTCGGGATCATATTGAAACGTGGAGTACGTTTTGTCACATGTTGATCATTATCTATATCCTCACGACTACTTTGAAAACGTTGATACCACACGTGCACTCTGCTACGGGATAGGCAATCATAGCCATGAACTTGTGAGAATTTCACTATAAAATACAATTTTTAATTAAAATTTGGTAGATTGAAATTTTTAAGGATCGGTTGACTATATCTTATAGCTTTCATAAAACGATCGGAATTGGCTTAACTTTGGTGTTATTATACCCTTGCCGAGGGTATTATAATTCTGGTCAAAAGTGTGCAACGCAGTGAAGGAGACATCTCCGACCCTATAAAGTATATATATTCTTGATCAGGATCACCTCCTGAGTCGATATAAGCATGACCGTCTGTCTGTCTGTCCATCTGTGTGTCAGTCTACGCAAAGGCAGACAGTTTTTCTCAATTATAAAGCTATCTTTAAAACTTTGCATACATCCTTCTTTCGTTTGCATAGTACATAAGTCAGAACGGCCGGGATCGGTCGACTATAACCTATAGCTGCCATATAAGTGATTGATCGGAAGTGCCATAACTTTGGTGTTTTTTAAGTTAAAGGGTTGGGAGTTGGCCAAAATATCTTATGTATCTATTTTGGGCAATCTTATTTTTTCTGCCAAATTTCATTAGGATCGGCAGACTATATCCGATAGCCGCCAAAGAGCGGCCTGGGATATTTTTCACAAAGAGTCCCAACCCTATAACTTAAAAAACACCAATGCTGTGGCATTTCCGATCAATCAGTTATATGGCAGCTATAGAATGTAGTCGGCCAATCCTGGCAGTTCAATTTTATGTAGTGCCGCAAACAAATAAAGGGTGTGGGCAAAGTTTTAAAAGAGATATAAAAAGGGAAACTATGGAGTTCAGAGGTAAAAATAGTAGGTGTGGCAACCGGGGCACCGGAGGTTTCACGTCTAGCCATAGTTACCCCTTACTTGTTTAACGAACAACATAGAGCTGGTGTTCTTTGCAAGCTAATAACACGGCACGCATTTAGCTCGTCAGCGAATGGAGTGGTGCTCTTTAGCGGTTATAGCCTGCAGGTGCTCATAGTTATCTGGGATAAATCAGTTTTTATTGCGTGCAAAAAAACGAGCCAATTTCGGCCGGACAAGAGATAGTTTAACAAACGGACGGACAAGATCGAGGATAGTACTCTCACTTTGCGCACCCCGAGATGTAAAAGGGGTGTCTTCAGCCCACCCTACCATGGTCAGTGCGTTTTCCCAACGATCCTGCAACAGGCCCCTTTTAGTTTATGACCCTACGACGGCTCTGTGATCGGCATGGAGTTACAACAGGGTTTTCTACTCTTTCATTATAATGGCGTATTTATTAAACATAAAGATGTACATCTCGTATTGTTTACTTTTGTTTTTTTGAGTTTAAGCCTAAAAGATTACTTCATTTCTTATTAACTACTGTTTTACAAACTTCTATTACTTAGAACCAATGATAATAATTTGTATTTGCATTTAGGAAGGATTTCTTAACGTATTATTTATATATTTATATTTTACTAAGTGTAATATTTATTATTAAATGCAAATATTTTAAATCAAACGTATGTGATGCAATTTCTTATTCATTATATTCAAATATTTTCTTTTTATTTTTAATTTTACCTTCTCTTTTTTTTTAATAGTGCCTAACAAATTAACTTTATTTTCAACGTTTTACTTTCATTTCATTTGATTTCAAAGTTCGGTTCTGAATCGAGATGACATGCATATGCAGACGAAAAAGGTAAATATTGGGTAGACTTTGCTCACCTGATATACTCCACCGTTGAAATCGCTTCCAAATGTCGGGGGTGTCGTAAGAAGTCTAAAAATAAATGCAAGTCCAAAGCGACTCGCGAAGACTAACAAAATTTTTCCCAGCACACACACCCACATCGAGACTTAACCGAATTTGTCTTATCGGCGTTTTTATTCAATTTCGCCGTCTTCAAATTCAACTTCTTACTCGTTTCTAATCATCATCTTTTCTAATTTACATCCTACCCGTTTTTGATCTATTCCTTTTTTTCTCTTTTTTTTCCTTTAAATTTGTATATTTTTACACAATTTTAGCTTGTGGTTTTACCCTTATTTTTTTAACCGATTTTAACTTTGTACCGATTTTAAATTTGCTAAACTAGGTTTTTAGATTATACTTTATATTTAGATTAACTAAAGACTTCATGTGGTTTTGATGACACTTGGCATGGACGACACCTTTGCCATCATCGCGACGTTCCCTAATTTTGGGTATTTGTTTAGGAGCTAATCGCACGGAGTTCTTAGCTGTCTATCAGCAACGCGCAGACTGAACCAGACACGAGCTTTCGTCTGCTCTTTTTTCTTGTATCTGACGATCACCCTACGAAAACAACACCGCAAACCGATTGATGCTGATACGGGCTGGGCTGGGATGATGGGCTGGGCGTAGATAATGTTGACTGGCGGAGTTCTGGTTCTGGTCGGTATGGGGAATTTAGCTGCCCTCTCGGGGCAGGAATTAGCGTTCCTATGCTCGCCTCCTTCGGCTTCAAAGCTGGGGTTACTCGGCGATAGCTTCAACCAAAAATTTGTGGATGGATCTGGATCTGACGTACATCCGTGCCGGTCCAGAGTCTGATTCCAAAAGAAAGCACCAGATTCTCGATCTCAGTTTCTACAAGATGGCTTACTGCCAGGGCTAGACTTCTGCTACTCCTAAAACGCTAAAGCAAATGCAGTCCTGCCTAATCCCTACGTCTAATGTTGCCAATTTACCACCCGTACCGCCCGCTAGGTGGCACTAATAAGCACAGAGTCTGCTGTTTTGAACCCCACTACAACACCCCCCCGCTAACATCAGACTTGGGTAAACCCAACAAGGCTGATCCCGCCAGGACTATTGCCGCAGATCCTTTGCATGGTAGCGTCCAACCAGCTTACCTTGCAGATCCTCAATATCGTAGTACGAATTTCCTAACTTCTGACGGACCCGTGCCTTTACAAAAGCAGGACCTAATTTGGCATTATATCCTGTCTGGAAACTACTTTGTTTAAAATTTCTCCGAAAAACTTCTTGCCCGATGGAGTAGGAAATCTCACGTGATCAAAGATTATAGCGATCTCTGTTAACACCATCTCGTTTTTCTGACAGCATAACTGCCTTATTATGAGCTAGCTCTAATGAGTCTGACTTAGTGAATGCTATTCCTCTGTCTTGTAATGACTATAGCGACCTTAACAAAGCGTAGGTACCTCCAGATGTAACCATGTGTTGGCCAAACACCATATAGTAGGGCGATGTCCCGAGGGATGAGTGGGTAGCTGACCTGAGGGCGCAGCAAATGCTGCTTAGATTCACATCCCAATCTTTTTGGGTAGTATCTACATATGCACGTATAGCCGTTATTATTGATCTATTCACCCGCTCTAACGCATTTGCTTGAGGGGCATGAATGGCTGTGAGCTTATGGGTAATTCGGTGTTCCCTCAGCAACTTTTGAAACAATTCAGCCCGTTGTGTGCCGTTATCCGAAACAATTAACTCTGGCACTCCGAACAAGTGGAACAATTCTTCTTTCATGTATTTCACTACGACAGTCGACTCCATTTTCTTTATGGTTTTAAAAAAAACAAATTTTGAAAAGTAATCTAGAACTATGAAAATTGCGACGTTTCCACTACGCGACCGCGGATATGGTCCCAGAAAATCGATGTATAAACGCTGAAAGAATCGTTGCGATTCTGGAGCTTTTGAGACCTCCCATGGGAGGTCTTAACGGACAGTTGGGAGCTTTTGTAGCCTTGCATGCATCGCAATTACTGACATAAGCCTTAACATCGCCCGCCAAACCTGGCCAGCAATAGTAGCGGCGTGGGTAGCAGCAAGTGGGTAGTCGTGTGCATTTTTCAGAACATTGCCCACCAGCTGTAATGGTACTCACAGTTTCCAGATATAGACATCATGAAGGGGCTCGCCTGTTGCGTGCTCTGAGCGTCGGTAAACCAAGTTATCCACAACCTTCAAGTCGGGAAGCTTCGCACTGTTGGCCCTGACACTGTCTACCAGGCTTAAATATTCTGGGCCTTGAAAATGTTCGGACGCTACATACACCAGCAACCCATGCGAAGCATCAATACTCGCTATTTCGTCTTCGTTGACCCTTGACAGAGCATCTGGAACAACGTTTAGTGATCCTCGGCGATGCTCAATCTTAAATTTAAATCCCTGCAGTTTAAGAGCCCATCTTGCTAAACTGGAATTCAGGTCCGATTGGCCCATTAACCACTTTAGGGATGCATGGTCAGTAATTATTGTGAAATCCTGGCTCCTGACACTCTTGTTCAGTTACTGAATAGTTTCTTTGTGCCTTATTAAGTTTTTTAGAAACGAATGCGATCGGGTATTCGTCACTCTGTTCCGTTTTTTGGACCAAAACTCCACCTACGCTACTTTTGCTGGCATCGCTGGCATCGCTTTAGCTCAATGAATGCCTGATGTCCTTTTTCGGTCATTGTGAATTTCCTTTTAGCTCTGAGTAAATCAGTAAGCGGAGCGGCTACAGTGGCAAAATTGTCAATGAATTTACGGTACCAACCATTTCGAGAAAACTTCTCAGACTCTTCAAGGTTTTCGGCAGAGGAAACTTTTCAATTGCTGCCACTTTTTCGGGATCTGTGCGTATTTCTCCCCCCCCGATCACATGCCCTAAATATTTGACGTGCTGAACGCAGAAATGGCTTTTGTGAACATTAATTGTCAACCCGGCAGACCGGATGCAGTCCGCCACTGTCTTTAGAACCCTTATGTGGTTTTCAAAGGTGTCCGAAACTAGAAGTAGATCGTCGAGGTAGATGAACACCTAATTTCGCAGTGACGCCGGAATAACTTTGTCCATGAGTCACGACATTGTTTGTCCGGCATTACACAAGCCAAACAGCATTACCTTAAATTGGTAAAGTGGGCGACCTGGGATCGTAAACGCAGTCTTATCTCTGGACGCTGGATCTAGCGGAATTTGCCAGAATGCATCCTTTAAGTCGAGACTGCTTATATACATTGCTTTTGGCAAGCGACTCAGAATACCATCTATCTGTGGAAGCGGATACGCATCCTTCACGGTCACGGCGTTCACTTTCCCGCTGTCGAGGCAAAGTCTGACCTTACCAGGTTTCTGCACCAGAACTATTGGAGAGGACCAGGCGCTGTCTGATTCTTCTACAGACTCTTTATGCTCAACTTGAAGAAAATCTGAGACGTTACTTTTGAATGGGGTACCCTTTTTATATATCTGATCCCGTTTTACTTCCTATAGAAAGCATTCTCTCCTTCTACATATTTCGCGAAGCTTTGAGATCGACTCAGTTGGGATATTTAAAGTTTCGTGTCTGATCTCAGCTCGCAAATTTCGCCGTAAAATCTCTATTAAAGATTTATCCTCTAAAGGGCAGTCTAAGCTGTCCGTTAATTGAACCACGGCGTCATAAAACGAGTCTAAACTTTCTTTTTCTTTCTGTTTGCGATCCCGAATTAATTCTCGTATATCAACATCCTTTCTAGTATCCCTGAACTGACGGCGAAGTGCGTCACACAATTCGGTCCACTTAACTGATGGCACCGATTTATGATATCGCCAGTAAAAGTCATTGGCTTTACCCTCAAACAAAGCACTTGCGTTGCCACACATAACATCGAACTTTGAATCGAGGGTTTGACCGGTTAACGCGTGTACCCTATAAATAAAATTATCTACGCTAATGCCCCCTGGGTCTCCACTAAAACGAAGTTTCCATCCATTCATTATATGCGCCACCTTATCTGGCCTTTGTGAAAGTTCTGAGGCGCTTGACCGAGGAGAGATGTTAGCCTGCGCTTGACTTTGCCCAACATTCACCTGGCCAGCATCTATGCCAAGAAGCTGATCAAGTGACGGACTTGGGTCTGTCACCCCCTGAAGTGGCTGTTGGGGAATTCTGGCAGCTAGGTTCGACTGGATCATGAGGGACATTTTCTCTGTTAGGTGGGTTAGCAACTCGTGATGCATACTTTTAATACTTTGCACATCCTCACCCCTTCGCTCTTGACTCTGCCGTTCTTTCTCCATACTTTCTGATCCCCGACTTTCGCCTTCTGTTTGCGAACTTATAAGTTTTTGCCTTCTTGTATTTTGTGCAATAAAGCTATTTGATCTTGCAATAGGTTCCCCAGAGAAAGTCGCTTTGCAGGTAGGGCAAGTTTTCTTGGTGAAACCCGTGCCCACATTTCGTTTTGTATAACTCTTTGTCAAAAATGCTTTGTCATAAAATACAAAAATTAGATGATTCTCCAGCTTCTTCGTTATCTGAGTGGTCTACACTCATATCCTATGATTATTATTATTTGTTGTTTTATTTCGAAACTATTGTTATTCAATTTGAAGATCTCGTGCTTCGCGCTGCTACTTAAAACCACAATTCTGAATATTTAAAGATATAAGCCACTAGATTATGTCCACAAAAATATATATATTACGATAAAAAAATTAACTCCATGCCTAACCAAGAGCTGATTGTCGAAGGTCTTTCTTATTTTTTTTTGTGAGAGGAAAAGAAAATTATCTAAAAAAGATACGAGAAAAAGGCAAAAACAAAAAAAATTAAAACTCATCAAGCGGCTACATAAGCTGCTTTACTTATGTGACCTTCGTAACAAGCGTGGCCAATCTCTACTATTATTAGGTATCTTTGAGATTGTACTTCCAAGCACTTCATACTTAGCCTCAATAAAGTTTCAATACTAAAAACTGCCTAAAGATTTGCTTCCGAAATTGCGGCCAGACTCTTGCTCGCAAGCATTAGCTCTGTAATCCTGCATTCTCGACTTACTAGACTTTAAGCTACTTCACCTATTCTTCGCTAGTTCAAGCGCGGTTAGCCAAACTAATAATTGATCGTAATTGGCCAAATCCAAAGCGCTTACCTATTGTGGTTGAACACAATTAAAGACTGCTGTATTAATTCTTTCTTCGTAGTGAGTTTTTTTCTTTCTGAAAATATAAAAACTGCATTCCATTGCGACTGAAAGTTGACACTGCTGACTAGGAAATTTATAGAAATGGAAATGAAAAGAAAGGTTTGTATGTTTCGCTATTGAGTGAGCTTCACTGTAAAGTCAAGCCCCACGTTGGGCGCCATGATTATTCAGATATTACTCATTATTATTCCTGTAACGAACAACATAGAGCTGGTGTTCTTTGCAAGCTAATAACACGGCACGCATTAAATTCCGGCTCTAGCTCGTCAGCGAATGGAGTGGTGTTCTTTAGCGGTTATAGCCTGCAGGTGCTCATAGTTATCTGGGATAAATCAGTTT
The DNA here is from genome assembly GCA_021223865.1 of Drosophila pandora. Taxonomy (NCBI): domain Eukaryota; kingdom Metazoa; phylum Arthropoda; class Insecta; order Diptera; family Drosophilidae; genus Drosophila; species Drosophila pandora. Next base: position 98,425 of record JAJJHT010021564.1, read on the forward strand.
TATTTGCGTGCAAAAAAATCAGCCAGTTTCGGCCGGACAAGAGATAGCTTAACAAACGGACGGACAAGATCGAGGATAGTACTCTCACTTTGCGCACCCCGAGATGTAAAAGGGGTGTCTTCAGCCCACCCTACCATGGTCAGTGCGTTTTCCCAACGATCCTGTAACAGGCCCCTTTGAGTTTATGACCCTACGACGGCTCTGTGATCGGCATGGAGTTACAACAGGGTTTTCTACTCTTTCATTATAATGGCGTATTTATTAAACATAAAGATGTACATCTCGTATTGTTTACTTTTGTTTTCTTGAGTTAAAACCTAAAAGATTACTTTATTTCTTATTAACTACTATTTTACAAACTTCTATTACTTAGAACCAATGATAATAATTTGTATTTGCATTTAGGAAGGATTTCTTAACGTATTATTTATATATTTATATTTTACTAAGTGTAATATTTATTATTAAATGCAAATATTTTATTGCTTTTGGCAAGCGACTCAGAATACCATCTATCTGTGGAAGCGGATACGCATCCTTCACGGTCACGGCGTTCACTTTCCTGCTGTCGAGGCAAAGTCTGACCTTACCAGGTTTCTGCACCAGAACCACTGGAGAGGACCAGGCGCTGTCTGATTCTTCTACAACCCCCAGTTCCAGCATTCGATCGACTTCACCATATAACAGCTTCTCTACAGCTGGCGATACGGGGAAATGCCGTTGCTTTATGGGCTTGGCTTCGCCCACATCGATATGGTGCGATAAAAGATTTTTTTTGCCCAATCCAGCGGAGGCATATGATGGAAACTGATCCACTACTCCCTGCAAGGTTTCCTTTTGGTCCTGGGTAAGATTGTGAGCACTTAGCTCCGAAATTTAAATATTTAGAGGTAGTAAGTCAAAGAGTTTCCAAAAATCTACGCCTAAGTAGAGGTTTTGTTTTAAAGATGGAACTATGTATAACTGAATCGCCTCAATCTGACCGTTGTATTCTATATTTGTGCTTAATCGACCTATAATATTTTGCCTACTTCCATTTGCTGTAGAAACCTTATTAAAGACTCTGTGAATAGGAACTTCGCTCCCCAGAACTTCCTGTGCAAACTGCCCCCCAATACAGCTCATAGTTGCGCCCGTGTCCATAAGCCCGTTGATATTCCGATCCAGGATTTTTACAATAGTATACGGACGACCGTCGCCATTATTGCTGCGAAGCGCACACAAATCCTTAGTGACTTTCCAGAATCTTTTTAATCTATTGGTATTCCGTGACTTATTTTTAGCATCAAACTTCTTAAGATAAGCTTGTTTATTGCTAATGTTCCTAAAAATATTGATTTTCTGATGCCATCCCTCTTCAGGACCAACATCAGTTTTAAATGAGTCCATGACAGGACTTATAGTTGCTCGCTTTCCGTATTTGTCGACTGAGTCCGTTGAACATACCGAGAACGAGAGGCTTGGGTGTTCAGCAGCTTGTTTTTTTGGCACTTTAGGCATGCCGGATGTGGGGCACGCAACACATATAATTGCGTGCCCCACATCCGTAACAAAACACTTTACGAGGAGCCGTGCAATCCTGGTACCTGTGGCCCTCCTTCCTACAGTTCCAGCATATTAATGACATTGCTTCGATGACCCCCTCTTCGTCCTCAAAGTATTCCGATTCAGACTCTTTATGCTCAACTTGAAGAAAATCTGAGACGTTACTTTTGAATGGGGTACCCTTTTTATATATCTGATCCCGTTTTACTTCCTATAGAAAGCATTCTCTCCTTCTACATATTTCGCGAAGCTTTGAGATCGACTCAGTTGGGATATTTAAAGTTTCGTGTCTGATCTCAGCTCGCAAATTTCGCCGTAAAATCTCTATTAAAGATTTATCCTCTAAAGGGCAGTCTAAGCTGTCCGTTAATTGAACCACGGCTTCATAAAACGAGTCTAAACTTTCTTTTTCTTTCTGTTTGCGATCCCGAATTAATTCTCGTATATCAACATCCTTTCTAGTATCCCTGAACTGACGGCGAAGTGCGTCACACACTTCTCTCCACTTAACTGATGGCACCGATTTATGATATCGCCAGTAAAAGTCATTGGCTTTACCCTCAAACAAAGCACTTGCGTTGCCACACATAACATCGAACTTTGAATCGAGGGTTTGACCGGTTAACGCGTGTACCCTATAAATAAAATTATCTACGCTAATGCCCCCTGGGTCTCCACTAAAACGAAGTTTCCATCCATCTCAAGTTCTGAGGCGCTTGACCGAGGAGAGATGTTAGCCTGCGCTTGACTTTGCCCAACATTCACCTGGCCAGCATCTATGCCAAGAAGCTGATCAAGTGACGGACTTGGGTCTGTCACCCCCTGAAGTGGCTGTTGGGGAATTCTGGCGGCTAGGTTCGACTGGATCATGAGGGACATTTTCTCTGTTAGTTGGGTTAGCAACTCGTGATGCATACTTTTAATACTTTGCAGATCCTCACCCCTTCGCTCTTGACTCTGCCGTTCTTTCTCCATACTTTCTGATCCCCGACTTTCGCCTTCTGTTTGCGAACTTATAAGTTTTTGCCTTCTTGTATTTTGTGCAATAAAGCTATTTGATCTTGCAATAGGTTCCCCAGAGAAAGTCGCTTTGCAGGTAGGGCAAGTTTTCTTGGTCTTTAGATGTGTGCTCATACACTTCCTATGAAACCCGTGCCCACATTTCGTTTTGTAAAACTCTTTGTCAAAAATGCTTTGTCATAAAATACAAAAATGAGATGATTCTCCAGCTTCTTCGTTATCTGTGTGGTCTACACTCATATCCTATGATTATTATTATTTGTTGTTTTATTTCGAAACTATTGTTATTCAATTTGAAGATCTCGTGCTTCGCGCTGCTACTTAAAACCACAATTCTGAATATTTAAAGATATAAGCCACTAGATTATGTCCACAAAAATATATATATTACGATAAAAAAATTAACTCCATGCCTAACCAAGAGCTGATTGTCGAAGGTCTTTCTTATTTTTTTTTGTGAGAGGAAAAGAAAATTATCTGAAAAAGATACGAGAAAAAGGCAAAAACAAAAAAAATTTAAACTCATCAAGCGGCTACATAAGCTGCTTTACTTATGTGACCTTCGTAACAAGCGTGGCCAATCTCTACTATTATTAGTTATCTTTGAGATTGTACTTCCAAGCACTTCATACTTAGCCTCAATAAAGTTTCAATACTAAAAACTGCCTAAAGATTTGCTTCCGAAATTGCGGCCAGACTCTTGCTCGCAAGCATTAGCTCTGTAATCCTGCATTCTCGACTTACTAGACTTTAAGCTACTTCACCTATTCTTCGCTAGTTCAAGCGCGGTTAGCCAAACTAATAATTGATCGTAATTGGCCAAATCCAAAGCGCTTACCTATTGTGGTTGAACACAATTAAAGACTGCTGTATTAATTCTTTCTTCGTAGTGAGTTTTTTTCTTTCTGAAAATATAAAAACTGCATTCCATTGCGACTGAAAGTTGACACTGCTGACTAGGAAATTTATAGAAATGGAAATGAAAAGAAAGGTTTGTATGTTTCGCTATTGAGTGAGCTTCACTGTAAAGTCAAGCCCCACGTTGGGCGCCATGATTATTCAGATATTACTCATTATTATTCCTGTAACGAACAACATAGAGCTGGTGTTCTTTGCAAGCTAATAACACGGCACGCATTAAATTCCGGCTCTAGCTCGTCAGCGAATGGAGTGGTGTTCTTTAGCGGTTATAGCCTGCAGGTGCTCATAGTTATCTGGGATAAATCAGTTTTATTTGCGTGCAAAAAAATCAGCCAGTTTCGGCCGGACAAGAGATAGCTTAACAAACGGACGGACAAGATCGAGGATAGTACTCTCACTTTGCGCACCCCGAGATGTAAAAGGGGTGTCTTCAGCCCACCCTACCATGGTCAGTGCGTTTTCCCAACGATCCTGTAACAGGCCCCTTTGAGTTTATGACCCTACGACGGCTCTGTGATCGGCATGGAGTTACAACAGGGTTTTCTACTCTTTCATTATAATGGCGTATTTATTAAACATAAAGATGTACATCTCGTATTGTTTACTTTTGTTTTCTTGAGTTAAAACCTAAAAGATTACTTTATTTCTTATTAACTACTATTTTACAAACTTCTATTACTTAGAACCAATGATAATAATTTGTATTTGCATTTAGGAAGGATTTCTTAACGTATTATTTATATATTTATATTTTATAAAGTATAATATTTATTATTAAATGCAAATATTTTAAATCAAACGTATGTGATGCAATTTCTTATTCATTATATTTAAATATTTTCTTTATATTTTTAATTTTACCTTCTCTTTTTTTTTAATAGTGCCTAACAAGTTAACTTTATTTTCAACGTTTTACTTTCATTTCATTTGATTTCAAAGTTCGGTTCTGAATCGAGATGACATGCATATGCAGACGAAAAAGGTAAATATTGGGTAGACTTTGCTCACCTGATATACTCCACCGTTGAAATCGCTTCCAAATGTCGGGGGTGTCGTAAGAAGTCTAAAAATAAATGCAAGTCCAAAGCGACTCGCGAAGACTAACAAAATTTTTCCCAGCACACACACCCACATCGAGACTTAACCGAATTTGTCTTATCGGCGTTTTTATTCAATTTCGCCGTCTTCAAATTCAACTTCTTACTCGTTTCTAATCATCATCTTTTCTAATTTACATCCTACCCGTTTTTGATCTATTCCTTTTTTTCTCTTTTTTTTCCTTTAAATTTGTATATTTTTACACAATTTTAGCTTGTGGTTTTAACCTTATTTTTTTAACCGATTTTAACTTTGTACCGATTTTAAATTTGCTAAACTAGATTTTTAGATTATACTTTATATTTAGATTAACTAAAGACTTCATGTGGTTTTGATGACACTTGGCATGGACGACACCTTTGCCATCATCGCGACGTTCCCTAATTTTGGGTATTTGTTTAGGAGCTAATCGCACGGAGTTCTTAGCTGTCTATCAGCAACGCGCAGACTGAACCAGACACGAGCTTTCGTCTGCTCTTTTTTCTTGTATCCGACGATCACCCTACGAAAACAACACCGCAAATCAATTGATGCTGATACGGGCTGGGTTGGGATGATGGGCTGGGCGTAGATAATGTTGACTGGCGGAGTTCTGGTTCTGGTCGGGATGGGGAATTTAGCTGCCCTCTAGGGGCAGGAATTAGCGTTCCTATGCTCGCCTCCTTCGGCTCCAAAGCTGGGTTACTCGGCGATAGCTTCAACCAAAAATTTGTGGATGGATCTGGATCTGACGTACATCCGTGCCGGTCCAGAGTCTGATTCCAAAAGAAAGCACCAGATTCTCGATCTCAGTTTCTACAAGATGGCTTACTGCCAGGGCTAGACTTCTGCTACTCCTAAAACGCTAAAGCAAATGCAGTCCTGCCTAATCCCTACGTCTAATGTTGCCAATTTACCACCCGTACCGCCCGCTAGGTGGCACTAGTAAGCACAGGGTCTGCGGTTTTGAACCCCACTACACTTGTTTTACCGTTCAGCGACCGTTTTATTTTATCGCTAAATCTACTTTGTGATTCAAAAATCTACCAATTTTCTGGTATAGTGTGGGGCTGTCAAAATGTAAGGATAAATGTGTGTTGCATTCCTGGGTAGCAGTGCTACATTTCGCTCGGCGATCGCATCCTGCTGGATTGTTAGATGAGTGTGGGCTGAGTTGTCCACTCCCCTTCTCCAAGTGACTAAATAGCCGACAATGGTCACGTACTTATTTTTAAATAAGCTTTAAGCCTTGAGCTCTTCCATCGATGCAGTCCTTAATCAGTTGTGCCGAATAAATGTAATAGCACCCCGAAAATTCTACCCTCAAAATTCGACAATTTTTTTTTTATCAGGACTTGGTCGATACTAGACATCTGCATGAATGCATCCAAAACGGCAAATGAATTACTTATTCTTGAAGTAGGTACACTTTTTTTTGCACAGTATATTTGGGTGTCAGTGAGTTGTTGACAGTTTTGATTGACACTCACTTGATTCTCACTCATTCCATAGTTGTACGGCTATTATTGAGTACAGTATAATTGATGTGCAGTAGTCAACGCACTGTACAGTGTTTTGGTGTGCAGTTGGTTTACTGTACACTGAGTGAAATTTTATGACTTTCAAAAGGTGCAAGAAGGTTCGCCATTCCGCTAATATCAATTGAATTTATTTCCGTAATTCTAGATATTTAATTTTTTGCCACCAAACCGCGAAATTGCCATCCAATTTAACTCAACCGACTGCAAGAGGTTAAATATAGTATTCCAACTAGCTGGACAGTATCTTTTTAGAGTGCTTGTTTTTTCAGAAATTTTTAAAATATTTAACAAGCTAGCTGCTGCGATTAACCAGATCCAGCAATTATGGTACCTCAAATACATATGCACAGTTGTACACAGTTGACATACAAGCTGTACAGTGTTAAAAAAAATACAAATCTTTACACTCGAAGTGAGTACACTGAAAATGTTGTGCTTTCTAATTGTGACCTACTGCAGTACCAAGAGTGCAGTATTTTTATAGTTTAGAACTACACTACACTACTACTACTACTTCACTATGCAGTATAGAACACTACACAACTCTACACCTGCACCACTCTAACCTGCGAAGTGGAAAGACGTGTGACTAACGACCAGTAGACAAAAAGAAAAAATAATTCGAGATGCTAAATTTCATAAGGATCGGCCAACTATATACGATCCGCTATATACCTAATAATATAAGATGAGTGGCGCCACCTAGCGGACTGCGACTCAACTGCAAGGGTATATAAACTTCGGCTCCGCCCGAAGTTAGCTTTCCTTTCTTGTTTTTCTTTCGGTCTTTTGTGACGAGATAAAATAATCTCAGTGAACAAGAACAGACAATAATACATTTAAAGGCCTGAACCCATTCCTTATTAAAAAAGTAATAGACCACACGTGCAATGGTGAACTGGAGACAGTCAAGGTCACAAAAGTAGGATCATTATTAGTCAAAACAAAAAACAACCTGCAAGCACTAAAACTAAAAAAAATTACCGCCTTCCACGACTTTCCTGTAATAGTAAGCGAACACAAAGCGCTGAACTTCTCCAAGGGAGTCATATTCTCCAAAGATCTTCGCAACATCGACGACGAAACTATTTTGCAGGAACCAAAACCACAAAACATCTCAGAAATACGCAAAATTAAAAAAATTGAAAACAATGAACCCAAAGAAACTGGACTGATCATCGTAACCTTCGCATCATTAACCTTCCCAGAAACTATGATGATAGGATATGAGAGAGTAAATATACGTCCATAGATCCCTCTCCCAATGAGATGCAGAAACTGCCTTAGACTCGAACACCCCACAATCGCTTGCACATCAAACAAAACCTGCAACAACCGCTCAGCCGAACAACACACAGCCAAAGGCGAAATATACTCCAACGACAAATTCTGCATTAATTGTAAATACAGTCTAACATACAATAAGCGCAGCCCATTAGACAAATCTTGCCCTGAATTTGTTAAACAAAAGGAATTGACCTCTATCAAAACAATAGAAAAGTGGACCACAAAACCGCTCTTAATATATACCATTCTCGACACATCCACCAGACAACAACAATGCTCAAAATAATTTAGTGGAACATGAACGGATACATTAACAACTACAACCAATTACAAATTATTATAAAAATCCATAGCCCTAAGATAATCTCCATACAAGAAACACACCTACATGGTAATCAAAATATACCTATCCCAATTAATTATACACTCTATCAAGTAAACTCTGCCACAATCAGATTTGCGGGAGTTGCACTCCTCATCCACAATTCATTGCAACAACATAATGAACCAATTAACGCCTTAAACCTAAGAAACATATACGACAATTTACAACCTCCCCTACTAATAACTGGAGACTTCAATAGCTGGCACAGAAGCTCAAAAACCAACAACAAAAGAGGTAACACACTATTTAAATTTATAAATCAATCCTCCCTCATAAAATTGAACGACGGCTCAGCAACCCACTTTACCACACATCACAACTTCACACCCTCACCCTTCCCCCTCTGAATTTGAACTCCAAATGGCATACAGATAGCTCCCTGGCCTGTAGCGACCACTACCCAATACACATCGACCTATTCGAAGAACACAACATGAACAATCCTACTGAAAAACCAAGATTTAACCATATAAAAGCAAACTGGCCCCTATTCAAGGATATCGCAGACAAGTTGTCAACTGACAAACCCCATAGCTCAAATATTAATAAAAAAGCCGCCAATATAACTAGAATAATAGATCTAGCCGCCAATAAAGCCATCCCCCAATCACACCACTCTAAGAGTCCCATGGTGGGATAAAACACTTTAACAATTAAAAAACGAATTGCCTGGAATATACTTAAGAGAAACATCAATACTACAAACATACTAACATTCAAAAAAGCCAACGCTAAACTTAAACGGAAAATAAAAATTAGAAAAAAAATTTCAATGGAAAACTTCACAGCAGAAATTAACCCAAATTTTCCCATCGCAGAAATTTTGACTAAAATTAACCGTTTCTGCGGCCTTAAAGCTAGGTACAACATCAACTGTCTTACCAATCCCAACGACCCAACACAAAGCATACTAGATCAAAATGAAATAGCTAACACCCTCTGCACCCACTGGTCTAATACTTCACGAAACAGCCATTTCCATGCAACATTCTTAGAAAGGAAATCTAACCCGATCCCTAACACACACATCCCCTCACCTGCAGCTCTTAAAATAGAAAAGAATATAACGTTCATAGAACTCCTTGCAGCACTCAACCAACTAAAGGGGAAAACGCCGGGTCGCGACCGCATAAGCTATCCTATGCTGAAAAACTTATCCACAACACTAATAATAATACCCATTCCTAAAACAAACTTGAACAAAACCGACGTCAACTCATACCGACCCATCTCCCTCAACCCATGCAAATCAAAGATCCTAGGCAAAATAATAGCTAAACGGCTATGGTGGCTAGCCACAAATGGCAAGCTTCTAGATAACCGTCAAATGGGATTTAAAAAGGGAAAATCGGTTTCTGATTCTATAGCTATGCTAGACTAGCAGATAACTACGTCTCCTTCAAGGAAAAACCATATATCGATTATCTCGCTTGACTTCGCCAAAGCATTCGACAGGATAGGCATCCACAGCAGCATTGATGAGCTCAATGCTTGGAAAATTGGCCCAAAGATCTTAAGATATACGAAAAACTTCCTCACCAACAGAAAAATTACAGTTCTTGTAAACAAATCGTACTCCAACCCCCAGCCACTATACAACGGAATACCGCAAGGGTCTCCATTGTCCGTGATACTCTTTGCAGTAGCCTTTAACCAACTCAACGAAATACTAGCTATCCAGAAAAATACAGAATTCACTGCATACGCCGACGACTTTACTATAATGTAGAAACTAGGTAAAATACAAAACAGCCTTAACATAGACCCACTACTAAACGACATCAATCAATGGTGCAACTACTCTGGTGCATCACTCTCAACCAGCAAGTGCAATCACCTGGATATCTGTAGAAAGAAAAACTGCAATTTCACTTGCAATCCAACAACTTTCCCCTACAGAATGTCACGTCTCTTAAAATACTTGGCATAACAATAACAAAAAATTACAAATGGAACAAACACATAGACAACCTTGCTCTGGAACTATCCATAAGACTAGACGTAATCAAATGCCTGTCTAGCAAAAAATTCTGCAGCAACACAAGCACAATCATATACGTGGTATATTCCATTATAATGTCTAAAATTGACTTCGGCATACATCTATATGGAAATGCACCAAAATCGACACTAAGCAAGCTTAAAACGATTTACCACTCAGCAATAAGAATCGCCTTAAAGGCCTTCCGCACAACCCCAATCAATAACCTATTATACGAAGCCAACATACTACCGATAGAACAGAGGACAACATACGGAACGAAAAAAAATATCAAAATTATAATCAACTCCAAGAACTCTCCAATAGAAAAAATATACAACAAAATAATAAACTCTAAAAAAACCCCAAAACTCCCGTCTTCACTAAACAACGCAGTAGAACATTTAAAAAATCTTAATATACACATATCACCGCGGACATGCAAAAGGGAAAAGACCCCTCACTGGCTGCACCACATCACAAATATAAGCACTTCATTTCACACTCTACCCAAAGAAGAAACACCACCCTTAACCTACTAACTACAATTTAACGAACTGAAAAACACACTACCAAACAGACACTTCCTGTATACAAACGGATCGAAATCAGCTGATGGAGTGTCATTCAGCTTAACAACAGAAAATGAGATTTTAGAACACCACATTCTACCACAATACTCCTCCATACACACAGCCTAAATATCAGCGATCCTTAAAGCATGCAATTACGCCAGCAAACAAGGAGGGAAGTTTGTAATCTGCACAGACTCCCTCTCAGCTTTGCAAGAAATCGACAACATTAAAAACCACAACTTCTACACCTCCTCCATAAGGAGTATATTTAATAAACACAATAAAAATAAAATTCTGCTACTATGGGTCCCTGCTACTATAGATTTAAACTAAAATTGAAATAAACATTAACTGAAAATCTGAGCGGCAGCGGCGGGCTTATCAGCAGTTCTGTTTTTGTTTATTTTTCCCCCGTTCGCATGCGCTTTGCTGGTATTTGTAGCGCATGCGCTTTGGGGAGCTTTTTTGTAGAGCTGCTGCACACGAGCAAATCTTGCATTTGTGTGCGTTCCCCGCCTCGTCTCTTGCCATCGAAATGAATAACAAATGGATTGCCTTCGTACTGAAGCAGATGAATACGCTCACATAGCATTTAATAGGGACCTTATTCCGAGTCTCTGCCTTGTAGAAAAACGGTCCGCAAAAATCCACACCAGTGACATCAAAACTTTGGAATCCTTCAACTCTCTCGGTCGGAAGAGCCGCCATGACATGCTCGAGAAGACGAGGCTTTGCGCGAAAACAGCGTACGCACTTGTTCACAACCCTTGAAACGGTATTCCTCCCCCCAATGGGCTAGTATTGAGAACGGAACGAACCTGCAGAATGCAGGTTCTTCTCGTGAAAGTGAGTCACTATAGCCGCAGTGACGGGATGGCCTCTGGGAAGAATGATCGGATGATGTCCATCAAAATCCAGCGCAGAGATTCGCAATCGCCCGTCAACACGAAGCAAACCAGCATCATCCACAAAGGGAGCAAGCGAGGCCAGAGGGTTTGAGGGAGGAACCAATCTGCGCGATTTTAGTAAGCTTATCTCTTCCTTAAACTCGAAAAGCTGGACGACGCGCAACAGCAGATGGGTTCCTCGATGGGTTCGTTTGAGATCCTGGACAGAAATCCCTTCGTGACGGATGCGGCGGAAAAATTTGTAAATATAGGCGAACACTCTCTGTAGCTGGGAGTCTAAATGATCAGTGGGAAGAGAACCTCTTGACAGTAGATCGGCTGGGTTAAAGGCAGTAGGAACATAACGCCATTGCATTGCCTTGGTGAGCTCCTGTATGGAAGAGACGTGATTAGAAACAAACACGTTAAATCGAGGAGGTTCATCCTAAATCCAAGATAGGACAATCGAGGAGTCACATCAACAATAATAATCTCCTTTATATGTTCCAAGATCAGCAACTTCAGCCATCAGTCTTGCTAGTAACTCAGCTCCAGCTTCGGTATTGTCTGAGTTTTAATGGGTGCCACTCGACTCTTTGAGCATAGCAGCCGACAATCAGACCCTGACAATACATATACGCAAGCTCCATACGCATCCAAGCTAGCGTCGCAGAATCCGTGGACCTCCAGCCTTTCTTGGTAGGGAATGACTTAATGAGGAAACTTAATTCGCAGAGTTTGGTCAAAATTGGAAAAGTTTGGAACAGAATTTCAACCACTCGGAGAGAAGGAATTGAGGAAGGCTTTCATCCCATGCTAAATTTTCTCGGCACAGCTTCTGCAATAAAATCTTTGCCTTGGTGACGACAGGCCCTACCAAGCCCATCGGGTCATAAAACCGAGCGACGGAAGATAATATAGATATCCTGGATGGTTTGGCGGTGGGCTAAAGAGCTTAAAAGGAAAACAGCAGTAGGTCAGCAGAAGGTCCCATGCTAATCCAAGAGTCTTTGTGAACGGACTGCCATCGTCAAATATGACTCTCTATCACCTTCGGATACGCCTTCCAGAACCTCTGGGATGTTGGAGCACTATTTCCTTAATTGAAACTGACCCTTGTGTAACAGGCTCGATGTCTGAGCTATTATCTCAAGCGCTTTAGTCTTCGTTGGGGCACCAGATATGAGGTCGTCCACATAAAAATCCTGGAGGACAACACGAGAGCTAACGGGAAACCCGGCACCTTCATCCATAGCCAGCTGATGCATTGAGCGAACAGATAGAAAAGACGCTGGCTTTGTGCCATACGTCACGGTGTCGAGCTTAAAAACCTTCACGTCATCATGGATAGAATCTCTCCAGAGGATGCACTGAAGCAAACTATCATCCGGAAAGACCCTTACGCAGCGGTACATCTTGCAAATGTCTCCAGTCAAAGATACAAGGTGAGACCGAAACCAAGGCAATGTGTGAAACAGCTTAGGTTGAATCACGGGGCTGGACATCACGACATCATTGAGGGAATAACCAGAGGATGTAGCAGCCGAACCATCGAACACAACTCTCAGCTTAGTAGTGGAGCTGTCTTCCTTCAGGACGCAGTGATGGGGAAGGAAATACTGGCACTTACCTCGCAATTCCTGCGGCAGGGACATGTGACCCAGATCCAAGTATTCCTTGATGAAAGACGAATATTGGGTCCTTAAATTCGGATGACGATCCAGCTTGCGCTCAAGTGAATGGAAACGCCGCAAAGCCTGTGCGTAGGATTCCCCTAACAGCTCCACACTGTGCTTGATTGGAAGGTGAACTGAATAAGCACCTGACTCAAGACGGACGTGGTGCATGACGAAGTGGGCCTCACAATCAAGCTCCTCCTTAGTAGCCTGAACGAAAGGCGCAGTGCAGGCATCCAATTCCCAGAATTGGCAGAGAAGATAATCGAGGCGATGGTTAAAAGAGTTTGCGGAGTCAACAGGAATTATCTTACATGAGGCGACCAAACCAGTATTTCCTGGGGTGCCACTTCCTCCAGAAACTACCCATCCAAAGCGTGTCTTCTGCACCAGAGGTAGACCGTCTCCTAGCTGGATATGACCGTTTGAGAGCAGATCAAAAAACAGACTTGCTCCAATCAGCAGATCCACACGCTGAGCTCTGTGGAAGTTCGGATCAGCTAGAACCACATTGGCGGGAACCTGTTGGACACATCTATGTTCAGGCCATGTTGACGCTCTATGATGTGAGACGCCACAACTGCCTCAATATACACAGAATACGTGGATAGGCGTGACTTCAGGCAAACGTTAACCGATGCTCCATCCGTAGTAAATTCAGCGACTCCAAGGCCAGTCACTGCTACAGAACATTTGAACCGATGAAGCTGAAGCTGGCTGGCCAGCCGTGATGTGATAAGATGACCTTGTGAGCCGGAGTCCAGTAGCGCTCAACAAGGAAGAAAGGCTCCTGATCTGCCAAGGACGAGAATGATGGCGGTGGGCAAGAACACTACTTCAGCGCAGCGATCCTGGGCAACAAGAGTGTTAGTAGTAGGAGCTTGAGGGGTCGCAACCCCAGCTTCATTGGCCGGATCCAAACCGGAAGTGGGAACGGAAGTGGCTCTAGATGACTGCTCGTTAGGATGCAATAGCCGAAACCCAGACAGATATATGCCACCAGCGGATAGTGCCACCGATTTTGTGGGTGCGAAAGCGAGTTAAAGCGAAGATTCCTCAGCCAGGAGTCTTCTTGAAGACTTCTTGCAGCAAGTTTTCTGGGCCCGTTGGAAGGAGGAGTATCTCACGCTGTCGCAGCAGCGTTCCAAATGGCGCACCCCTGGCCCTGAAATTTCTGTTGGGGACTTAGTCCTGGTGAAGGATGAGAATCTACCCCCAATGAGGTGGCCTCAGGCCAGGATACTGGAGCTGGTTCCTGGGCGTGACGGAGTGAACCGTGTAGCCATACTTAAAACCGCGGTTGGAACGAGTAAGCGTGCGGTGTCACGGTTGTGTCTGCTGCCTCTCAAGGATTCTGTTGAAGATACAGCCTTCAACGGAGGGAGGATGTTGAGCCAAGCAGAGAAAGGCGAAGCTTTGTAAAATAAGTTATATTTTAAATCTGAGCAGCAGCGGCGGGTTTATCGGCAGTTCTGTTTTTGTTTATTTCTCCCCCGTTCGCATTCGCTTTGGTGGTATTTGTAGCGCATGGGCTTTGGGGAGCTTTTTTGTACAGCTGCTGCACACTAGCAAACCTTGAATTTGTGTGCGTTCCCCGCCTCGCCTCTTGCCATCGAAATGAATAACATATTCATTGTTCTGAGTTCATATTGCTAGTCATCAAACTTGTATTTTTTGTTACTGATTGAGCCCTTACTAATACTGTTACTAATGGAACCCTTTAATAAAAATATTGAAATTAAAATTGAATTGTGGATTCTTTATTAATTCGGTCGCTATTAAAACTCTGATAGCTAATTAGTCATTATTTAAATAAAGTTACTAAATCAATCCAAAAACAAGAAAGGAAAGCTTAATTCGGGCGGAGCCAAAGTTGATATACCCTTACTGTAAGGTAGCAGCTTATATTATTATATCTATATCGGATCGTATGTAGTTGGCCGATCCCTATGAGAATATAACCATCGAATCAATTTTTTAATAACAATGTTGGAATGCCTCAAGCATTTTTAAAAATAGAAAGGTTGTGCCATTTCCGATCGTTCAGTTACATGGCAGCTATTGGATTTAGTAGGCCGATCCATATGAAAATTGGCAGATCGGATTAGGTTTCCCAAAAAAAAGTCAAAATAGAGAAATAGCTATATAGCCTAAAACAACAAAGTTATGCCGATTCCGATCATTTTATGACAGCTATTAGATATAGTCGCCCGATCCCTATGAAATTTTCTTATGCATTTCCGATCAGTTATTACGATCCCGCCCGTTCTTTTTTATATAGTCCAAAAACAGGATGTGGGCCGTCATTGCCAGTGCAGTGCAATTCGAGTCCGCTGACTACGCTGGGCAGTGAGCGCTATGCGTTTCATTTCCGCTAGGCGATTCTGCATGTACTTAAATTCATGTATATATCCTAACGTTGGTTCGTAGCTTGTCGCGGTCACTTTCGTGACTACGGCAGGCATGGCCATCATATTGGTCGACGAGTAGTAACGAGAAAGTTCGTTCCAGTTGGTGTTCCTTTAATTCATTAACTATGGTGCCATTGAAGTGGGTGAGAAACATCGTACCCTCAACGATAAATGTGACTACCTGACGGTTATTTTTCAGGTATCTGCACATACCGTGCCCACCTCTTAGTAGCTTGAGTTCGCAGCTATCTTCTTCCAGCTTCATTAGTTTCTTCATTGGGCAGACCGTTGTGTTACCAATGGATAGGCAATTCCCAGCAACGGCTTATATCTCCTGGTTGTCCATGGCTACTAAATCGAAGTCCAGGGCGACCTGTCTTCCATTGGATATTGACGGGAGTAGACGGGATTAATCAATACTCCCTGTTCGTGACCTAAGGCATGGCCAAGATGTGGAGAAGAACTGTTCCATTGGTCAAAATGGACGGGCGGGAGAATTCTAGTGCTTCGACCACATTCTGATATGGCAGATTTTCGATTTCTGTCAGAATAGATTGCACTTATCCATGGTCCAGTAGGTTAGATTTGAACACTCCAGCCTTAGCAAGTTCTCATGCCCTTGTTATTTCACTGATCTGGCTTGTCAAGGTCAGGGCTTGGTGCAGCAAGGTCGTGGTGGAATGGACGTCCCCGTTAATTTTGTTAACTCTTCCTGGACTCGTGGATGGACTCGTGGGTTGTATCGAAGAGCCAATCGTTAATGCGGACCTGTTGATTATTGTTCCTTTTAATATCTTCCTGAAACTTGAGGATGGAATTCCAGCTGTGGCGTTAGTCGCGAGACTTAAAAAATATCAGGCTTATAACATATCGTTGCCCACCGCTTGGAAATTTTTCAAAAAATCAATTCCTCTTATAATTTACAAAAAGTTTACGCGTTACTTCCAACAAGTAATCTTTTTGAGTGCTTTTAAATTCGAATTAATTTGGCAGACAGGAACCAAGAAAAGTAACACAAATGTCTTAAGCTGCTTTCAGCTTAAGTTCAGATGTCCATCACGAGTTGCATGAGGAAGTTATAATGTTTGAAAGTCTGATTTCACAGTCACCACGTACACCTTAGCATCTAACATATCTCCGAAGGGTGTATAACTGGATCTTAAGGGAATGGGACAGTGCTACAACTCCACACTGCCGAGAACTTCGACAACTATTGTAGGACTGCCACGCACGACTTTTCTTATCTTAGCTCCACGTAGGTCAGTTTGTTACATTGCCGCCATCAGTTCTTCGATGCATTTAGAAGGTTAAAGATGTTGTATCAATGAAGATAGGGTGTTTGAAAGCCGTATATGATGCGATATTCAAGTCCTAGGCGAGGGGATAAATTTGGGAGGGGTGCCGCACGCAATATACAGATCTTCCGGCTGTGGCTCGCCAGCTAATGGTGGTATTCTTGTCACGCCTCCCAAGGTGCCTTTTGCTCATTATCAGCAAAAACAAGTAAGCAAAGCTAACTTCGGGCGGAGCCGAAGTTGATCGGATTGATCGGAAATGACATAACTTCGTTGTTTTTTAAGTTAGATGGATGGGACTTTCTATGGATTTCTAATTTCTTTCTAATTTGGGCCAACTCATCCGATCTGCGAAATTTCATAAGGATCGGCCGTCTATATCCTATAACTGCCATATAACTGATTAATCGGAAATGCCATAACTTGGTTGTTTTTCAAGTTAGAAGGATGGGATTCAATGGATGCTTCTTTGGGCAAAATAATTCGATATGCCAAATTTCAAAGGGATCGGCCGACTATATACGATCCGTTATATATCCATTAATATACGATGGTGCCACCTAGCGGACTGCAACTCAACTGCAGGGGTATAGAAACTTCGGCTCCGCCCGAAGTTAGCTTTCCTTTCTTGTTTTATTTAAGTTTTAAGTTGTCCATCATATTTCGGAAATATTCCTTGTTCTACTTTATATTTTTTTTTCGGTCTCATTTACTCATTATACCCTTGCAGAGGGTATTATAATTTTGGTCAAAAGTGTGCAACGCAGTGAAGGAGACATCTCCGACCCTATAAAGTATATATATTCTTGATCAGGATCACCTCCTGAGTTGATATGAGCATGTCCGTCTGTCTGTCTGTCGGTTTCTACGCAAACTAGTCTCGGAACGGCCGGGATCGGTCGACTATATCTTATAGCTGCCATATAACTGATTGATCGGAAATGGCATAACATTGGTGTTTTTTAAGTTAGAGGGTTGGGACTTTCCACACATGTTATATTTGACCAACATATCTTATGTACAAAATTTCATAAGGATCGGCCGACTATATCCTATAGCTGTCATAGAACGTTGAAATTGGCATAACTTTGGTGTTTTTTAAGTTAGAAAGATGGGACTTTGTACAGATTACTCTTTGGGCAAAATAATTCAATATGCCAAATTTCATAATGATCGGCCGACTATATACGATCCGCTATATATCTAATAATATAAGATTCGTGGCGCCACCTAGCGGACTGCGACTGAGCTGCAAGGGTATATCAACTTCGGCTCCGCCCGAAGTTAGCTTTCCTTTCTTGTTTTTTTTTATGATTAAAATTGGTATTATGTAAGAGGCTTACATTCACACTCACCCCAAAATTGGTAAATCCATCGTCAAAAGCGCTTTCTCGGACTTCAGGTGGCTGAAATTTTGGAACTTAACTATAACAAAAATAAATAAATGGCCATCACAACCCTATCGGGTCACAGCCTGTTGCACAATCTGCCTCCACGCTTTCCTGTCCTGGGCCCGCGCTCGCCAGTTGGTAACACCAGATGTAGACAGGGCTTCCATCACCTGGTCCTGCCAACGTATCTGGGGTCGTCCTCTCCTCCGTTTTCCGACGATTACCGCATCAAATACCTTACGAGCCGGAGCGTCTTCTTCCATACGGGCGATGTGACCCAGCCAGCGGAGTCTTTGAATTTTGACTCGGCTTACTATATCAACATCCCCGTACAGCTCATACAGCTCGTGGTTCCATCTGGTGCGATAAGCATCGCCAACGCAGATTGGACCAAAGATTTTGCGGAGAATCTTTCTCTCGAACACTCCAAGAGCAGCTGCATCGGATTGCACCACTGTCCAGCACTCCGCACCATATAAGAGTACTGGAAGAATGAGCGTCCTGTAGAGTGTTATTTTTGTCGGTCGAGAGAGAGCTCTACTGTTAAAGTGCCTACTGAGCCCAAAGTAGCACCTGTTGGCAAGTGTGATTCTCCGCTTAATCTCCAGGCTGACATCATTTGTGCTAGATATTGCAGATCCAAGGTAAATGAATTCCTTCACGGACTCAAAGCTATGGCTTCCTGCAGATAGCTGGGAATCAAGACGCCGCGATTCCCTGCTAGAGCACACCATAAACTTTGTCTTATCCATGTTAACTGCCAGTCCTACTTTAGCTGACTCTTTTTCAATAGCCCCGAAGGCTGCTGTAACATCACGCTTGGTTCGGCCAATGATATCAATATCATCAGCGTAGCCAAGGAGTTGGACACATCTGTTTGTTAGAATAGTGCCCGTCCGATGCACACCAGCCTTCCTTATAATACTCTCCATTAGAATGTTGAAGAGCATACAAGACAGCGAGTCGCCTTGTCTGAGACCACACTTGGTATAAAAGGTTTCAGATTGGTCATTTCCTACCCTGACAGAGCTGATGGTGTTGCTCAATGTCATCATGCAAAGCCGTATTAGCTTTGCTGGTATACCAAGCTCAGACATGGCGGCATATAGGCGATCTCGCCGGGGACTATCGAATGCTGCCTTGTAATCGACGAAGAGGTGATATGTGTCGATCTGATTTTCGTAGGACTTCTCCAGGATTTGGCGCAAGGTGAAAATCTGGTCAATAGTGGATTTGCCAGGCCTGAACCCGCACTGATAAGGTCCAATCAGTGCTTCGGCATGGGGTTTCAGGTTTTCACACAGTACGCTCGTAAGGACCTTGTATGCGACTGGAAGAAGACTAATGCCACGGTAATTGGTGCGCAATGTGGCATCACCCTTCTTCAGGATAGGACAGATCATGCTGTGGTTCCAATCGTCGGGCATGCTCTCCGTAAGCCATATCTTGCTGATTAGTTTGTGCATGCTCCCTACCAACATATCACCAGCAGCCTTAAACAATTCAGCCGGCAGGCCGTCAGCACCTGCGGATTTATTGTTTTTAAGTCGTTGGATTGCATCCTTGACTTCGGCATGGCTTGGGGTCGGTACGTCCACATCAGTACCATAGATTGGGGTTTGTGGATCATACTCTCCATAGTCATCATGGCCAGAGCCAGCTAATAGACTTGAGAAGTGATCCCTCCATAACCTCAGCACAATCTCTGCATCTGTGATTAGGTTTCCGTCATCGTCCTTGCACGCAACTCCTCCAGTCTTAAAACCTTGGGTCAGACGCTTAACCCTCTGGTAGAAGTTACGAGCTTCATTCCGGCCTCTGCTGCTCTCAATGCTCTCACACTCACGCCTCTCCTGTTCTCTCTTCTTGCGTCTGAAGAGGCGTTTCTCATCTCTCCTCCTTGACCTGTAGACCTCGACAACAGCCCTTGTGGCCCCAGCTTGCAGTGTTCTTCCGTAGGCGGCGTCTTTTGCAGCTGTTGCGTCGCGACACTCCTGGTCGTACCATGGATTCCTCTTTGGGGTACGTTGGAATCCGATGACCTCTTCTGCAGAAGTTCGCAGGGAGTGGGATATGAGTGCCCACATATTGCTGATGTCTTCAGGTGTTGGAGTTGCTCGGCTCAGTAGGCCTGTGACTTGAGTGGAGAATGCATCCCTTGTCCGTTGTGATTGCAGCTTCCCGATGTCCAGCTTTCTCAACAGTCCTCGACGTGCAACCTTCGCAACACATAGCCGTGTGCGAATCTTAGCTGCAACAAGATAATGGTCGGAGTCGATGTTGGGACCCCGACAGGATCGCACGTCGAGTACGTTAGATGCATGCCTTGCATCGATCACAACATGATCGATCTGATTTCTGGTCAGTCGATCAGGAGAGAGCCATGATGCCTTGTGTATGTCCAAATGACGAAACCCAGTACTACGAACTACCATATTATGCGCTGCAGCAAAGCCTATTAATCTGAGACCATTGCTCGAGGTGGTCTCGTGTAGACTAAATTGCCCGACGGTGGCACCAAAGATGTCTTCTCGCCCTACCTTGGCATTAAAATCCCCAAGGAGGATCTTAATGTCATGGGAAGGACAGCGTCCGTAAGCCCGGTCGAGCTCCGCATAGAAAGCATCCTTGGTGACATCGTCCTTTTCTTCGGTTGGGGCATGCGCACATATCAGGCTGATGTTGAAGAATTTGGCAGTAATTCGGATCGTTGCAAGTCTCTCGTTTATTGGCAGAAAGTGAGAGACCCGGCGCCGCAGTCTGGCGCCTACAACGAAGCCACAGCCAAATTCGTGCCGTTCTGGATGGCAGCTGTAGTAAATGTCGCAGTTCTTCTTCCTAAGGCAACCTTGTCCTATCCATCGCATTTCCTGGATAGCAGTGATGTCAGCCCTACATTTATTGAGGGTATCTGCTAGCTGTTGAGCAGCACCTGGTCTGTACAATGTGCGTACATTCCAAGTGCATACTCTCAAATCATTGTCCTTTTTACGTGTGCCATGGTCGTCAACTTTAGATTGGTTCCGTTCCGAGGCTTCATCTGCTACATTCACTGAAGATTTGTTTTCCGTGGGTGGATTTCAAGTCCTACGCCACAACCTAGTTTGAAGAGCTAGGACTCTCGTCGCGCGCTTTAGTTTGTCAAACAACGGGTGTTGAGTGACAATCCAGGGAGAACCACGTGGAGGTAGTGCGTCGGCTTGGGGAGAGCAGTGATAAGGATCATGCTGGCATTCACCAAGTTGAGTGCAATCAGACACTTTACCTTATATAATCTCCCCCATTCTCCCCAACTTAACTATAACAAGAAAGGAAAATTCTCTATCACGAACTAAACGATGGGGCCATGGAAATTATTATTTCCTTTTTTTTCTTTTCAAAGGTTAGGTATAACCCCTCTATCACTCCGACCCGAGTTTTGCCAATTTTCTTTTCTCTTTCATATTATTTCTTTTCACTCAAATGGCTTTGAATCGGTTTTAGCCATCAGCGATCACTAAAACAGAATTTTTACTCACTATAATACCTTATACTACTTAAACTAGCACCACGTGGATTCGGCTCCACCAATTTTTCCCGGATAAAACTTTCCGGATTATCGCGCCGGGGTCGCCAGATGTCTCCGAAGTACCCTAGTTCACTCTCGGGTCACTTTTCCGCCGGAAAACTAGCGATCTTTTTGGATAACTTCGCGGCGAGGAAAAATTATGCGATATCGAGCGCGGTTGGGACCAAACTGCCCGCTCGCGCAAAGGATTTGATGGTGGGCCTAACGAGTCAAACTCAAGCCCGCTGATTGAGTCTTTTTTTCAGCTTATCGGCTCTGGTCTATCTGATACTCCTGGTGCAAACTTGTACTTTTCCGGCGAACGCTGCTCCTGCTGCTTTACGCCGTGGGCTTTCGGAGTCCCTCAGATCCACTCCGAACTCCTAGGGCTGCCTGAGTTTCCCTCTGTTCCAGTAATCTCTATCCTATTGCCGAGCCTAGTCACAAAAGAGATAACTTGGCAGGAATTCTTAACTGATCCGCCGCACTTTCTTACCTCCACGGATCCAATACTGGCTACAAAAACGGTGGGCTTTCCTTTTAGATCTTTTCGCCCCTGGACGTAAGCTCCTTGTTCGCCGATCCCTATACTACACCGCACTTAGTTAAAACAAAACCACTCAACTGAATCTGAGGAGGTGCAATAAGGGAATAAATGCCCAGACGATAAAATTTGGCGCTGAATCCTCCATGGCCTTTGCCCGAAGAGAAGATGCCCACAACGAAAAGTTGCCATTTTACACGGTTGCACTCCTCCTAATCTCTCTATGCCCCTTTCTAGTTTAAAACTTGACTCCTAGATGGCTCACCTTTCTTTCTACAGATACAATAATACCCTCCGCCAAGAATCTGGCTTGGGGTTTGATACCCTAAGACAGATTCCACCAACAGCTTGTATCTGCCTTGGCTACTGTCTCATATCCTTTGCATGAAATTTTCCCAGGAGATGGCCTTGCAGATCCTCTAACTCATAGCAGGAGTTTCCAATTCTTTTGCGCACTCTAGCTGTTATGAATGTTGGGCCTATTTTGGTACTACATATATCCTGCCGCAAAAGTACTTTTCTTAAAGTTTTTGTAAAATATTTCTTGCCCTTCTTTATAAGCCACCTCTCTAGCCCGCAGATTATACTGACGCTCATTCTTCTCATTCTGTTTCCTCAGAACCTCGCAAGCCTTTCTCCGAACTATTTCCACAGAGTCCTCTGCCAAGGACCTGTTTTCCAACAGCCCTAAAGCTCTCAACAGTTTTTAGGATGACCCTGAGGAGACGAAATACTGGCCGAAAGCCATATGATAAGGGCTAGTACCCAACGCAGAATGAACCGCTGTATGGAGAGCGCAGCAAATACTGCTGAGTTGCTCGTCTCAATCTTTCTGATCAGGTCTGACATAAGATCTTATCGCTGCGATGACTGATCGGTTAACCCTCTCCGACGCATTCGACTGGGCCGAATAAGCAACGGTCAAAGTATGTGAAACAGAATATTCCTTTAGCAATTTCTGAAAAGTCTTAGCCCTAAACTGCGTTCCATTATCGGATACAATGGTTTCCGGTACGCCGAAAGTATGAAAAAGATCTTGCTGGAGGCATTTAATGACTATGTCTGCCGTAAATTTGTTTACCGCTTTTAAAAACAAAAGCTTTGAGTAATTGTCCAACACTATAAATATTCCAATGTTCCCACTCCGAGACTGGGGGTACGGACCAAGAAAATCTATATAAAGACGCTGGAAAAATCGCTCTGATACCTCTTCGTACCTAAGCTCAGGCGGGATAACTTTGTCCATTAACCGAGTCATCGTATGAGACGCGTTAGTCAAACCGAATGGCATCACTTTGAATTGGTACAACGGCTTTCCCGGAATTGTGAAGGCTGTCTTATCCCGAGATTTTGGGTCCAACGAGATCTGCCAATAGGCACATTTCAAATCGAGGCTAGAGATATACATTGCGTTTGGGAGTCGAGATTAAATTCCATCAAATTGGGGTAAAGGATAAGCATCCTTTTTGGTAACAGCGTTGACTTTACGACTATCCAAACACAACCTTACTTTCCCGGGTTTTTGTACTAGGACAACAGGCGAAGACCACGCACTCTGAGACTCCTCAATTACCCCCATTTCCAACATTCGATCGGCTTCTTTGTAAAAAAGCTTTTCAACCGACGGTGACACCGGAAAGTGACGTTGTTTGATTGGCTTAGCATCACCAACGTCGATTTCGTGAGAAATAAAAGTTGTTTTTTCTAATCCCGACGAGGCAAACAAAGGAAATTTCCCAATTACCCCGCTTAGACTGCATCGCTATTTCTGATATTTGCATGGAAGATGGCAGCAAACTCAATGCTGTCCAGGACGTAATACCCAAGTACAAATCCTGATTCAGGGATGGTATGATATGGAACTCGAGATCCTTGGTATCTTCCTTGTTCTTTACGACCGTTTGAAGCTTTCCTATTACAACCTGTTTTTGACCATCTTCCGTGGTAGCAACTGTTATTACTCCTTGAAATTTATTTATTACTTCTTTTATTTTGCCAAAAGAGGAATCCATTGAAACTCCCATCCTTCTAACTTGAAAAACAACGAAGTTATAGCGAGTTCCGATCAATCAGTTATATGGCAGCTATAGGATATAGTCGGCCGATCCTTATGAAATTCGACAAATCAGATTGTTTTTCCCAAAATAGAATCTGTACCAAATCCCATCTTTCTAACTTAAAAAACACCAAAGTTATACCAATTTCGATCGTTGTATGACAGCTATAGGATATAGTCGGCCGATCCTTATGAAATTTTGTACATAAGATATTTTGGTCAAACATAACATGTGTGGAAAGTCCCAACCCTCTAACTTAAAAAACACCAAAGTTATGGCATTTCCGATCAATCAGTTATATGGCAGCTATAGGATATAGTCGGCCGATCCCGGCCGTTCCGACTTATGTACTACCTGCAAGGAAAAGAAGGATGTGTGCAAAGTTTCAACTCGATAGCTTTAAAACTGAGAGACTAGTTTGCGTAGAAACCGACAGACAGACGGACAGACGGACAGACGAACAGACGGACCGACGGACAGACGGACATGCTTATATCGACTCAGGAGGTGATCCTGATCAAGAATATATATACTTTATAGGGTCGGAGATGTCTCCTTCACTGCGTTGCACACTTTTGACCAAAATTATAATACCCTCTGCAAGGGTATAAAAAAATCACGTGAGTGGCGCCAAACACCTGTTGCTTGTGCGCTCCCACCAACAACGAATGCTGCTTTCCGACAGCCTATAATCCCAGCTTCGTACACTACACTACAAACTTTGTTTTCCCATTATTTTGTGGTCAGCTAATACTTCATCAGCGAAATTTTACTGAGAAAACTAATGCTGCTACTTTTCTTATATCATTCTAATATCATCCGTGGTCAGGCAGTGCGGTTATAAGTAGCCAATAAATGCCTGAAATTCCTATGCGTATGATAACAAAACGTATGGACCTGATGTTAATAGAGGGTTTTTTTAATAGAGGGTATTGCACTCGCTCGAGTTTAGGTCAAACCGTGGCCGGACGACCCTACCTCTCAGTACTTGGTCTATCCGTTTCCTATGCGGCTGATCGAATTTCGAGCGAGGTTAAACATAGCTACGAAACGAGATCAAACTCCATTTGTGGGTAAATTAATTGATTTTTCCTAATTTGAGGTCTGTTTTGTAAACTCTGGCCAAAATGAGTAGTTGTGATGGTGAGTTATGTTGCTTAACGTGGCCCTGAGGTTGGGCGCCATTTGTAACAATGAGGATGGGTGCTTGAAAGCCGTATATGATACGATATTCAAGTCCAAGGCGAGGTGATAAATTTGGGAGGGGTGCCGCACGCAATATACAGATCTTCCGGCTCTGGCTCGCCAGCTAATGGTGGTGTTCTTGTCACGCCTCCCAAGGTGCCTTTTGCTCATTATCAACAAAAAAAACTGCGTGCATGGGGCAAGCTTCTCTTGGTAAGAGATCTGCTACTCATCTCGGCCATCTGAAGAATTGATTCAGGGAAGATAGATAAGAGGGTTCCTTCGTATTGGGCTATACCGTCAAGTGCTCAAGACCTCAGATGTTGTGAGGTTTGGTTTGCCCACCCAACCTGTGGCTATCAAAATCCTGGGTGCAGAACCCATGATGTCACTAATAGCCCCTACCTCGGCGGTCTCAAAGGGATCGGTTCTGTCGGGTCAAAAATAGAATTATTTAGCACAGTAAAAATTAGCTTTCGCCCTAAACCGCACATGCCAACTATTTGTAATTGTATGGAGTAAATATTAAAATAAGCATAATTGTCGGGTCAGGCAGCAACCACGGCATAAATTGAATCAATATAAATGTAACATATATATATAAATGAAATAATTATAGTTTAGCATATAATCATTTTCTCATCGCTGTTGTTAGTCGGAAGCCGACTCTTCTCGGCCGCTCAATGACCAAACATTGGTGACCCCGACGTGATTTAATTAATAAAATTAACAATTCCACAAGCATAAAACAGTGCGAACATACCCGTTTAAGTTTTTGCGCGGTGTATTAACATATGTACATATGTGCATTTTTGAACATAAACGGCATACAGTGCACCAGTGAAACAATTATTTTGTATTTATAAATAAATCATTTAATAATATAAATAAATACAATACATACAATTGTTATCCGGTCCGCCAACATACAGACATACATACGTTCCACTTGCGAGTGCATTCGATTCACACAAGCGGTTATATATATATATACATTCCACAACTCAGTGTACAGTTCTGAGCGCACAGTGGGATAAATCGTGTTCGCTGCGCTCAAATATAATTAAATATAATAAAATAAACAAGAACTATAATTTTTTCGCCAAAATTAATTTGTGCGTGTTTTTACCTAAATTGAGCATATTTCAATTATAGTGGCGATGAACTCCAGCGGCGCCGTCACAGGAGAATCCACTCTATCTCGGAGTGCCATTTTAAAATGCAAGGCAAAGGGTATCCTCCAGGATTTGAAGAGGATCCAAGGCGCCCTGCAGCCAATGTCCAAGGTGGAGGATGCTATGCTCCATGTGCGTCACGGCCAGTTGGTCGCCATGTACGAGGATTTTAAGGCCATCCACGGGGAGCTTGAAGAGTTAGACATTGCTGAAATAAGCAGCGACTTGCGATGGACAGTGTCTGAGCTTGTAGCTACGATGCATGCCAAAATCGAGCATGAGACGTCGTTGCGCTCTGCTCGAATTGCTGCCCATTCAATGCCCATATGCGAGCCTTAAAAAATTTGGGGACGACAGTTCAGGTCGCCGGCTGCATCATTGTCCAGCTACTCAGGCCAAGTGGGAGGAAGGTCAAAATGCCTCGAACTTGGATCTCATCCCTGCTTGGGAGTCGATGGCAGAGTTTTTGGAACAGCGTTGCAGGACTTTGGAGGCTATGGATGTGGCCTTGGCTGCTTACGCGCCGGGCACTTAGGTGGGGAGTCGCAAATAACAGTAGAGCGTCCTTTGTATATTATGCGGTGGGTGGTCCCATGTAGTTTCTGCATGCCCAAGATTTTTGTCATTGCCTCCTGAGAGCCGCCTTGGCGAGGCTAGGTGACTAGGTCTATGCCGGAAATGTCTCCAAACTGGCCATCACCTGCGTGGGTGCCTCGCTGATAATTGTCGCAGTTGTGGGAGGAGGCATCACAGTCTGTTGCATTTTTTGGAGATACAGTCTTCCAGCAGCCAGCCTTCTGCTGTGCCGTCTACATCAGCCGCAGCCGAGTGCGGCGAGCCAATAGGCGCTTCACCATCCACGGCTAATGCACTAGTTGCCCAGTGTCACAGCGGTAAGATAGCCTTACTGGCCACAGCGAACATTCTCATTCGGAGTCACTCTGGTGTTTTTGTTCCATGCCGGGCTCTTTTGGATTCTGGATCGCAGGAGCACGTGATTACGTCCCGATTGGCTAGTCAGCTGCAGCTTCGTAGACGCAAATCGTACGTGGCAGTGTCGGGCATTGGCGACACTGGCTTCGCGACAGACGGATTCTCTGTTGATGTGCTCCTACGATCTCTACGATGGTTCACATCTGGAGAGAAAGTCGTTTGTAGCCACAGCCCACCAGGACGTTGTAAAAAGACTTCTTCAGCAGCGCTCCAAATGGCGTGCGTCCTGCCTTGGCGATTAACGATGTGGTGCTAGTCAAGGACAAGAACCTACCCCCCATGGATTGGCCGTTGGCAAGAATTCTGGACCTAGTCCCTGGTCGGGATGGAGTGCCTCGAGTGGCGGTGGTTAGAACCGCTTCTGGAACTACCAAGCGCGCAGTGATCAAGCTTTGCCCTTTAAGGATGAAGTTGAAGGACAGGCCTCAACAGGGGGGAGTATGTCGGCATAAATTGAATCAATATAAATGTCAAATATATATATAAATGTAATAATTATAGTTTAGCATATAATCATTTTCTCATCTCTGTTGGTAGTCGCAAGCCGACTTATCTTATGTCTTTAAATCTTCGAAAACGATCCAAATGGGCATAACTTAGTTGTTTTTTAAGCTAGAATGATTCTATTTTGGGCAGTCTTATTTTTTCTGCCAAATTTCATTAGGATCGGCAGACTATATCCGATAGCCGCCAAAGAGCGGCCTGGGATATTTTCAGTTTTATTTTATCGCTAAATCTATTTTGTGATTCAGAAATCTACCAATTTTCTGGTATAGTGTGGGGCTGTCAAAATGTGATGATAAATGTGTGTTGCATTCCTGGGTAGCAGTGCTACATTTCGCTCGGCGATCGCATCCTGCTGGATTGTTAGATGAGTGTGGGCTGAGTTGTCCACTCACCTTCTCCAAGTGACTAAATAGCCGACAATGGTCACGTACTTATTTTTAAATAAGCTTTAAGCCTTGAGCTCTTCCATCGATGCAGTCTTTAATCAGTTGTGCCGAATAAATGTAATAGCACCCCGAAAATTCTACCCTCAAAATTCGACAATTTTTTTTTTATCAGAACTTGGTCGATACTAGACATCTGCATGAATGCATCCAAAACGGCAAATGAATTACTTATTCTTGAAGTAGGTACACTTTTTTTTGCACAGTATATTTGGGTGTCAGTGAGTTGTTGACAGTTTTGATTGACACTCACTTGATTCTCCCTCATTCCATAGTTGTACGGCTATTATTGAGTACAGTATAATTGATGTGCAGTAGTCAACGCACTGTACAGTGTTTTGGTGTGCAGTTGGTTTACTGTACACTGAGTGAAATTTTATGACTTTCAAAAGGTGCAAGAAGGTTCACCATTCCGCTAATATCAATTGAATTTATTTCCGTAATTCTAGATATTTAATTTTTTGCCACCGAAACCGCCTTCCAATTTAACTCAACCGACAGCAAGACAGTATCTTGTTAGAGTGCTTGTTTTTTCAGAATTTTTTAAAATATTTAACAAGCTAGCTGCTGCGATTAACCAGATCCAGCAATTATGGTACCTCAAATACAACTGCACAGTTGTACACAGTTGACATACAAGCTGTACAGTGTTAAAAAAAAAAAAATACAAATCTTTACACTCGAAGTGAGTACACTGAAAATGTTGTGCTTTCTAATTGTGACCTACTGCAGTACCAAGAGTGCAGTATTTTTTAGTATAGAACACTACACTACTCTACAGATCTGTTATGCTGCAAATGAGTACATTCATGCAGAAGTCTAGTCGATACACTGGACCACCTTAAAATTATTTTCGAATTTCCGCTAGTAAGTGTTCCATATGTAAACGAGTCGTATTACTTAAACGGACGCAATCGCATTGCTATCGATAGAAGGATTATCAATTTTTGTTAAAATCGCCTTAACGAAAGCGTATATACAATTGGTTGTAATCGAAATGAAATGGGATTTAAAGTTGACGGCATCGGCATTGGGCTATTAGCTGACAACGTTACAACTATCCATTTAGCGATCGCTCCACTACCAAAAGAGAAACAATTTTTGCAAGCGCTTCTGGGACGGAAGAGGATTTCTGGGATTTTTTCCAAACATTCTAGCTTCAATTACCAGACTACTTAAAGCAAAAAATATGCAAAAAACTAAAGAAACTGATCGCATCTGATGCGGTCCTTATACACTACTCTCTAGACATCCCACTGATCGTAAATTCTTGTCGGAAAGCGGACAGTTTCTATTCGCAATTCGACAAAACAGCTGTGGCGTTAGTCGCGGGACTTAAACAATGTCAGGCTTATAACATATCGTTGCCCACCGCTTGGACATTTTTCAAAAAAACCCATTCCTCTTAGAATTTACAAAAAGTTTACGCGTTACTTCCAACAAGAAATCTTTTTGAGAGCTTATAGATTCGAATTAATTTGGCAGACAGGCACCAAGAAAAGTAACGCAAATGTCATAAGCTGCTTTCAGATGTCCATCACAAGCTGCATGAGAAAGTTATAATGTTTGAATGACTGATTTCACAGTCACCACGTACACCTTAGCAACGAACATATCTCCGATGGGTGTATAATTGGGTCTTAGGGGAATGGGGCAGTGCTACAACTCCACATTGCCGAGAACTTCGACAACTTTAGTAGGACTGCCACGCACGACTTACCTGATCTTAGCTTGAAAGTTCGGTACCACGTAGGTCGGTTTGTTACAATGCCGCCATCAGTTCTACGATGCATCTGGAAGTTAAGAGATGTTATGTATGCGCATGCATTATCAAGCTGCAGCTACCGTCAATTAACGTATCTAATTATCATTGTGATTCCCAATTAATACTTTGTCATACCATGAAATCAATTTAATATATGCTTATTTACACATAAATAATAATAAGAAACACATAGAGAAACGAAACGAAAGCTATCTTCGGGTGGAGCCAAAGTATATATAAATTGGAAGTTAAATAGCAGCTTATATTATTAGATATGTAACGGATCGGATATTGTTGGCCGACTATTATGATATAATATTATATATTCACTATGAGATATATTTTTTATAAAATAAAGTTAAAAATAAGGTAGTCCCAACTAATCTATTTAAAAAAAAAACATCAAAGTTATCAGTTATGCAAAGATCAATCAGTTATGCAGAGAATATAAGATATAGTGTACCGATCGGGGTCATTCCGACTTATTCCGACTAATTCTGCGTTCAAATGAAGGAAGGATGTGTGCAAAATTTTAATGATCAGGCTTAAAACCGCGAGACTAGTTCGCGTATAAGCAAAGTGTCAGACAGACGGTTATGCTTATATCGATTTAGGAGGAGTCCTGATAAATAATATTTATTTACCATATAGGAAGAAGTGAAAATTATAAAAACTATTTCTGCAGCCGCTCAAGTCTATTAGAACAAATTTTGATTGCAGGGCTCCAACTAATTGAGGCATATCCCAACCTCGACCGAACGAATTACACACTGGCTACGGCTTACACACTGAGCCTCGAGTACGGACTTTTGAACTGGTCTGTGTGCCTCTTCACAAAGCCCAGCATGGCATGTTTTTTAGGTATTATAAAGTCTAAATGACTGTAAAATTTCCTTCTCTTTGAATTGCAAATTATAATTTCCAATAATATAGGCAGTACGACTACAAAGGACTGTTCTGTACAGTTCGCTAACTGTAGCGACTAAAGTGAGTAAAGTAAAGGTCTAGAGATAGCATTTCCAAAAGTAACGTGGTATGGTCGGTCTGCCAAATATGATTCAAACCAACATAACAAGGAGGAATAAACACCTAATCTCAACAGTTTAGCTAGTATGGCTGCGTGTCAAACTTTGTCAAAAACTTTAGAGAAGTCCATTGATGCTATTTAATCAACCTGACATCGGCGCTCAAAGGCTTCAATGCAGTGCTTAAAGAAAACCGCTAAATAAGTTGTGTTGGACCGCCTAGGCAAGATTCCATGCTGGTTATGTTATAAAGTTAGGGATTAAAAATGTTAATTTTTTCGTAACTATTAGGTCGAGTACCTTGACACTATTGCATATCTTGGCGATAGGTCTTGGCGACATGATGTACTGGTCATTATGTAGTAGAAGAAGTAAAAGGGGAAGAAGAAGAAATAGTGGTTTCAGCGCGGCCGTTTACTGGGGGTTTTGACGTTCCAGCGTTTGATAGCAGGCTTTCTCTGAAGGAAACAACGGACTTTTACCGACATGGTCAAAAAGTCATAATTGCCGACAGCGGAGAAATTTTTCTCTGGAACTCCATTTATAAAATATACGAATTTGAGAGCATTAATGTCGGCATCTTTCTTAACCAACCTAGCACAGCCTAAATCACTGTGGATTTAACTAAGGCTAAACCGTTTTAAAACATTTTATAAGAATCAACTGACGATATCATGTACAGTAGCGTAGATAGAGGGGGGATCAGGGGGATCAATCCCCTCCCTTGGGTCTGATAATTATAAGATGATATAATCTCAAAATTGAAAAAGAAACACATTTTTACGCGATGACTGTGCAGTACGGCATTATTATTATTATTATCGCAGATTGCGGATTATTATCGCAGTGTAAAATAAAACTTACAAAAAAACAGGATATTATTCTGAGTCATATCCCCCCCCATATCAAAAAGCTATCTACGCCACTGATCATGTAGCTGCCATATAAATAAACGATCGGAAATGACACAACTTTGCGTTTTTTATGACATAAAGTTATTACAGAGTTAATACGCAAAGAAAAATAATAATTGCAAAGAATCGGGAGACTATATCCTATTCCTGCAGTATAACTGAACGATCGTAATTTACAGAATCTTGCTTATTTAAAAAATGCACAGTTCTTTTTCCTTATTTTTTTAATATTCTCCTAAAATGAGACTAACAATAAGTTTTATCTGAAAACTGAATGGTTCTCAATGGTTACATAGTTGAGCGGTCCTAGCTTTTGACGCTGGGTTGGCCGATAGTTACGTCGAAGTCAGAAATAGATGGATAGCTTTGTAAGGTCTCAGCCGAAATGGTTGGGCGATCTTGATATGGAATTTTTCCATGACTACCGCTATTACGTCTCGGTCTGGTGGAATATTTAGGTGACTTGTTATCGGTTCAAACGTACCGCGGTGACCCTGTGATTGTTACTAATTGTTGGCCGCAGATAAAAGGTGGGAGCTTTTGGCTCAAATGGGTTTGCGGTATCAGTTCGGCTCGGTCATATATGTATATCCAGGGGGTCATTCTTAATGGTGGCCTGTTTGAAGTGTTTTTTATGTATTTTTTTGCTGCCAGGAAGTAGAGCTTTCAAATTTCAAACATTTATTAACATATAAAAGTTAAGACCCATTGGTCCTTGTGAGGTCACCTCACCTGAAAATTGTGCTGAAGATGTACATCAGTGTAGACTCGTCCTTCCTTCCAGTCAAAACGCTTCAGTTAGTTGTTGAGATTTTACAATTTGGTTTATTGATAAAGGTTGACAAAATATCTTCAAGGCGAGCTAATATGTTAAGCTAGTTGCTTATCTGAATTAAGACTAATTATTCCTAAGTGAGCTCTGTTGTTCTCCAATTGTCCGTCTCGGCTCAACCGTGGGACTTGCAGCATCAGCGCCTAGTGCCGTCGTTGCCGGTGAAGTGCAATTCGAGTCCGCTGACTACGCTGGGCAGTGAGCGCTAAGCGTTTCATTTCCGCATGTATATATCCTAACGTTGGTTCGTAGCTTGTCGCGGTCACTTTCGTGAGTACGGCAGGCATGGCCATCATATTGGTCGACGAGTAGCTGCTGTGATTTTTGCCGTGGATGGTTTTGATGGCGAGTTGGACGATGAAAGTTCCTTCCAGTTGGAGTTCCTTTAATTCATCAACTATGGTGCCATTGAAATGGGTGAGGAACATCGTACCCTCATCGATAAATGTGACTACCGGCCGGTTATTTTTCAGGTATCTGCACAAAGCGTGCCAACCTCTTAGTACCTTGAGTTCGCAGCTATCTTCTTCCAGCTTCATTAGTTTGTTCTCTGTGCAGACCGTTGTGTTACCGATGGAGAGGCAATTCCCAGCAACGGCGTATATCTCCTGGTTGTCCATGGCTACTAAATCGAAGTCCAGTGCGACATGTCTATCATTGGATATTGACGGGGGTAGACGGGATTAATCGATACTCCTGGTTCGTGACCTAAGGCATGGCCAAGATGTGGAGAAGAACTGTTCCATTGGTCAAAATGGACGGGCGGGAGAATTCTAGTGCTTCGACCACATTCTGATATGGCAGATTTTCGATTTCCGTCAGAATAGATTGCACATATCCATGATCCAGTAGGTTAGAGTTGACCACTCCAGCCTTTGCAAGTTGGCATGCCCTTTCACTGATCTGGCTTGTCAAGGTCAGGGCTTGGTGCAGCAAAGCCGTGGTGGTATGGACGTCCCCGTCAATTTTGTTAACTCTTCCTGGACTCGTGGATGGACTCGTGGGTTGTATCGAAGAGCCAATTGTTAATGCGGACCTGTTGATTATTGTTCCTTTTAACATCTTCCTGGGACTTGAGGTTGGGATTCCAGTCGGAAGAGTCAGGAGACTCGCGACCCATTTCCAGGCTGACCCCAGGCAATCTATAGAGCGTGGCCTCCGCATCTGTGTGTTCAGTATGCGAGCGATGTTTTCGGTGGCCTCCTTCAGATAGTGTTGGGTCAAGGTACTGATCCTAGGGTCGGCGATGCGTAGTGCTTCATCTTCAATCCTGTCGATGAGGTGCTGCATACTGTTAAGGTCGATGACATGGGCAAGCTTGAAAAATCCGTCGATACGCCGGACGACTTCTTGTTGTAGGGAAACCACGGCTGCCTCGTACTTGTAGATCTTTGCGGATCCTGTTGAATGGATCAGGACCATACTGATAGGGGAGCAGAAGCGTTAGGAATTAAAATTATAGTTCTAGGTCAATTTGGATATTTTAATTTAATCTATTTTTATAAGAATTCTTACACACTATATAAAATTTATCGGAAGTGAGCTCTTTTAATTTGCGGCGAACGGTGTTTTATGTATTACTAGCTAGTATTTGTGTGCATTATTAGTGTTACATGGGTTTTAGACTTAATTCTATACTTTTTAGGTTTTGTGTGTTCTTAAGGGTGTCAGGTGTATGTAAAGCAACGAGTACATAGTTATTACAAAGGGTTATGTTATAACTACCCAGCAGTACTGAAATTCCTGTCACCGCGTTTTCCGGTCGTAATGTCAAATTTCGTTCGAAAACGTCAAAACAAAGTATGCGAAGTAATTCTGCCTGCCCCTGGCTGCAGGTAGAGTTCGAAATTACGCATATTTAATATTATTTATTGATCACTAATATTGTCTTGTTATACTAAATAAACATTCAGTAGCGCGAAGAAATGTGGAAACTGCGGTGGCAACCATACAGCAAACTATAGAGGATGTATAGTGTACAAGGAGTTGAAGAGTCGCATGCGTCAAGCGACCGCAACGCGCAACCAAAATCCACAGAATGTGTACATTGCATCAAAAGCTACCCCAGACGTCTTCTTCGCCAAAGCTGTGAGGTCCTCATTCGGTCCCATAAACAACACCATCGGCTTCTCCTATGCCGATGCTCTACGATCTGGAATGGAAAATCCAAATCAACCTAACTCACACAGCGCTCAACAGGCCCCAGAACAGCCACATAGCAAAACGGAAACTATGATGCTTACCCTCGAACAAAGTATGATGGAGCTTATGTCATTCATGAAAACGACCATGCAAACACTTGTTCAAAATCAGAACATGGTAATTCAGCTGCTCGTTGCACAACAGTCTAAATAATCTATGCAGACTCTACGAATATCAATGTGGAACGCCAATGGTGTCCCACGGCATAAACTAGAATTGTCACGACTCTTGATCGGAAACCATATTGACGTTATGCTACTGGTGGAAACGCATCTTACAAGCAAATACAACTTTCAAATAAAAGGCTATACAATCTACCGCAGAGATCATCCAGATGGAAAAGCCCACGGCGGAACTGGAGTTCTAATCAGAAAACGTTTAAAACACCATTTTTACAAAAGGTTTGAAACAAACTTCTTGCAGGCCACATCGATACAAATTCAATCAATTCAGTCAATTCAATTCAGGATCGTTTTATAGCCGCAGGAGACTACAACGCCAAACACACGCACTGGGGATCACGTCTAGTGACTCCCAGAGGAAGAAAATTGTACAATGCAAATATAAAAGTGAGAAATAAACTGGACTATGTTTTCCCTGGAAGCCCCACATACTTGCCAACCGACCCACGCAAGCTTCCAGACCTTATTGATTTTGCGGTGACAAAAAACATACCTTGCAATCTAATAAGTGCCAAAACAGTCCTAGACTTATCATTAGACCACTCGCTTGTGCTTTTAACGCTTCTTCAAAGCCCAGAAATAACTGAACACCCCCCCAGCCTGACATCGTCAAAAACGAACTGGCTTAAATACAAAAAGTACGTGAGTGCCCACATAGAACTCACCTCGAAGTTCAACATGGAATCGGCCATCGATTACACTATGAACGCCCTGGAAGAAGTACTCGTTGCGGCAGCCAAAATCTCTACTCCTTAAGTGAAGGAAGTAGACCGAAACAAATACCACAAATCTAATCAGCAAATCGAACAGCTCGTGCGAGAAAAGAGGCGCACGCGTCGTGATTGGCAAAACAGCACATCACCAGCCTCAAAGCAACGCCTTAAGGAAGCAACACGATCACACGACCAGGCTCTTCACCAACAGGAAGAAAATGCACAGCTGAGGTACATCCAGAATCTTTCTCCAACAAGCACAAAGTATCCTCTGTGGAGGGCCCACCCAAATCTCAGCGCCCTAATCGAAACGACCACCCCGATAGGAAACTCTTCGGAATGCTGGGCTTGCAGCGACGAAGACCAAGCTGAAACATTCGCTACACATCTCGAAAGTGTCAAACCCCGCCTCAAATTCATTCCTTCTGCCAGTCATTCAGTCAGAGGGTACCCCTCAGTCAACTGCACCTTAATTCCGGCCGAACGAAATCGAAAAAGTCATAAGAGTCATAAGCTAATACCAAAAAAGGCTCCCGGTGGTGACTTACTGACGCCAAAGATGCTGATCAAACTTCCAAAATGCGCTATAGAGATCTGTTCGTCCGTAGAGCGTTATGCGGCAACTACGTCAAACTTGAACTCGCGGGTGTAACGGTAGGTCCCGGAGTCGTAGTCAAAGAACGTAAATAGTCTGACTAAATTTACCTGGATTCTGCAAGTGGCTGCTCGGGTTGGCCAGACGCTTGCTGTGATTTGGCTGGACTTGATGTGGCGCGCTTGAAGTCCTGGGTAGGGTTTCCTCAAGCACCTTTGGGATGATGGTTCGGCTGATTCCTCATCGGCCGATCCTACTGGCGGTCCGTTTCACGGGAGCAACACTCGAAGTAGGTTAGGTAACGCGGGATCTGCTGGTGGTCTGTTTCACGGGAGCAACACTCGAACTAGACTGGTATGCCGCGGGATCTCCTCGTGCCCGTTTCACGGGAGCAACACGCGAAGTAATGAGGTGACGCGGGGTCTACTGGTGGTCCGTTTCACGGGAGCAACACTCGAAGTAGACTGGTATGCCGCGGATCCTACTTGTGGTCCGTTTACACTGGAGCCACGCGAAGTAGAAGTTTGTAGAGCGTCCTACCTTGTGAATCGTTTTACACAGGATCACGTGATGTAGGTCAAATTTAAGTGCCGTAGTTTCAACAATGAGTAACGAGATGATTGACTCTGATTTCGCAACTGTCTTTATTTCAGAAGAATAACTCTTATATAAGATGCTAAATTATACATCATTAAATCTAAGAAAGGTTAACGTTCTGGACGTGTTAAAACTAAGGTTAATGCCAGGGTCACCCACCTCTGAGTCTACTGACTCAGATTGTTTGTTCATGTACTGCTTTCCACACGCATTTCGACTTCGCTGGCTGGTTTCGGCTTGCCTCGGTCAGTCGGTCATTCTTCCCGCTGATCATGCTGATTCTGCTTCTGGTGCCATCGACTAGTGCCGAGTTAGTAGGTTGGGTATTGGCTTATGCTTATCGTTACATTATTAATAGGCTAGTAGGTCTGATGCTTGTATGTTTTGACCTGCTGATGCATCTTGATGAAACTAGGTGCCAACATGTATTGTGACCTGCTGATGCATCTTGATTGAATAGTAGGTCTTGGCACTAGATGCCAACATTCTCCCCCCCCATTGAGGTATCCAATAATAGGGGCTGCTGTTTCCTTTTTTGCACCACTTTTAGTATCTCTGTTGATCATGTCGTTGCTCTTCTTTCGAGTTATTGGTCCTTATTACGGGCGTATGAAATGGACCTGTCATGAGCGGGACTCCAACATCCTGGAGTTCATGGATGAATATTGATGAAATGGCCGCATCCTTCCTCGTCGCGGTACCCCCGCCTCTCTAGGGATGGCGGATCGCGATCTCATTATCGTCCACTTTCGACCGTTTGGCCGTATTGCCCGACGGCGCCTTTCTCGCCGTTCGGCTTGGAGCAGTGATGACAACCTTTCTACTGATAGAGGTGCTTCCTCGATGGGTACCAGTGATGGAGATGCTTCTTACCATTACCTTAACTTAATAAGCCCTTCTTATAACTATGTGTGTCTTGCTTGCCTTTTACTGTGGAGTCTCTGGATCGTATACTTCAAATCTCTTGTGCTGTCCATCTCTTGCCAAAATGGCCAGTCCGGTTCGTTGTTCGATCAGCTGAAATTCTTCTTCTTGGTTTAATGTCGTCCTCTGGTGATGGGTTGCTGAAGTGTCTTTCCTGGCACACCGCGTGTACCCTGCGCATGCGGCTATGAGGATTGCTACACCTAACATTATTACTCCGGAGTATTGATAAACCAGATTCCAGTCTGCCACGCTGTCCACATGCATGTAGTCGGTTTAGCTGATCCAACGTTGACTCCAACTGCCCTTCTGTTGTTTTTATCTTTTCCTGTGACGGCCACTCGTGAACGTAACTTTCTGACATCCTTATTGTTCCTGATGAGTTAAACTGCGCTCGTCCCAATAATGTGATGGTCGGGCTTTGGATCACACAATTTTGCCCGATTGTCAGTTTGCCTACGCCGTCGATGATGATTTGAGCCTTTTCGGCCGAGCATACATATGTCATTGTTATCGGCTTCGTGGTCCCAAAGATCCACGCATTCTGCTCTGTCAATTGAACCCAATAACTGGTCCCCTTGATTGGCTCTGGCTTACATTCCCTTGGCCGATGTCTTGATAGTGCTGCCATTATTACTGCCATCGCATACCTTATTTCCGTTCGTCCCGCTGATACACTGCCTAAGGTGTTCTTGATTGATCGCGAAGTGGTGTTTCCGATGATCATCTATTGCTACATATCTTGTTTCCGTCTTGGTTATCACCAGGCCTTCTCCCGTTATTTGTGAAATTAACTCCACCCGACATACTGTGAATTCGTCTTCTTCGACTAATGGAACACTTGTATGGAACATAAGTAAGTCCTCGGTTTCTTGTACCCTCGTGGTCGCCAGTCGATATAAGTCTCGTGCTGTCTCACTGGCAATGGGTAATCGTCTTCCCGGCGGAAGGTGTGTTTGTATTTTTGTTTTCACCTGTTTTACTTGTTCCACCGACACCAATGCAGGGTTTAATTTTCCTTCGGGTGCCCCGATTAGCACATTCAATACAGCATCCTGGACTCGACGAATGTGGCTTGCCCAACGACCAATTCTGAGACTGCATGCGGAAGATACCGATCAGCCGCAAGGCTTCTCACCTTGATTCTGGCCAGACTGGCTTCTAGGTCCTGCATCCTCTTCTGAGTTTTGATCGTCGTCCTCCGCATAATGTTGATGGTGGTATCCAGAATTGACGTCTGGTTCTCTACTATTTTATGCGTGATGCCTTCTTGGGCTCTTGGTTAACCAATAAACTCTTCCATCCGTTTGGCATATTGATCATCGAGTACTCCGAACAGCCCATTCGCGATATTTCCAACGATGTTCAGTGCTCCGCGCTTTTGTCGTTGATGATGCTTTAACTGATCGGCATCTTGGATTTCCGCCACTTCCTTTTGCAACGTTTGTATGATCGTGCGGCAGACCTCGTATGCCGTTGGGCACCATTGTTTTATAGATTGGATACCTCGTTTGACTGTCTCGATCTCTCGTGCCAGTTGACTGAGATCAAAAAATGTGATGAGTGTCCATTCGGCAGATTTGATTGATATCCTATCGGTGGCTTCTATGATGGTCGCTATGGTGGTCCTATGATGGTCCTATGATGGTCGATGTATGGCCCGGGTTATATTGCCGGATGTCGTTCATATTTCTGCCACTCGGATCTCGCCGTCTTTACCAGCGGTATATAATGTTCGTTTCAGTAAATTCTTTGCTGATTTTACCGCGGCTTCCCACAGGCCTCCGAAATATGGTGCCCGAGGTGGTATAAACTTGAATTCTATGCTCAGATTTGCGCAGGTCTTGTGTATCAGTGCTTGTGCCTCCTCGGCGAAAATTGCTTCCTTTACTTCTGATAGTTCGTTGTAGGCTCCAACAAAATTAGTCGCGTTGTCACTATAGATTTTCGATGGTAGTTCTCGTCTTCCGCAAAATCTCTTTAATGCTGTTAGGAAGGCTTGGGTAGTCAAAAATGTTACTACTTCAGGGTGTACTGCCTTGGTTGAAAAATAACAAAAGACTGCTAGATACACCTTATGTGGTCGTTTTCCTTGGATTTTATAGTGAGTCCAAAAAGGCCCACAGTAGTCCACTCCGCAATTCTTGAATGGTCTATGCTGTTGAACTCGATCTGCCGGTAGTGGACTCATTATTTGATTCAACAATTTTGGTCGAATTCGGCAACATCTGACACAACGACTAACTGCTTTTTGAGCCAGCTCTTTTCCTCTTAATGACCAAAATCGTTGTCTAATGTTGCATAATAACGCCTGTGGTCCTCAATGTGCCAGTTGCTGATGTTTCCATTGAAATAAGAGTATTGTCAAAGGATGGTTTGGAGATATTAACATTGGATGCGTGGCATCATACGATAATGCGGCGTTTTGTAGTCGTCCTCCTACTCGAATTATTCCGTCCGTGTCTATGAACGGGTCTAGTGCTCGTAATGGATCGTTAGGTCCAACAGTTTTCGTCTTCTTGAGTTGAAACATGGATGTTGGAAAATGATGAAACTGTATTTCCCGAATTATCACTCCTAATGCCTCATTCAATTCTACTGATGACAATGGTCCAGTCCTTTTCTCCTCTGGCTTACGGCAAGTAAAAATAAATCGCCGCATTCTTCCTTTTATTTGCAAAATCGTATTGAATGATCCGTGATGGTTGATTTGTTCCATCCAGTCTTCAGATTTTCTGGCTAGGTAGCAGAACGCCTCCTTCTTTCTTTCTTGATCTTCGATTGCATTGTTTGTTCCTGTTGAGTGGAATCTCGGCCAAGACTCTGGATCTTGTACCAGAAATGGTGGTCCGGTGTACCACAGTTTTGAATCTCTTAATTGGGCTGCCGTGCACCCTCTGGAGAGAATATCTGCAGGATTATCTGTCGATGCTACATGTCTCCACCACTCTGGGTCTGTCAGTTCTTGAATCTGGGCGACCCGGTTCGCCACAAACGTTTGGAATGAGGAAGCAGTGGCGTTAATCCATTTTAATGCAATCTCTGAGTCTGACCATAAATGTATTGCTTCTAAGTTTACGTTAAGATCGTTTTTTACTTTTTTTTGTGACCTGAGCTGCTAGTACTGCTGCACAGAGTTCTAAGCGTGGTCTGTTTCATCGGGGGTGCTACTCGTGCCTTTGAACATAGCAATCGTGTGACAATATTGCCTGTCTTATTCCTTGCTCGTAAGTATGCCACTGCCCCATATGCTGCTTCTGATGCGTCTGCAAACATATGTAGCTAAATGCCTCCGGATGTGTCAGTGTGTCTCAGTCGATCTTCAGCTCCCATAATTGTTGCATTCTTATCTTTGCCGTTGTTACAACTGGACCAAACAACCCTAGAGGGTCGAAGATTTTTGCAAGTTCTGAACACACGATCCTCTTAGTGATGACTCCTGTGTCTTCTGTAGCGGCACGTCCTTGAAGCCCATCTCCGGGTGGATCCCAAATAATTCCGAGCGTTTTGACGGTTTGTTCAGTAAAATTGCTGAAATCAAGATTCATTTCTTGGTCTTCTGCTGCAATGTCTGCTAGTAATGCTGGGTGGTTTGCGCCGCACCCTGGGTCAGATATTCAGGTGCTGTGACTGCCAAATATTGCAAGCATCGGGTGGCCAAGTTTGGAGCAGTTGCTGTGCCATAAGTAACAGTGTTCAGTTGATAATATTTTAATGGTTCCATAGAGTTGCGTCTCCATAATATAATTTGAAACTTACGGTCATCTGGGTGTATCATAATTTGCCGGTACATTTTCTCTACATCTGATTTAAAAACATATTGATACGATCGGAACCGTAAGAGAATGGATAGTATTTCACTTTGAACTGTTGGTCCAATCCGTAATAGATTATTTAAGTTTTTTCCACTTGTCGTCTTTGCTGAAGCGTCAAATACAAATCAACTTCCTCTCTTTATCTTAAAGCGGACGGACGTGTTTTTTTGTGCGCACTACGTTTTTGTAAAATTTGTAATAAGCTTTCTATAAACAATCTGTGTTTATTTCTTTACATATATAAAAACAAATTGCAATTTCTCAGATCCGTATCGCTTCGCGTGTGCAGTGATATATTTGGAGGTAAAATAATAATTTGTTTAATTTTCCTTCCAAACATAGCCCTGCTCTGCTTCTTCATCTCCTACGGTGTTGTTGCTATTCTTTTGCTTCTACTCTCGCTCAATAGAGATTCTTATCTCTATTTCTTTGAATCTTACTAACTTGCACTAACTGCTCTCTTTAATCTCCCCCTTTCGTTTCCTTGGTACAGTGGTTCAAGGTTCCTCAATAATAAAATCAAATAATATTATTAAATTAATTATTAATTTTTTTAATAATTTTTAATAAATTAATTATTTAATTTTTAATAATTTTTAATAAATTAATTATTTAATTTTTAAAAAATTAATTATTCAAATTTTTAATAATTATGGATTTTAAATTGGTCAGTGCGTTGAAGTCTTGTAATAAAACAATCTCGTCTTCCCAGCCTATCATCCATTGCTGGCTCTGTGAAAACGTTTTACACGCTAAGTGTGCCGGGTACATGGCCTCGGTTTCGGATGCAATCTCACGTAGGTCTGGTCTCCACTTTTGCTGTGACGGTTGTCGTGCTGTTCAGGACGAAATGAGATCGTTCATGATTAGTGGTTTTCGTCAAACCAATGACCAACTCTGTGCGCTCGATACACAGTTTAGTAGTCTTCAACTACTAAATTAATCTCCACAGCGTAAGAAATCCGCTTTTAGTGATGCGCTTGGGTCGAATAATCTTAAGCCTGCTCAGCCGACAACTATGCAGCCGCTTATATCTCTGGCCACCCCAAGGGCCGGACCTGAGAAAAATTCGGATTCCGAATGTCTCGGAATTAATGAGCAATTATCCGATATGTCCTCTGTGGCATCGCTTCAAGTGATCCCAGACCCAATAATTCAAACCCCTGTAACAGTCACCAAACAGGGTAATAAGCCGTCCGGACCCCCGGTACGTACTGATGCCGCAGTATTAGTTACGGCGGCACCAAAACCCTTGCAGGTGATCCCACCATCGAAACACATTTTTGTTTCCCGACTTGCCCCTGATACTTTGGAGATTGATATCTCGGCTTACATCAAAGCCAAAGGAAAAGCCGACATAAAGGTGGTGGATATTACAAAATTCAAATATTCTTACACCAGGCACACGTCATCTTTCAAAATACGTGTGCCCTTGCAGATGTTCAAGACGATCTGTTCCGCCAGCTTTTGGCCAGAGAACATTTTCGTCCAAGAACATCAGCCAAGTACGGTGAAGAAAAAGATAACCAAACCTGTGGGTGTAAAACTCCCACATGTTAAGGCCACTGATCAACCTTCCACCTCATCTTCCTCAATTTCAAAAAACTAATGTCTTCATTAACACTTACCTATCAGAATACTAGAGGGTTACGTAGTGAACTTCACAAACTGTATTCTGATAGTTCTTTTTTTGCATCCCACATTATTGTATTTACAGAAACTTGGTTAAAGCCGGAGATCTTAAGCTCCGAAGTTTTTCCTATACC
The DNA here is from genome assembly GCA_021223865.1 of Drosophila pandora. Classification (NCBI taxonomy): domain Eukaryota; kingdom Metazoa; phylum Arthropoda; class Insecta; order Diptera; family Drosophilidae; genus Drosophila; species Drosophila pandora. The sequence continues at coordinate 142,198 of JAJJHT010021564.1, forward strand.
TACTAGGTATAGCCACTTTTAGATGTGATAGAACTTGAGGTTTCAATCGAAAATAATTACTTTATTGACCTTAAGTCTACAGTTAAATCTCAGAAAGTTCGTTTCTTTCGTAAGGCTGACTTTATGAAATTAAATAAGTTAATTTTGGAATTTGATTGGTCTGATTTACTGGCATGCGAGGATATAAACACCGCCTTGGTATACAAGGCACCTTATAAATTTAAAGAATAGTATGAGTAGACTTTTAAACAAACATAGATTATCTGGCTGTACAGTTAGTTATTCAAGATACTTAGTAGCTCGGTCCAATTTCACCGTGTATAACGCAAAATGTTATAGGAGCTGCAGGATTCAGTTTACTCAGGATCCGAACCAGTTTTATAACTTTGTAAACACTAAGCGTAAACATGTATCTTTTCCCCCACTGCTTACGTTTGAGAACTCTTATGCGAACACCGATCAGGCAATGGCCGATCTCTTTGCACAGTTTTTCCAAACTACCTATTCACCTAGCAGCAGTTTAGCTCAGCCTTACACTTATAATATCCAATCAGCCAACCTTATATTTTTCCCATCTTTCGATCAAAGTGGTGTGTTACCGGATCTTCTTAAAGTTAAGCCCGTGTATTCGCCAGGCCCTGATGGAGTACCAGGCTGTGTTCTGAAGTACTGCGCCGAGGCACTGTGCAAACCGCTTGTTAAACTCTTTAATCTATCGCTGGAAACTTCGATCTTTCCCTTTATGTGGAAGGAATCCTTCATTATTCCGCTGCATAAAAAAGGGAAAAAATCCGACGCTGCTAATTATAGAGGCATCTCTAAATTGTCAGCAATTCCAAAGCTTTTTGAAAAACTTATCACTCCACATTTGCAACACCTATGTAGTTCAATAATAACTCCGTGCCAGCATGGCTTCATGAAGCGCCGCTCCACCACTACCAACTTATTGGAGCTAACATCTTTTATCACGGATGGCTTCCGGAATGGCTTACAAACAGACGTCATATACACTGACTTCATGAAAAGCATTTGACTCTATTAACCATTCGCTTCTTATAAGTAAACTCAGTCTTTTGGGATTCCCAACTGATCTTCTTATGTGGATTTCGAGCTACTTATCAGGGAGAACCCAACGTGTTTTCTTTAAAGATGTTACCTCGTGTTTAGTCCGCGCCACATCGGGGGTGCCCCAAGGAAGCCATCTTGGATCTCTACTTTTTATACTGTTTATTAATGACTTGCCCCTTGCCTTAACTAATTCACTTGTACTTATGTACGCTGATGATGTTAGTATGCCTTCAGTATAAATTCACTAGCGCCCAGTCTAGACTTCAATCCGATCTGGATAATCTTCAAAATTGGTGTTTAGCAAATAATGTAAAGCTTAATGGATCGAAATGTAAACTCATGTCTTTTTACCGGTCTAGTCCTCACCAGGCTATGTACTTTCTCTATGGGAACGCCTTAGAACGATTAACTAAGGTTGACGATCTAGGTGTCCTATTAGATTTGAGACTTAAATTTACCGACCATATATCTACCATGGTTAATAAAGCTATGGGTGTGCTTGGTTTTATTAAAAGATGGTCAAAAGAATTTAATGACCCGTACATAACTAAAACGTTATATATATCACTGGTCCGTCCGATTCTTGAGTATGGATAGTGTGTCTGGAGTTCTCAATATGGAGTACACCAAGATCACATTGAATCTGTACAAAAAAACTTCCTTACTTTTGCTCTTAGCGGACTTAATTGGTATGCAAATCTTTACCTCTCCTCTTATCGTAGTAGACTTTTACTAATCAACTTACCATCATTAACAAACCGTAGAACGATGCTGGGTATAATAATATTTATGGAAATATAGACAGCCAGCATTTACTAACACGCCTAAATTTTAACATTCCTAGTCGAAGGACCAGAAACTTTCGTCCTCTACTCCTCAGCCATTGTAGTTCGACAAATGCCCAACACGATCCGTTCAGGGTATTATGTTCGGACTACAATGGTCTCTACCACATCTTGTCATTTTGTTCTACTAACAATCTTAAATCGCTTATATTAACCGCCTTATCTGTGCAACACTCTTCCTCGTGATATCTTTCCCCTAATCCTCGCTTATCTATCTCGGATCTCTTCCCGCGATTCGAGCCGTACGCTACGCGGTAGCGTCCCTCGGTCGGTTGGACGGGAGGCGGCTGTACGTTTGCATTGGGAACCACGCAAAAAAAAAAAAAAAATACAACTCGAAGTTTTGTAGTACTACTGTCAGGTTTTAATACACAATGATGTGGAATGACATAATGGTTTGATGTTAGTTGTTTGGTTGTTAATCTAGTCATATGCCTTAATTCTTCGTATTGATCCATAAATTGTACATATTGTTTCTGGAGATCTGGATCCCGTTGAAGTCTCTTTTCCAATGCATAAAAACGCCGATATGCCATTGGAACGGAATTTCCCAATGTTTGTGGATCTTCCTTAAATGGTAGGCGTACACTTAATCTTATGTCTGCTCCCCTTTTTATATTTTCTATAAAATGCTGTTCGCATAACTTCTCGTCCGTAGTAAGGGCCTTTTGGTTTTCATCGAGGGTGTCTAACTTCCAAAACTGATCGAGCAGTCTATCGATTCTTGGTTCCTCCATGGTGATTAGGGCACTGCTTACAGGTGGATTTGTGTGTACCACCGAACTGGCTGCTGCTGGTCCGGATATAATCCATCCTAATGGGGTCCGTTGAAGTAATGGTTGTCCTTGTCCTAGGTTTATATGTAACGGTTCGATGAGTTGTGGGAGTCATTCGGCCCCAAGCAGCAAATCGATCCCTTGTGGCTGATTAAAATTGGGATCTGCTAAACGCAGTTGTGGTGGAATATTTTTCGGACGCATAATGGACTCAGATGGATGGTTCGTCATGAGTTCTGGAAGTACATAAGCCACAACTTGTTTTTTGAAGTTGGTGGTTAATGAGAACATATTTAGTACTGTTCGGGAGTTCGCTTGTTTTGTGCCTTCTATGCCCTTTATGGTAATGTCAGATGGTGCTAATTGCACTCCGAGTTTATCAGCCAGTTCCTGAGAAATTAAATTCACTTGTGATCCGGAATCGAATACTGCGCGGCATTTGTGTCGTGCTTCGGTAGGACCTTGGACTTCCACTTCGGCGGTTGCTAGTAGTACATAAGGTTGTAAGTTGGCTGGTTGTGGATGCGCTTGTTCGCATAAAGGTACTATGCAGCATTGTGTGATGATTCCTTTTGCACACATGACATGAGAACCTGGATTTGCATGAGTTGACTGTATGGTATAGTGATAAACAATTTGTGCAGGCGTTCATCCTTGTTATTTTTTGTGTTCTTTCACTCGGAGTCATGTCCAAAAACCTTTGGCAGGTTTGAAGTCGATGATTGCCATGGGTGCATATGCTACATTTTTCAACCGGTGCTTGAGTTGATGAGCGAAACCCATTATTGACCGCTGTCTTTTGTAGCGTAACTAGGCTGGTTGCTTGCCGCTCTAGATGGTCAAGCATTTGTTTTAATGATGGTTGGCAGGTTGGGATTTGTGATGGCGAGTTCTACACATGATAGGGTATGGAAATCTAATTTTTCTTCGAGAATGTGTATCTGGATCGGATCCCAACCTACTGTTGATATATTCAGGGCGTGAAGGGCGGTGATTGTTCTAAGCACTGCATCATGTAAGATGCGTAGCTGATGTGCAAACAAGGTTGCAATTGTTGATTTGATGAGGATTCTTTCATTCTGATATCGTGCCCTTAGTCGCTGCCAGGTATCTTGATAACTGGCGTGACCTCCAAATGTTGTGGAGATTAAATTCTTGGCCTCTCCAATCACGTGATTCTCCAGATACCGGAATTTTACCGCATCGCTGTACTTTTGATTGTGTACCAATTCCGTAAAGATGTCGCAAAATCGTGGCCACTTCATATAATCTCCATCAAATTTTGGAATGTCGACTGGTGGTATTACAAATGGAGAGGCCATCGCGGGTTTTTGTGTTGATACTAACGTCAATTGTGTTTCTTCGTTCAGAAATGAAAAATACTCTGCTCGTACGACCTGAAATCTGTCAGCGGTTGGCTCCAGATCGATGAGATCATGGTATCCCGTGACTATTTCTTTCCATAGGTCCTTTATGTGTTGTCTGATGTGTGTGGATAATTCCCGTCCTTCCGTGCGGTTGCACAGAAAGTTTTCCATATCATCTAGCCGTCCTTCGCGTCTGTTTTTTAATGATGTTATGTGAGGGTCTTCTCCCTCGGTTCCTTGTGCTTGTGCCTTTGGCTTAAGATTTTCTCCTGTTTTCCGGGGCCTTTGTGACAGGCCTGACCCTGATGGGATTCCATCGGAAAATATGGCTTCATATTTCTTCACCAGTTCTTCTAGCGCCTTTGCTTTTGTGAAATAATCATTTTCCGGGCTTAGCGCCAGCTCACGGAGCTTGGCGTCGTTCCTTTTAAATTGGGTCCATGAGTGAGTGAGCTGTTTTAGTCTCTCCTCGAAGAATCCGTCCTTGAGCCTTCGCTCTGCGGAGCCTTATAGAAATTTTTTATTAGCCTTTGGATGGCTATGTTGGTATCAATTTGCTCATCAATGGCAGCATCTGGGTTACAGGGTCTGATTCTGATCCAATGGTTGCGATGTAAGTTTTTTTTTTGTAAGGTGAACTGCCGTGTGGCTTGTGTTCAGGGTGTGATCCTTTAGCAAAGGATCACGTCGGGGTCACCAAATGTTCGTCCGTAGAGCGTTATGCGGCAACTACGTCAAACTTGAACTCGCGGGAGTAGCGGTAGGTCTGGTAGTCTGGTAGGTCTGGTAGCGGTAGTCTGACTAAATTTACCTGGATTCTGCAAGGGACTGCTCGGGTTGGCCAGACGCTTGCTGTGATCAGGCTGGACTTGATAAGGCGCGCTTGAAGTCCTGGGTAGGGTTTTACTCAAGCACCGTTGGGATGGTGGTTCGGCTGATTCCTTATCGGCCGATCCTACTGGCGGTCCGTTTCACGGGAGCAACACTCGAAGTAGGTTAGATAACGCGTCGTCAACTGGTGGTCCGTTTCACGGGAGCAACACTCAAACTAGACTGGTATGCCGCGGGGTCTCCTCGTGGTTCGTTACACGGGAGCAACACTCGGAGTAGTTAGCTAACGCAGGGTCTACTGGCGGTCCGTTTCACGGAAGCAACACACGGAAAAGACTGATATGCTGCGGGATCAACTCGTGGTCCGTTTCAGGGGAGCAACACGCGAAGTAATGAGGTGACGCGGGGTCTACTTGTGGTCCGTTTCACGGGAGCAACACTCGCAGTAGACTGGTATGCAGCGGATCCTACTTGTGGTCCGTGTACACTGGAGCCACGCAAAGTAGAAGTTTGTAGAGCGTCCTACCTTGTGAATCGTTTTGCACAGGATCACGAGATGTAGGTCAAATTTAAGTGCCGTAGTTTCAACAATGAGTAACGAGATGATTGACTCTGACTTTGCAACTGTCTTTATTTCAGAAGAATAACTCTTATATAAGTTGCTAAATTATACATCATTAAATCTAAGAAAGGTCAACGTTCTGGACGTGTTAAAACTAAGGTTAATGCCAGGGTCACCCACCTCTGAGTCTGCTGACTCAGGTTGTTTGTTCATATACTGCTTTCTACACGCATTTTGGCTTGGCTGGCCGGTTTCGGCTTGCCTCGGTCAGTCCCCGCTAACCATTCCGGTGCCATGGACTAGTGCCGGGTTAGTAGGTTGGATATTGTATTGTGCTTATTGTTTTGTATATTGCAACATACTGACGCATATTGATTGGATCCAATTACTAAGTGTGCATATAGGGTAGTAGGTCTTGGCACTAGGTGGCAACATTCTTCCCCCCCCATTGAGGGACTCAATCCAATGCGGCTGCGCGTTGTTGGACCGTCTCAGTGAACCGATGTGTACCCTTGCACTAGAAAATATTGTAGATCTTAAAACTAATTACTAAAAATCTAATGATAATAACAAAAAAATGTTGAAACATGTAGGTGAGATCTCCAACATTGATACGATACCAGCTATAATTCTATCCGACCTGTTGTCTCCTTCGCTTTGTTGCGCGCCCTCGTAACCATTCTCGTTGGGCATCCCATGAAGGACTCTTGATCCTCTCTTGACTTTGCGTCTTGCTCTCTTTTGCAGATGCATGTTATCCATGCCAGATGGGAGATGACTTCTACTCCTTGAATTTTCTTAGTTACTGGCCCTTCCACTCTGTGCTCTTCAGTTGTGAGTTGACAACCTTGGGCTTGTGGTTCGGGGTCCGTCTGCGGCTCTCCTTGTTAATTCGCAATGAGTGGGGGTACACTATGTAATCTTCCGGATTTTACTATTTGCTTCTTGCCGATGCATGCTATCAGACCTTGTCGTGGCTCGTTAGCTTCCGGTGTCTAAGCCGAAGTATTACCGACGACTTGTTCTGCTTTGATATTAGGAGCTAATTCCGGTCGCACTGGCCCCATCACAATCCATCCAAGCGCGGTATTTTTTAGTAGTGGCTGTCCTTCTCCCAAATGTGCCTGTTGTGGCCTCATAAGCTAGGAGATGATTTCGGCGCCCAACAACAGATCAATATTCAGGGGCTGCGTAAATTCAGGATCGGCTAAGCGCAACTGAGGTGAGATATTTCTTGGCGCTTGAATAGGGTGGGATCGTTGATTAGGCATTATTTCCGGTAGTACAACGACGTTGATTTGATCTTCGAAGTCAGTGGTTAATGATGATAGGGTCACCACAGCCTTTTTTCGTGATCTTTTAGTTGTTTCTCCCAGTGCAGCGATGTTCAGGGTTCATGGCTCCAATTGTAGTCCAAGTATGTCAGCCATCCTTCTGGTGATTATGTTAATCTGTGATCCAGAATCTAGGAGTGTGCGGCATTGCGGAGGGGTTCCGGCTGGTCCATGTATTGCCACTTGGGCGGTTGGTAACAGAACGGTGGACTTATCTGTAAACAGGGCTGTGGCTGAACACACCAATCGTGATGAACTGGATCGAAGTGGAGAAGTCAATGTATTTTTCTGCATTGTTACTTGACTAGTTGCCTGACGCTCAAGATTTTCTAACATCTGCTTCAGAGATTGTCGATTGGTTGGATCGGTGACGGCTAGTTCTAGAGATGACAGCAAATGGGATCCAATCTTTCCTCAATGATGTGTATCAAGATTGGCTCCCAGTTGTCTGTTGACCCCTTGAGTGCGTTGAGAGTGGCGATCGTTCGGAGCACGGTATCATGTAGGCTGCGCAGTTGGTCCGCTGATCCATTTCTTCTGGTGTTTTCGAAAAGGTCTTGGATCGCAAATTTAATCAACAGCCGTTTATTTTGGTATCGATTCTTTAGTCGTTGCCAGGCATCCTGGTAACTGGTTTGTACGCCAATTGACGTTGAGATTAGGTTTTTTGCTTCACCTGTTATATGATTCTCCAAATGACGGAATTTTTCTGCATCGCTGTAGTCTTGATTGTGGATGCATTCCGTAAACATTAATCACTAAACTCCGTCTCCGTTAAACTTTGGAATTTCTACTGGTGGTATTACAAACGGAGGTGCGATCGCAGGTTTTTGTGTTAATGCTGAAGCCGATTGCGATTCTTCGCTCAGAAACAAAAAGTATTCTGCTCGTACCACCTGAAATCTGTCATCGGTGTGTCCATAATTTTTTATGGCTGGTTCCAGGTCGATGAGATCATGGTATCCCGTGACGATTTCCTTCCATAGCTCCTTCATGTGTTGTCTGACGTGTGTGGACACTTCCCGTCCTTCGGTGCGGTTGCACAGAAAGTCTTCCATATCGTCTAATCGTCCTTCATGTCTTCGTTTTAATTATGTTAATCGAAGGTCTTCTCCTTTGTTTCATCGTGATGATTGTGCCTTTTCTACGAGATTTTCGCCAGTTTTCCGGGGCCTTTGTAACGGGCCTGACACTGATGGGATTCCATCCGAAAATATTGCTTCATATTTTTTCACAAGCTCTTCTAGCGCTTTGGCCTTTGTGAAATACTCATTCTCAGGACTTAGTGCTAGCTCATGGAGCTTGGCATCATTTTTTTTAAACTGGGTCCATGAGGAAGTGTGCTGTCTGAGTCTCTCCTCGATGTATCCTTCCTTGAGTTTACGCTCTGCGGAGTCCTTAGTGAAGTTTCTTATTAGTCTTTGGATGGCTAGGTTGCTTTCAATTTGCTTATCAATGAGCATTTGGATTACGGGGTCTGATTCTGATCCCATGGTTGCGATGTCTCCCCCTTTTTTTTTATGTATGTATTTAAAATTTTTTTTTTCTGATGAGTTAAATTGCGTTGCGGCTTGTGTTCAGGTTATGATCCTCTTGAAAAGGATAACGTTGGGGTCACCAAATATTCGTCCGTAAAGCGTTATGCGGCAATTACGTCGAACTTGAACTCGCGGGAGTAACGGTAGGTCCCGGAGGCGTAGTCAAAGAACGTAAATTGTCAGACTAAATTTACCTGGATTCTGCAAGGGACTGTTTGCGTTGGCCAGACGCTTGCTGTGATCTGGCTGGACTTGATGTGGCGCGCTTGAAGTCCTGGGTAGGGTTTCCTCAAGCACCTTTGGGATGGTGGTTCGGCTGATTCCTCATCGGCCGATCCTACTGGCGGTCCGTTTCACGGGAGCAACACTCGAAGTAGGTTAGGTAACGCGGGATCTGCTGGTGGTCCGTTTCACGGGAGCCACACTCGAACTAGACTGGTATGCCGTGGGGTCTCCTCGTGGTTCGTTTCACGGGAGCAACACTCGGAGTAATAAGGTAACGCGGGGTCTACTGGTGGTCCGTTTCACGGGAGCAACACTCGCAGTAGACTGGTATGCCGCGGATCCTACTTGTGGTCCGTTTACACTGGAGCCACGCGAAGTAGAAGTTTGTAGAGCGTCCTACCTTGTGAATCGTTTTGCACAGGATCACGAGATGTAGGTCAAATTTAAGTGCCGTAGTTTCAACAATGAGTAACGAGATGATTGACTCTGATTTCGCAACTGTCTTTATTTCAGAAGAATAACTCTTATATAAGATGCTAAATTATACATCATTAAATCTAAGAAAGGTTAACGTTCTGGACGTGTTAAAACTAAGGTTAATGTCAGGGTCACCCACCTCTGAGGCTGCTGACTCAGGTTGTTTGTTCATGTACTGCTTTCCACACGCATTTTGACTTCGCTGGCTGGTTTCGGCTTGCCTCGGTCAGTCGGTCATTCTTCCCGCTGATCATGCTGATTCTGCTTCCGGTGCCATCGACTAGTGCCGAGTTAGTAGGTTGGGTATTGGCTTATGCTTATCGTTACATTATTTATAGGCTAGTGGGTGTGATGCTTGTATATTGTGACCTGCTGATGCATTTTGATTGGATCAAATTACTAAGTCTGCATATAGGGTAGTAGGTCTTGGCACTAGGTGCCAACAAGGTCGTCTGCAAACTATTTAATGGTATCATTAATCATGGCTATTTCCCATAAAAGTGGAACAAATCCATCATTATAATGATACCGAAGCCTGGAAAAGACCACACAACACCGTCATCGTACAGACCAATAAGCCTTCTATCTTGTTTTTCTAAATTGTTTCAAAAATGCTTGCTAACTTGAACACCACATCTGGAAGCTTGCAAAATTATCCCGGCACACCAATTTTGTTTCCGAAAGAACCACGAAACCATCGAACAAGTGAACAGATTAACATCTGAAATACGCTCAGCTTCGAACAGCGAGAATACTGTGGCGCTATTTTTCTCGACGTATCTGAAGCTTTCGACCGAGTTCGGCTTAATGGACGCATGAACAAAATTAAAACGTATTTGCCAACATACACCCACAAGCTTCTGGAATCATACCTCTACAATAGGGTATTCTCAGTGAGATGCAACGCAGCTACTTCGGGCGACTACAACATCACAACGTCAACGTTCGCCGACGATACAGCTATCCTTAGTCGCTCCAGATGCCCAACGCAAGCTACAAACCAACTGGCTAATCATCTAATAGTAGTGGCAAGGTGGCTGTCCGATTGGCGCATTAAAATAAACGAAAAAAAGTGTAAACATGTAACGTTTACTCTTAATGGCACAGTGTATGCAACGCACTCATCCCAAACCATGAAATCATGAATATAATTTATTATTAAATGACTATAACCATTCATATATGCAATTATCCATTCAAATATACAAAGGTAAGTCCTATATTGTTTTGTAATTAAATTTGTACATTTAAACAGATAAAATATAACAACTTATTCTCTTACAATGTAAATTAATTTTCGAAAATTCGAAGTAGTTTTATAGGTTGGGTAGTTAGTTAGTTTTAAAAACTCGTATTTCAAAATACCTACATCGTATCTCAACACGGCTTGGCCGAATAACTTGAAATTTAAATTTAAAAAAATTATTGAATTTATTGTAGCAAAAAAAACATTTTATAAAAAAAAAACATTACAATTCGCAAAATTTTCTCAAATGTATACCATTTTTTTTATTACTTCTTGATTTTAGTTTATTCTGTGCAGTTAGGTATCTAGATTAAAACGCTGCTAATTTTGTATGTTTCAAAAAATTGTATCACCTGGAATTGTGAAGGAAGTTTGAGCAAATTTTTTCGAGGTTGCGGTGTTTCCAACGGTGTAACTCAGGTTATACACAAGGAGATCGTTTTTATACCATGCTATTAATCACTTATTTCCATGGGTCGGATCGCTTGAAATTTTATCTTTGGAATTTTTATCGTATTCAAAGCTTGAAAAAGGTGTACATTTTATATATTTTTTATATTCATTATATTGTCCTTTGATCCTTTGAACACTAGATAGAGGAGTGTATATGTACATATATGTTTTTTTTATATTCGTTTTTATTTATTTGCTCTTATTTGTACTTATCCTACCAGTATATATTTATAAATTTCTTTTTTTCAATATTGGAAAATTATTTTTAAAATTATTATTATTCTTCGATAACAAGTTCACTGTACAATTAATGTGTTCAACTTAATGTTTGAACATTATGCAAGGGGCCACAAAAACGCGTTACTTATATTTGTGTTTACATTTTAAAATAATTTTCTTTTTATAAGATTGTTTAGCAGACTGTAATTTTTATATATTTTATTTCTCATCTTCTTTTTTTAGTGGAGATTTTGAAAATTTTTTTCAGACGACTACAATTTTTAAACTGAGAATTTTGTTTTTCTACAGCCATTTTTAGGTGCCAGTATTTTAAACCGGAGTCTCTTAACGTAGGGGGAAAACGTCAGGGTGTCTCGAAGGACCAAATGTTAAATTTATATCATAAAATTCTCTTCATTTTCAAACCATGCTTCTATCTTTGGAATTTTTATAGTCCTCAATGCTTGAACACAATATTTTAAGTCAAAATTCCGAGACGGACAACTGGAGAACAACGGAGCTCACTTAGGAATATTTAGTCTTAATTCAGAACTGCAACTATCTTAACGTATTAGCTCACCTTAAAGATACTTTCTCAACCTTTATCAATAAATCAAATTGTAAAATCTCATCAACTAACTGAAGCGTTTTGACTGGAAGGAGGAACAAGTCTGCACCGCTGCACATCTTCAGCACAAGCCCGATAAGTAAAATTAAAGTAAAATTCAAATTATAAAATTAAACGAAAAAGCGGTGGTGAGGGAATTGTTTTGTGTATATGTGCAAAAATAAAAAGGAAAAAAAATGATAATTTAACCGTTAAATGTGTTAAAAATATTGTGTTGCCGGTGCACTACCACACCGAGACGTGCAATGCCGAAATTTTGAGCAAAGAAAATTTAGTGAAATTTGTCACGTCAAATTAAATTAAAATTTTTTGAATTTAGTGAAATTTGTCACTTTAAATTACATTAAAATATAAAAAAAAGTAAATTGTTCCTTTTGAATTAAATTCACATGAAAAAAGTTTGCCATCTTAAATTAAATTAAATAATATTTTTTTTTGTTTGACCCAAGTGACTCAAGGCTGCATCGTACATCTCGGGTTGCGAAGTAATTTTCAACCACCCACTGCGGCGGTTTGCCGACGACATAGTGGAGTGAAAAAAGTTGTGAAGTCCGATGCACATAAAAGGCACACCCCAATTACCCACTGCAGCGGTTTGCCGACGGCAAATCCGCGAGTGCATCAAAATTGGTAATAACTGCGATTAACCTTGTTTCCCAAGACAAGCAAACGCTGCTACGCTTTGTCAGTGACATTATCACCGAATGAACATTTTGTCTTAAAACTCAATAAAAGATAGACGCTGCTGCAATTAATTGCGAGCGTATAAAAATAACACTAATAAAAATGATAAAAGATGGTGTGTGGCAGTCTACTAGAAACGCTGAGAGGCGCGGAATGCGCCCGAAAAAGCCACCTAGTAGATTGTGTGTAAACCCGTACCCTAATAAGCTTACTGCGAAACGGAAGAATACGGATCACCGCCCCCAGTGCCAGAAAATAAAGATCGCCAAAACAAAAACCTGAAAAAAAAGAAACCAGCACAAACTAAATTCCCCAGCTCGAGCAGGTAATAGGGGCAAAAGAGGACATCCGGAAAATCGGTGGTAGGATTTTTACTCCGGAGCAGGAGTATGAGAACCGCAACCCGACCAATGAATACGAATTAAATGAAAGGGCAACCTTGCCCGACTGTGTGAAAGAATTGCACACGTTTGAAGGGGAATTCGGAAAGTATGTGTCCTGGACCAACAGGGTACAGGCCATCCTCAACGATTACGAGATCGTTATAGGCAAGCCCCTGTATCGATCAATTTTTTGCACATTAGGCAAAAAATCCGGGGTGAAGCTGATCTGGGTCTGTGTGCATACAGCGTCGCGGACGATGAATGGCCGGAAATCGAGTTTTGGCATTACACTGTGCCGATAAAAGGGATGTTCGCACCTTAGAGTACCAACTGACTCAATTTACTCAAAGGCCAAAAACACTGGAGGAATTTTACAGTCACTTAAACAGTCACTTTTCTCTAGTATTGAACAAGCTGAAAGAAAGTGATCGCGATCCCGTCGTGGCCGGGGCCCCAATCGAAACATATAGGGACAAGGCCTTGGACGTATTAGTAAGGGGACTTAACAGCGACGTCTGGAAACTTTTACTAACCAGTGGTCCGAAAAGCCTGCCTGAAGCTTACTTATTTGTCCTAGATTTACAGAATGTATCCTTTGGGGGGGACACGGGTCGCCCTGGTCCCGTATGTCGGTTTTCCCAGCCATATCGGGCAATTGGCGCACCGCGTTATGTTACCCCAAACCCTGTCCCAAGATATTCATCACCATATCGGCCAATGGCTGGTACCTCAGGGGTTCGGCTGGAAGTTCACAGAGTTTCCAAGGGCAACAATTCCAGGGGCTCAGGCCGGCTATCAAAATGGAATCAAATAGGTCGGCACAGTCGTATCGATCAGCCTATAATGCGCGCCAAAAAAAGTGACTTTGTAGGTAAGCGCGGACAACTCACCTGGCTTGAATCCCTTTAGGAAGTCGCAGAAACTCTACCATACTTGTGCTTCCCATTTATACACCGTACCAACGAATATCAACCCCGAACCAAATCCAGAGGAGTCTGCCCAGCAGCTCGAGTTTGGGTACTCGGTTAACGAAGATAAAAGGGAGGTTAATGGTGACGCCACTCTCGAAGCATATGCAGGGAGCCTAAAATTTATGTCCGACCCCTCTTTAGCGTATTATACATAGAGTATAGTACGAAGGAGTTGACTAAACTGCAATTCGTCATAGATACCGGCGCAAATAGTAGTTTTATCAGTCCTAAAATTGCTGCCGGTAGCACCCCTTTCCTGCCCAAACCACTTCGGGTAAAATAAAAATTACGCATCAGCTAGTATGGCAAATTTTCAAATCCTCGGGTATCAACTCTTTCATAACGTTCTATGTACGATGAACATGAAAAGGATTCCAAACATAGAATGTAAGAGATCGGACCCATGGGAATAAGTAATCAACAGCCCAGTTTAAAATCGCGTAGTCAAAAAATAGTTTTCGAAATAAACTCATTGGAGTAACACCTTATATAATAGGGGCTCCTCTTATCATGTGGTCCTTTGGGACACCCTGACGTTTTCCCCCCTGTGGTAAGAGACTCAGGTTAGGCTGCGATCTGGGCATAAAAGAGCCCAGTTTTTTCAAAGAAAAAAAAAACAGTCGTTTCCCCCCAAGAGGTAAGGGACACAGAAAATTTAATTATAAAAATGCCAATAGGCAAAAGATAAGGCTGCGATCTGAGCAAAGAAGATCCCAGTTTAAAATCGTAGTCAAGAAAAAAAAACAGTCGTTTTCCCCCAAGAGGTAAGGAACACAAAAGAAGATCCCAGTTTAAAATCGTAGTCAGAGAAAAAAAAAACTGTCGTTTCCCCCAAAGAGGTAAGGAACACAGAAAATTAAATTATAAAAATGCCAATGAGCATAAAATAAGGCTTCGATCTGGGCAAACAAGTGTCCAGTTTAAAATCATAGTCAGGAAAAATCTGTTGTTTCCCCCCAATAGGTAAGGAACACAGAAAGTAAAATTGTGTAAATGCCAATGTGCATAAAATAAGGCTGCGATCTGGGCAAAAAAACTGGGCAAAAGCCCTGTTTAAAATCGTTCCTTTCTATGGTATTTTTTCCGGAACTTCACCGGAAAAAATAACATATGAAACTGTAAAAAAATAAAATTATAAAGGTGTTAGCGTATCCGCTCAAACATCAGCAAAACAACAGCAGCAATTATAGTCATCGGCAAGTTTTGTTTTCTTTTTGGTTTTATAACTTCAATTTAATTTTAATTAAAAAACAAAAAAATTTCAAAATGTCCACTAAAAAAAATAATAAGAAACAAAATGAGTAAAAATTACAGTCCACTAAAAAATCGAATGAAAAAAGTTTTCAAGATGTCCACCAAAAACAAAAATTAAAAAAAATATATTATAGTCCACTAAAAAATCGTGTCCACTAAAAAAATATAGTCCACTAAAAAATGATAATAATAATTCATTTAAAAATTGTGTTTACACAAGTGAAGCACTTTTGTGGCCCCTTGCAGGATGTTCAAACATTGAAGTGAACATGGGAGCTAATAAAATAATGTTTAAATATTTAAAAATATGAAATAGAATTATATAATTAACAACATATTGTTATCGAATTATAATAATAACAATTTTTTAATACTAAAGAACAGAAATTTATAAAAGCAAAAGTACATATATACACACAGTCCGCTATCTAGTGTTATCAAAGGACAAAGTATTGAATCTAAAAAGTATATAAAATGTACACCTTTTTTGTGGCCCTTTGCAGAATTTGCAAACATTGAACATGATAAAGATTCCAAACATAGAATGTAAGAGATCGGACCCATGGGAATAAGTAATCAACAGCATGGTTTGAAAACGATCTCCTGCAGTCTAACAAAATGTTTATGTGGTGCACTTGAAGCACTTAAGAAAGGGTCACATAACATGTCAGCGTGCAGTCCGTTGATAAGTAGCTTTAAATATATTTAAGATTTTCATGTATCTTTATTGTAAGAGAAGTGTATGAAATAAAAACAGTTTTTAAACGGAACTCATTGGAGTAACACCATTATTTAAGGGGCTCCTCTTAACAATGGGAAAAAGGTTAAAGCTATAACCAATATAAAACCGCCCAATAATTTAAAATAATTGAAGAGCTTCTTGGGGATGACTTCGTATTATAGGAAGTTCCCTGGCTTGGAAACTTTTGACGGAATCATCGGTGATGATACCCTTAAAGAAATAAAAGCCCAAATAGACAAAGAAAATTACCTTCTCATCCTATTTCCCGGAATCAAGTTGCCTCTTTTAGCGAGCTGTCCTCAGCCATTAATGCGTTAATCGATAGCGAATATTCCCAGTCTGTCAAGGACGCATTAGAAGAGTTGGTCGAAGAGTATGCCTGTATACTCCAACCACTTTTACCGGGCAAAGCAGGAGCCGATCTACTCATGTAGATACCCTTACCCTTCTAATATGAGAGGGGAAGTCGAAAGACAAACAAAAAAACTCCTAGACGCCGGAATAAACAGGCCATCAGCGAGCCAACTCTCCGCTCTGGGTGGTACCGAAAAAAGCCAAACCGAATGGGGAAAAACAGAACCGCATGGGGATTGACTTGAAGCGCCTAAATGCGGTTACTATATCGGATACCTAACCCATACCAGACATAACCTCCACCTTAGCTAGCCTTGGGAAGGCCACTTTACCACCCTCGATCTGACTTCGGGGTTCCACCAGATCTTCACAAAAGAGAGCGACATCGCAAAGACCTCCTTCTCGACCCTTAACGGCAAATACGAATTCCTTTGACTTCCCTTCGGTCTTAAAAACGCCCCAGCAATTTTTCAACGGAGGATTGATGATGTGCTGAGGGAACACATCGGAAAAATTTGCTAAGTCTACATCTAGGATTGTGTATACTTCTAGGATTAAGTACCAACAGTGACCAATTTTAAAGAGCAGATTTTAGAAGACATAAGAGAGTTAAGCACAAACAGGATTTGACCAATCTCAACCGAAACAAAAAGCGTGGTGAACCTCTGAAATATGAAAGAGGCGACAAAGAGTATGTCACAAACTAGCAAATTAAGACTAAGACTAAGTGTTGGAAGAGGGAAAGGTTACGGTGAAAACTAAGTCAGGAAAGGTTTTTCATAAATCAGATTTGAGGAATTAAAGTGCGGAAAATAGGACATGTAAGAATTCTTATAAAAATAGATTAAATCAAAATATCCAAATTGACCTAGAACTATAATTTTAATTCCTAACGCTCCTGCTCCACTATCAGTATGGTCCTGATCCATTCAACCGGATCCGCAAAGATCTACAAGAACGAGGCAGCCGTGGTTTCCCTACAAAAAGAAGAAGGATTTTTCAAGCTTGCCAATGTCATCGACCTTAACAGTATGCAGCACCTCATCGACAGGGTTGGAGAAGAAGCACTACGCATCGCCGACCCTAGGATCAGTACCTTGACCCAACACTATCTGAAGGAGGCCACCGAAAACATCGCTCGCATGCTGAACACACAGCTGCGGAGGCCACGCTCTATAGACTGCCTGGGGTCAGCATGGAAATGAGTCGCGGGGCCCCCTGACTCTTCCGACTGGAATCCCAACCTCAAGTCCCAGGAAGATGTTAAAAGGAACAATAATCAACAGGTCCGCATTAACGATTGGGTCTTCGATACAACCCACGAGTCCATCGACGAGTCCAGAAAAAGTTAACAAAATTGACGGGGACGTCCATACCTCCACGGCCTTGCTGCACCAAGCCCTGACCTTGACAAGCCAGATCAGTGAAATAACAAGGGCATGCCAACTTGCAAAGGCTGGAGTGGACAACTCTAACCTACTGGACCATGGATATGTGCACTCTATTCTGACGGAAATCGAAAATCTGCCATATCAGAATGAGGTCGAAGCTCTAGAATTCTCCCGCCCGTCCATTTTAACCAATGGAACAGTTCTTCTCCACATCTTGGCCATGCCTTAGGTCACGAACATGGAGTATCGATTAATCCCGTCTACTCCCGTTAATATCCAATGGAAGACATGTCGCACTGGACTTTGATTTAGTAGCCATGGACAACCAGGAGATATACGCTGTTGCTGGGAATTGCCTGTCCATCGGTAACACAACGGTCTGCCCAGAGAAGAAACTAATGAAGCTGGAAGAAGCCTGCGTCTCCAGGCTACTAAGAGGTGGTGTGCAGATACCTGAATAATAACCGGCAGGTATTCACATTTATCGATGAGGGTACGATGTTTCTCACCCACTTCAATGGCACCATAGTTGATGAATTAAAGGAACACCAACTGGAACGAACTTTCTCGTTGCTACTCGTCGACCAATATAATGGCCATGCCTGCCGTACTCACGAAAGTGACCGCGACAAGCTACGAACCAACGTTAGGATATGTACATGAATTGATGTACATTTAGAATCGCCTAGCGTAAATGAAACGTTTAACGATCACTGCCCAGCGGAGTCAGCGGACTCGAATTGCACTGCACTGGCAACGACGGCCCACGTCCTTTTTTGTTTGCAGGCACTATATAAAAAAGAACGGGCGGGATCGTAATAACTGATCGGAAATGCATAAGAAAATTTCAGCTTTCCTATCTTGTTTTTGGATTGATTTAGTAACTTTATTTAAATAATGACTGATTAGCTATCAGAGTTTTAATAGCGACCGAATTAATAAAGAATCCACAATTCAATTTTAATTTCAATATTTTTATTCAAGGGTTCAATTCTAACCCAACTTGCAGCCGCTCAAATCAGTAACAAAAATACAAGTCATCAAAGCTTAGCACTATGAACTCAGAACAATGCATATGTTATTCATTTCGCTGGCAAGAGGCGAGGCGGGGAAGGCACACAAATGCAAGATTTGCTAGTGTGCAGCAGCTCTACAAAAAAGCTCCCCAAAGCCCATGCGCTACAAATACCAGCAAAGCGCATGCGAACGGGGAAGAAATAAACAAAAACAGAACTTCCGATAAACCCGCCGCTGCCGCTCAGATTTAAAATATAACTTATTTTACAAAGCTTCGCCTTTCTCTGCTTGGCTCAACATCCTCCCTCCGTTGACGGCTGTATTTTCAACAGAATCCTTGAGAGGCAGCAGACACAACCGTCACACCGCACGCTTAGTAGTTCCAACCGCGGTTTTAAGTATGGCTACACGGTTCACTCCGTCACGCCCAGGAACCAGCTCCAGTATCCTGGCCAGAGGCCACCTCATTGGGGGTAGATTCTCATCCTTCACCAGGAGTAAGTCCCCAGCAGAAATTTCAGGGCAAGGGGTGCGCCATTTGGAACGCTGCTGCGACAGCGTGAGATACTCCTCCTTCCAACGGGCCCAGAAAACTTGCTGCAAGAAGACTCCTGGCTGAGGAATCTTCGCTTTAACTCGATAAACTCATTCTTGGCACCCACAAAATTGGTTGCATTATACGCTGGTGGCATATATCTTTCTGGGTTTCGTTGCGTACAAATAAACCGTTGGAGGGCGCTCAGGAACGAAGCGGTGGTAAGATCTTTAACTAATTCCAAATGGATTGCCCTCTGCTTTGTGTGCCTCAAGTCTGAACACTTATCCTCCCGCTGCTCAACTTGCAATCGCCGAATAGAGCCACTTCCGTTCCCACTTCCGGTTTGGATCCGGCCAATGAAGCTGGGGTTGCGACCCCTCAAGCTCCTCCTGCTAACACTCTTGTTGCTCAGGATCGCTGCACTGAAGTAGTGTCCTTGCCCACCGCCATCATTCTCGTCCGTGGCAGATCAGGAGCCTTTCTTCCTTGTTGAGCGCTACTGGACTCCGGCTCACATGATGACTATGCCTGCCGTACTCGCGAATGCGACTAAGACAAGCTACGAACCAACGATAAGATTTGTCCATGAATTTAGTATACAAACAAGAAAGGAAAGCTAACTTCGGGCGGAGCCGAAGTTTATATACCCTTGCAGTTCAGTCGCAGTCCGCTAGGTGGCGCCACGCATCTTATATTATTAGATATGTAGCGGATCGTATATAGTCGGCCGATCCTTATGAAATTTGGCAAATCAGATTATTTTGTCCAAAATAGAATCTGTACCAAGTTCCATCTTTCTAACTTAAAAAACACCAAAGTTATGCCAATATCGATCGTTCTATGACAGCTATAGGATATAGTCGGCCGATCCGTATGAAATTTTCTACACAAGATATTTTGGTCAAATATAACATGTGTGGAAAGTCCCAACCCTCTAACTTAAAAAACATCAAAGTTATGGCATTTCCGATCAATCAGTTATATGGCAGCTATAGGATATAGTCGACCGATCCCGGCCGTTCCGACTTATATACTACCTGCAAGGAAAAGAAGGATGTGTGCAAAGTTTCAACTCGATAGCTCTAAAACTGAGAGACTAGTTTGCGTAGAAACCGACAGACAGACGGACAGACAGACAGACAGACAGACGGACAGACGGACATGCTCATATCGACTCAGGAGGTGATCCTGATCAAGAATATATATACTTTATAGGGTCGGAGATGTCTCCTTCACTGCGTTGCACACTTTTGACCAAAATTATAATACCCTCTGCAAGGGTATAAATATGGGCAAGTTATCCGACGTTTCCAGCAGGATCATGGATATCATTCCTGCCCGCATCCGACCCCGGGAGAAGTTGCAAAATCGCCAAGCGGAAATGCAGCGCATAGCGCTTACTGCCCAGCGGAGTCAGCAGACTCGAATTGCACTACATCGGCAACGACGGCACGAAGCGCTGACGCTGCAAATCCCACGGTTGGGCTGAGACGGACAACTGGAGAGCTCACTTGGGAATAATTAGTCTTAATTCAGACACGAAAGTAGCTTAACGTATAGGCTCACCTTAAAGATACTTTGTCAACCATTATCAATAAATCGAATTGTAAAATCTCAATAACTAACTAAACCGTTTTGACTAAAAGGAGGGACGAGTCTGCACCGAACCACATCTTCAGCACCATTTCGGCTGTTACCTTACAAAGCTATCCATCTATTTATGTTTTTGACGTAACTATCAGCCAACCCAGTGTCAAAAGCTAGGACAGCTCAACTATGTAACCATTGAGAACCATTCAGTTTTCAGATAAAACTTATTGTTAGTCTTATTTTAGGAAAATATTAAAAAAATAAGGAAAAAGAACTGAGCATTTTTAAAATGAGCATGATTCTGTTATTTACAATCGTTCAGTTATACTGCAGGAATGGGATATAGGCTCCCGATTCTTTGCAATTATTATTTTTCTTTGATTATTAACTTTGTATTAACATTATATCATAAAAAAAAACCAAAGTTGTGCGATTTCTGATCAATCAGTTATATGGAAGCTATAGGATATAGTCGACCGATCCCGGCCGTTCTGAATTGTGCGAAAAATTTGAATCGATAGATTTCAAACTGAGAGACAGACGGACACGCTTATATCAACTCAAAAGATGATCCTGATCAAGAATATATATACTTTATAGGGTCGGTATAATAACTAAGCATTTTTAAAATGAGCAAGATTCTGTTATTTACGATCGTTCAGTTATACTGCACGAATAGGATATAGTCTCCCGATTCTTTGCAGTTATTATTTTTCTTTGCGTATTGACTCTGTATTAACATTATATCATAAAAAAAACTAAAGTTGTTTAATTTCCGATCGTTCATTTATATGGCAGCTACATGATATAGTCAGCCGATTCTTATCGATGATCCCGATATATTATGAACCTGATCAAGAATATGTATACTTTATAGGGTCGATAATTTTTCTTCTCTGCGTTGTATACATTTAACCAAAATTTTAATACCCTCTAAAAGAGTTTTACCCTGGAAAGTTCGACTGGACTCATGGCTTTTTCAGAGGGGTCTCATGTTCTGGCATCCTCTATTAATTTTGTTAGTGCTGGGATCAAATGGGCTATATCCGGCTACTGCATCAAATGCGTCTGTATCGAAGAAGACGCGAGTCAACCTTAATAGGTGCATTGTGAGACAAACATCTAGCTGTGCTCAGCATCAAGTTCTTCCCGCCCCAAAATACCTGCACATTTGTGAAGGCTACCCAACCGAAGGCACTGGGCCAATTTGTCGCTGATAAGCTGCACCTAAACCCCAGTGATTTAGCCTGTGCTCGGTTGGTTAAGAAAGATTCCGACATTAATGCTCTCAAATTCGTAAATTTCACATATCGATATTCATAGCAACATTTCTCCGCCGTCAGCAATGATGACTTTTGGACCATGTCGGTAAAAGTCAGTTTTTTCCAGCCATCAAACCCAGGAACGTCAAAAACCCCCAGTAAGCGGCCTCGATGAAGCAGTTATTTCTTCTACGTCCCTTTCTACTTCTTCGACATGATGACCAGTACATCATGTCGCCAAGACCTATCGCCAAGATTTGCAATAGTGTCAAATTACTCGACCTAATAGTTACGAAAAAATTAACATTTTTGATCCGTAACTTTATAACATAACCAGCATGGATTCTTCCCTGGGCAGTCCACCACAACTAGACCTTTACTTTACTCACTTTAGTCGCTACAGTTAGCGAACTGTACAGTACAGTTCTTTGATGGTTGTACTGCCTATATTATTGGGAATTATAATTTGCAATTCAAAGAGAAGGAAATTAAAATTTTACAGTCACTTAGACTTTATAATACCTAAGGAGTATACCATGCTAGACTTTGTAAAGAGGCACACAAACTAGTTTAAAGGTCCGTACTCGACGCTCAGTGTGTAAGCCGCATTCGTTCGGTCGAGGTTGGGATATGCCTCAATTAATTGGAGCCCTGCAATCAAAATTTGTTCTAATAGACTTGAGCGGCTGCAGAAATTGTTTTTATAATTTTCACTTCTCCCTTTATGGTAAATAAATATTATTGATCAGGATAACCTCCTAAATCGATATAAGCTTAACCGTCTGTCTGACACTTTGTTTATACGCGAACTAGTCTCGCGGTTTTTAGCCTGATCATTAAAATTTTGCACACATCCTTCCTTCATTTGAACGCAGAATAGTCGGAATAAGTCGGAATGACCGCGATCGGTACACTATATCACTGTGGACGGAAGTCCACGAGGTGACGACCTGCATGCCTAGGCGTGCGCGAGGAAACTCTATATACATATAGCCGAAAAATTAAAAATTTTCTGTAGGCAACCGATCTAAATGAATGATATACCAATCGAAAGGTATTGTTTCAATTAGATAATTTTTGTCGAAACATATTCCAAAAGTTGTTTGGTTTGGGAGAAATTAGGGTAAAAGTAAAAAAATTTGTTATCACTAAAGTGGGGCTGGTGGACACATTTTAGTCCCCAGATAGAATATTTTTATATATTCGCATTCTAGAGTTAAATACGCGATTGGTACCTCAATCGACCCGATCCGACATTTCATTCAGAAGTTATTAGAAAAATTCGATTTTTTCTTCTTCTTCAAAATGAAGCCAGTTGTCGGGTTGTCGGTTTGTCTGTTTGCACTATTTTTAAAAATCCTGAAAGAAATTTGAAAATGTTTATTACTATCATATAAGCTATCATATGATTGTTCTACAACTTTTTGAAATACCTTTAGCTTACGTCAAAAAATTAAAAAAACTTTGTTAATGAAAAAATTCATAACTTTATAATTAAGGAATATAATAAAAAGAGCTTTACACCGTTGAAATGGTTTTTTAAATATCAATTTCACTTTCTTTGAGACCAAACGTCTATATAGTAAAAAAAAAAATACACTTAAGAAAAAAAATTATTTTTCAAAATTTGTTCAACTAATCCTTTTTATATTGCACATGTAGATAGCTTTTGAGATGACGCAACTTTTGATATATCGCTCATATCTGGCAAAATCCGATAACTCAAGATATAGTCCAGTAAGGGCAGCTACCCATTTTGTGCAGCCTCCTGTGAAGCTTGCATTTACTTATACATGTGTGTGTATTTGATTGGCAACTTTGCTTTTTGGAGTCTGCATATATTTGGTCAATACCCTAAAAAATATGGAGTATATATTTTCAGATTTTAGTTTATTTATTTAAAAATAAAATCCAAATAAAAAAGGGCTTAAAAAGTAAAATATAAACATTGACTCAACTAGGACTCGAACCCAGGCCCTCCGTGTTAGGAACCACGACGCTCTCCACTCAGCCAACCTCGAACTTTGTTGCTTTAGGGCAAATTTTTATGTAATTCTGCTTTGTGTTTCAGTGTCTCATGTCTTAATGACAAGACTTAAAAATGCAAAATTTTACGAGTAGAAAGCTTTATATGCATATGCCCCCACTGAGCATATAATGCATATAAATAAAACTCCGCTTTACTTAAATTACAGCCACCACCGTTTTTGGGCCAAATCATTAAAAGCTAAAAAAAACCAGGCAAACCAACTCCGCCAATATTTTTCTAATATTTATTATTTTATATCGCACATCCAAAATAAATTGTTACATTCAACATAACTAGAAAAACTGGAAAAACGTAATTTCCAATTTTTTTTTAATTTTTTACCTTTGCGCATTTATTTTAGATATTTATGATTGTTTATTATATGATTGATCGGGCCGTCAGCCAATCGGGTACAACAGGGGGAGAAACGCATGAGCTCATGTGCCGTAACTGTGTACACCGATGGTAGTGCGACTATACTCTCCACGTGAGGGCGGCTGGTAACAGGTCCCGGTAAGGTCATGTCTCTGCCGAGGATGCTGGCGAATTGTAGTCGGGCGGGGAGAAGAAAACTCCCTTCCTCAAATCACCCCAATCCAAGGTGGAACAGCATATGCCGAGGGAAGCATGTCCGGGGGATGCACGGACGTTAATATGCGGACTCTGGGGGACCGGCCGACCCCTCAGTTTTAACCAGGCTTATCATGACAAGCGGGCTATGTCACGATGGACGAACCCCATCCCGCCTACTCGTGGGTCCAAAAATGAACGACAATAATACTAAAAGAAAAACAAACAGTGGAGAACGGAACTCCCTAAGAAAGTCCGAAAATGGGATCTCGGATCCGTGAATCTCCAAGGCAGATAGAGGCCAAAGTGATGCTGGGATGGCGAAGCTCCCCACTGAGGGACAACATCCGGAGGCGAGCGCCGCCGGTGTAGGGGGAGATGCCAAGGCACCGACCCCCAAAACGGGGCCCACTATGGGACCACCGAACGGTGTGGGGGGTAAGATCCCTGAATCGAGCTCCTTTCGCACCGGCGGTACCCCTAAGGAAGGCCCCGGTCCGACGACTGCTGGCCCCCTGCAGCGGAAGGGCTCCTATAAAGATAGGAGGAGAGCGGCCTTCATCCTGATGAGGGCAGACCCATCGGCGGGGTCCAATCCCGATCAGGCTGAAATAATAAAGTGGGCGAGGGAAATCCTGCCTGACTTTCAGCCAGCAAGAGCGGGGGCCAGATTGGACCCAAAGAAGCCGACAGGAGTAGGCGACTCTGCCAAGGAGAGTGGCCAGAGTGCGAAAAGGCAGAGGTCGACCGACGGTAGAGCGCCCCTAGCTAAGAAGAAGAAGGTGCAGACGCCGAAGTTACCAAGGGCAGGACCATCATTGGGGTCATTGATAATGGCTCCAAAGATGGCCTGATCCCCAAGGAGCTTTGGCGTAAGGTAGTGAATGAGCTGCATGGGCGCTTCATGGAGGAGATGCTCAAGAGCGGAGGACCTCCACCGGACTGCGAGGACGCAGGGTGGTACCAGGGTAGCATCAAGGTGATAGCGTGCGTCGGCATGGAGGAGGACTCATTGCTGGGCTCCGACACCGAGGCGGAAGTTACTGTGGTGGAGAATCTAAAGGATGTCCCTGACATTCCTGCAGATAAACCTCCATCACAGTAAGGTGGCTTCCGCCGCCCTCCTGCTCCATCTTGCAGAGAATGGAGCTGACGTGGCCCTCATTCAAGATCCCTGGATCCACGGAGACAGGATTCTCGATCTGGAGGCATCGGATTTCAGGCTGTACACAGCCGATGTAACAGGTAAAAAGCGAGCATGCATACTCGCAAAGAAAAGCCTTAATACCTTCTTGCTACCAAATTTCTGCAATGAAGATCACGTAGCCGCATCGATAGAGGGCCCAGACGGCCATCTAAGAATATGCTCGGCATATATGGGTCANTCGCCGAAGTTACCAAGGGCAGGACCATCATTGGGGTCATTGATAATGGCTCCAAAGATGGTCTGATCCCCAAGGAGCTTTGGCGTAAGGTAGTGAATGAGCTGCATGGGCGCTTCATGGAGGAGATGCTCAAGAGCGGAGGACCTCCACCGGACTGCGAGGACGCAGGGTGGTACCAGGGTAGCATCAAGGTGATAGCGTGCGTCGGCATGGAGGAGGACTCATTGCTGGGCTCCGACACCGAGGCGGAAGTTACTGTGGTGGAGAATCTAAAGGATGTCCCTGACATTCCTGCAGATAAACCTCCATCACAGTAAGGTGGCTTCCGCCGCCCTCCTGCTCCATCTTGCAGAGAATGGAGCTGACGTGGCCCTCATCCAAGATCCCTGGATCCACGGAGACAGGATTCTCGATCTGGAGGCATCGTATTTCAGGCTGTACACAGCCGATGTAACAGGTAAAAAGCGAGCATGCATACTCGCAAAGAAAAGCCTTAATACCTTCTTGCTACCAAATTTCTGCAATGAAGATCACGTAGCCGCATCGATAGAGGGCCCAGACGGCCATCTAAGAATATGCTCGGCATATATGGGTCATGACCACCTAGGACCTCCACCCGATTCGCTACTCAGGCGGCTTGTGGAAGGCAGCGAAAGGAAGGACATCGACCTAATAATAGGATGCGATGCCAACGCTCATCACAATCAGTGCACTGACACAAACGAGAGGGGTGAGTCAATCTTCGATTTTATTCTCAGCTCTAAGCTTCTAGTGGGTAACAGACGTTCAGAACCCACCTTCGTCGTCAAGAACAGAAGGGAGGTTCTTGATGTCACATTATTCTCGCACTCCCTGGCTGATGCAATCACCAGCTGGAGAGTCCTTGACAAACACTCATTTTCAGACCATCGCTATATTGAGATAGTAGTAAATTTTGAAAACTTCACCAAGCATGCAGTACGAAATCCTAAAAAGGCAAACTGGGAGCTCTATAAAAATATACTAGATAGATCCTTAGGCGAATCGCCTTCAGAGACCATCGAGACCTATGAGGGGCTCAACGCCATGGTAGACAAGCTTATTGCGACTAGTGCAAAAGCTTACCACAAGGTCTGCCCCAAGAAAAGAATAGGTAGCAACAGATCGAAGAAGCCTCCGTGGTGGACCTCGTCTTTAGCCCCCTACAAAAAAAATGCACGTAAGGCCTTCAACCACGCGCACCGTACCAACACAGACGAGGCGTGGGAAACCTATAAAGCTGAACTTAGGCAATATAACAAAGAATTGCGCAAGGCATAGAGGGTTGCCTGGGCCAATTTCTGCACCAACATTCAGGAGACATCAGAGGCCGCCCTCCTAAGAAAGATTCTCTCTACTACAGCCCCCATCGCAGGTTACATTAAGAACACGGAGGGGTGCTGGACAACCTCAAGCCGGGAAACCCTGGAGACCCTTATCAACGCACACTTCCCAGGTTGCTCATCGGAAGGAACAACCCAGGTGATGCGTAGCCAGGGTCACCAGGACTCGCTCAACTACCTACTTAGTGACAGAAACCTTAAATGGGCAATAGACAGTTTTAAACCCTTCAAATCTCCGGGACCGGACGGCATTCTACCAGCTCAGGTTTCCAGAGCCGGTATTAACCTAAGGAAATGGATTAAGAAAATCTTCAGCACAGTCTTCACTACTGGTATGATACCAAAGGCATGGCTGTGCACGAAGGTTGTATTTATACCCAAGGCGGGGAAACCATCCCACTGCACCCCCAAGGACTTCAGACCTATAAGTCTGTCTTCCTTTCTCCTTAAGACTATGGAAAGACTCTTAAGTCTCCATCTACAACTTAACATTAACCCAAATGACATCTCATGCTCTCAGCATGCTTACAAAAGGGGCCGATCAACTGAAACAGCCTTGCACGATATCACTATCATCGCCGAACGCCGTGGAAGCGAGGGGGTATTTTATGACCCCCTTGCATCACCGCCCTAACCTAACCTAATATAACCATGGGACTTAGTACAGATTGCATTTTGGGCAATCTTATCCGATTTGCAAAATTTTATTAGGATAATTGGCTTAAATTTGTTGTTTTTGAAGCTAGAATAGACTATCATGGTTTCCGTTTTGGACAATCTAATCCTATGTTTCATAAGAATCGGCCAACTATATCCTATACTTGCCATATAACTGAACGATCGGTAATGGCACAACCTTTCTATTTTTAAAGATGCTTGGGGCTGTTTCCAATATTTTTATTAGAAATTTTGTTGATGGTGAAATTCTTATAAGGATCGGACAACTATATAGGATCCGATATATATAATAATAATATAAGCTTCTGCTTAACTGCAAGGGTATATCAACTTCGGCTCCGCTTGAAGTTAGCTTTCCTTCCATGTTTTGTTTTATAATTTATTTTATAGTGGAACTCTCATAAGGATAGGCCTCTTATCTGTTAATTTGTTAAAACAATTTGGTTTCCCACATCTAAGAAACAATTTTGGATTTTAAATACATTTTTGGGCAAATTTTTAATTAAAATTTGTATACTAACCAAATTCCAAAACCTTTGTAAATTAAAAATACGTATAACTTCAGAGCCACTGAAGCTATCAAAAAAATCTTTATGTCTTTGGAAAGGTTTTTAATTATTCCACCTTCTTGAATGTCAAAATCTATGGAGTTAAAAAAAAAAGAGTTTTGATGTTTATCCTTACAATTAAAGTATTGCTAACTGTGTGAATTGCCTGTACAGAGGTTACTTCCATATATCTATATATTATGCGTTCTGTTTTAAATAATTGAAGATCAATATTTACAAAAAAACAACTGATATCATATAAAAAGAACCTCTTAACGAGGTAAAGTACCGGTGACGAACCTGCATGCGAAACCCAAAATATCTGATATCAATTTTAGTGACGAAAATATGCTATATAGGTGTATAAAATTGCATATAAAAAGAAGAAAAACAAAAAAAAATCAGTCACGCGCCGAACAAGAATATTTTGTATATGCAATGTTGTACACCTATATAGCATATTTTCGTCACTAAAATTGATATCAGATATTTTGGGTTTCGCATGCAGGTTCGTCACCGGTACTTTACCTCGTCAAGAGGTTTTTTTATATGATCTTATATTCTCTACCTAACTGATTGATCTTTGCATAACTGATAACTTTGATTTTTTTTTTAATAGATTTATTAATTGGGACTACCTTTTTTATACCCTTGCAGAGGGTATTATAATTTTGGTCAAAAGTGTGCAACGCAGTAAAGGATCTCCGATAAAGTATATATATGCTTGATCAGGATCACCTCCTGAGTCGATATAAGCATGTCCGTCTGTCCGTCTCTCAGTTTTAGAGCTATCGAGCTGAAACTTTGCACACACCCTTATTTCTGTTGCAGGCAGTAATAAGTTGGAACGGCCGGGATCAGTCGACTATATCCTATAGCTGCCATATAACTGATTGATCGGAAATGCAATAACTTTAGTGTCTTTTAAGCTAGAATGATGGGACTTTTTACGGATTTTGGCAATCTGGACATTTTGGGCAATCTTATTTGTTTTGCCAAATTTCATCAGGATCGGCCGACTATATCCTATAGCAGCCATATGACTGAACGATCGGAAATGGCACAACCTTAACTGCAAGGATATATCAACTTCGGCTCCGCCCGAAGTTAGATTTCCTTTCGTGTTTTAACTTGATTTTATAAAAAATATATCCCATAGTGAAATTATAATATTATATCATAATAGGCGTCCAACAATATCCGATCCGTTACATATCTAATAATATAAGCTGCTACTTAACTTCCAAGTTATATCTACCTTGGCTCCGCCCGAAGGTACTTTCGTTTCGTTTCTCTATGTATTTCCTTTTATTATTCATGTGTAAATAAGCATATATTAAATTGATTTCATGTAATGGCAAAGTAGTAATAGGGAATAAAAATGGTGATTAGACACGTTAATTGACGGTAGTTGCAGCTTGATCTGCGTCTATATCACAATAACAGATAATGCATGCGCATACATAACATCTCTTAACTTCCAGATGCATCGTAGAACTGATGGCGGCAATGTAACAAACCGACCAACGTGGTACCGAACTTTCAAGCTAAGATCAGATAAGTCGTGCGTGGCAGTCCAACTAAAGTTGCCGAAGCTCTCGGCAGTGTGGAGTTGTAGCACTGTTGTAGCCCCATTCCCCTTAGACCCAGTTATACACCTTTCGGAGATATGTTAGTTGCTAAGGTGTACGTGGTGACTGTGAAATCAGTCATTCAAACATTATAACTTCCTCATGCAGCTCTTGATGGACATCTGAAAGCAGCTTAGGACATTTGCGTTACTTTTCTTGGTTCCTGTCTGCCAAATCAATTCGAATCTATAAGCTCTCAAAAAGATTTCTTGTTGGAAGTAACGCGTAAACTTTTTGTAAATTATAAGAGGAATTGATTTTTTGAAAAATTTCCAAGCGGTGGGCAACGATATGTTATTAGCCTGACATTTTTTAAGTCCCGCAACTAACGCCACAGCTTTTTTGTCAAACTGCGAATAGTAACTGTCATTAAGTTAGGTGACAATAGTAGTTATTGGTCGGTTGCTGGAGACGATGTCTTCAGATGCGGGTAATGTGGTTGTCCCTGGCGGTTGCCTAGGGGGTGCTTCCTTCTTGCTGGAAGTTATGGTGGGAGTTACTAACTCCGTTGTGACTGCCCTTGAGGCTAAGAAGCCAATTTTACAAATGAATTGAGTTTTACGGCTTGTGGCGGAGTATTGATATAGCCCTTCTTTATTGTATGAAGCTCAAACATAAACTGAAACTTAAAGCTAACAAAATATATTTCATAGCGGCTACGCAAATATGCAATGTTCGTCGGCTATGTACGGGCATCCGGCCAGACGCTGTGTCAGCAGTTTGGCCAGAGCGAGCTCTTAAGTAATCGGACATTGCCGTTGCGCGGTTAACTTCAGTTAACTACTCCCCCTTCAAGAATGAGGCCACCCTCGGCCGACCCTATTTGGGCGATCAATTCCTTTAGTTGGGCCGCGGTTCTTCAGGCCTGAGTGTCCCGCCGATAGGCCAAACCGATGCAAATC
Source organism: Drosophila pandora (assembly GCA_021223865.1). Classification (NCBI taxonomy): domain Eukaryota; kingdom Metazoa; phylum Arthropoda; class Insecta; order Diptera; family Drosophilidae; genus Drosophila; species Drosophila pandora. Next base: position 173,057 of record JAJJHT010021564.1, read on the forward strand.
AAAGCGCAGCATATTGCTCCCGCTATGAACACCATCTGATATATTAGGTTGTCAAGAAAGTGTTGCGGTGTTTCCGATAGGAGTCTTTTCCAACTAGTCTCTCAGTTTTAAAGCTATGGAGTTGAAACTTTGCACAGGGTGTGCAGGCAGTCTTTCCTTTGCAGGCAGTATATTAGTCTGGACGGCCGGGATCGATCGACGATATCGTGGGATGGGATTTTCAATGGATGCCTCTTTGGGCGAAATAATTCGATATGCCAAATTTCATAAGGATCGGCCGACTATATACGATCCGTTATATATCTAATAATATAAGATGCGTGTCTGTCTGTCTGTCTGTCTGTCTGTCTGTCTGTCTGTCTGTCTGTCTGTCTGTCTATATCCTATAGCTGTCATAGAACGATCAGAATTGGCATAACTTTGGTGTTTTTTAAGTTAGAAAGATGGGACTTGGTACAGGTTCCATTTTGAGCAAAATAATCTGTCTTGCCCCATTTCATAGTGATCGGCCAACTATAACCAATAGTCGCCATATAACTGAACGATAGGAAATGGCACAACTGCAAGGGTGTATCAACTTCGGCTCCGCCCGAAGTTAGCTTTCCTTTCTTGTTTGTAATATGTTAGGTAGTGTGGGGTTTGATATGGATTCTAGTGGATTGGTGTTTTTAAAAATTAGTTGTCTTTTTCAGTTTAGTGACTTGCAGTTAGTCAGTAAATTATTAATTGATTGGGCATCGTTGGTATCATTGCAGTTGGGTCCATATAATGTGTATGTGTAATTTTTGTGTGTCCAAGCCTAAGCCTTGTTATTCTTATCTGGTCTCTACGTGTGACCGATGAGTGAATGTTTTTGGTAATTTGGTGGCAGTTAAGTTGGGGATGATTAATTGCTTGCAGTGCTTCAACTATTGCAAGTAGCTCCGCGGAGAACACTGAAGAGTAGTGTGGTAGGTCTTAATTTCTGTAAATTGTAATCTGAAAGTTTCAGAAGGGTCACTTTTTTTGTCGAATTTATTTTGCGGTGTGTCTATTTGTAGAGGAGGGCATGTGTTCCAGGGCAGTGTGGTTTGTGTAGGTGGTGTGTTTAAATGGTAGTTGGTGGACTTGTGAGTATTCTATAATACGATCTATTGTTGATTTGTTTTGTGGGCGTTTTGAAGGGCGATATGCTTTTAAAATTTTAATTATTGGTGAGACTTTGGCGTTAACTAAGGACTTAATGATTTTTGATATAAGGAACTCTCGTCTGTCTTCTAGGGCGTCTGCATTTACTTCGTTAAGAATGTTATTTGTTGGGGTGGTTCTGAAGGCTCCGAGGGCAGTTCTTATGGCTGTGTTGATTGTAGACTTTACTTTTGGGAAGTTTTGGCAGAAGAGCTGAGCAATTTCTACTTTATTATTAGTGTTTTGTTTTGTGGATGGGTTGAATATACAGTGAATGTGTTTTTGAGGGTTAATGCCGCAAAAGCGTCTGATGTTGTTCCAGATCGTTTTGGGTTGGGTGTCCGGTGAGATTTGGGATGTGAATTTATTAATGCTTGCTTTTTTGGTTTTTTTGAGTGTTAGTATAAAGAGGGCATTTGCCCTTTTGTACTGTAAAATTTTTTTGTAGATATGTTTCTTTTAAGCTCGTTCCATTTTTTCATTTTATCGTCTCGTAGTTTTTTGAGATTATTGTTCCACCATGGTGCATCATGAAGCTTACCCGTTGGGTGTGTTTGTGGTATTGCCTTGTGAGCGCTCAAAAGGATAATTTTTTGTATTTTTGCAGCTTCTTTGTTTATGTTTGTGCTTGGTGGTCGTTGCGCAGAGAAGTTTTCTGTTAGTTTGCCAAATTTATGCCAGTTTGCCTTATTTGTAATGAAAGAATCTGTTAGCAGAATTTGATGTGAAGAGGTTAATTATGATGGGAAAGTGATCGCTTCCAAAAAGGTTATCTTCTGTGCGCCAGGTACTGTCAATTTTGAGAAGTGGGCTGACGAGAGTCATTTTGTTAGTAAGTTGTGTGTGTTAAAATGTGTAGAGATATATCGTTTAGAAGAATGTAGTTAGATTGTGTTATGTATTTCTCTAGTATTTTTCCTCTAGGATTGTTTTGCTTTGAGCCCCAGTTTTTGTGCCAGCCGTTGAAGTGACCAGTGATAATTGTAGGTGTGGAAGAGTTGTCTAATACAGCCTGAAGGGTTTTTAGTGAGAACGATTTGTTTGGAGCGATGTATGCCGAAATAAGTTTGAATTTAATTTTCGAGGTTACTTCAAAGATACTGCGTCAAAGTCAATGTTTAGGGTTATTTCTTTGGTTTGCAGAGATTTGTGAGGCTACGCCTCCTGGGTATGTGTTTTTTAATGATTAATTGGAGTTCGCAGTAGTTGTTAAGGTATCCGTTCATATTCCATTGTACAAATTTCATGGTCATTTTAAAGGTTGAGATGGTAGGTGTGGAGAAGGTAGATGATTTTGTGCTTATTCGTTGTCTACTGCGTGGGTTTTCGTGGGTTTTAGGTTTGTAGTTAGTGTTTGGTTTTGGTCGCTAGAGAAAATTCGGAGTTTAAGGTCCTGTGTTTCTATGATTGTCATCTTGTATCTTGCGCGTTTTTATAGTGGTTGCTGAGTGTTGATGTTGTGGTTTTGCTAGGTGTTGTAGTGTTGGTTACATTTTTTGATACAATTGAGGCAAAGCTTATTGGAAGTGTATGGTTATGGCGAGTGTGGATATTGTAAGTGCTGTTTTGTGATCGACTTTTTCTGTAATTTTAATGTGTGTTAGTTCTTGTTGTTTTTTGAATGTTGGACAGTTGCGGTCAAGTGGGCTGTGATTGGAGTCAGTATCGGCGATGTTTATGCAGTTAATGCAGCTTTTCTGTATGAACTTTATCAGAGCAGTTCCTACAAAGTTCATTGGGGTTCTTACAGGTTGGGGTTGGGTGTCCAAAGCGTAAGCGTCTCATGCACCTTAAAGGCTTCGAGATATATGGGCGTACGTGTATTTTTTCGTATCCCATGTTAAGGTATTCTGGGAGTGTAAGTGAAGAAAATGTAATAATGATTAGGCCAGTTTCAGTCGTGGATTGATTGCTTTTTTTTGTATTATACGAACTTCGGTGACTTTTTGTGGTTTTAGTTCGTCTAAGATTTCTGCTTCGCTTATGTTGCGAAGCAGGTTGCAATATATTACTTCTTTAGAGAAATTTAGGGTTTTGTGTTCAGAGACAGTTACTTCAATGTTCGCAATTTTGTTTAATTTGAGTAATTTGTTTGCTTGTAAGGTGTTTTTAGTTTTTTCAAAATGTATCCGGCACGAGTGTTTTTGCAAGACTGCACCTCACCAGCGCAAGTAAAGTCAATCGTTTTTTAAGTATGAAAGGGTTAAGATTTTCAAGAGATTTGTTATCTGGTCCGTTAATGATAATGAATTTTGGTTCGCCTGGGTTTTTGCTGTACATTGATGTACCACTTCCTATGTCCGGTGGTTTGTCTTTTGTTGCAGTTTTTTTTCCGGGCTGGCGCCTGGCACTTGGATTTCGGAGTTGGGTGTTTTTGTTGTTGTCTATTTTGTTTTATGCACTTGTATGTTTTTTTCTGATAATCAGTTGTTAATTGTTGTTTTTTGTTTGTTGGTAGGTAGACTATGAGAGCTAAGTAGTAACACGTCTTTTCTCTACGAGGTTTGAGATGATACTGTGAATCGCATTATTGTAACCAATTTTATGAACAATTGAAAATTCAATAAAAATACCGCAAGACTTTTTTGACAACCTTATATTTAATGATGGTTGATCTTCTTCCCGAACTTCTTGATGTGTTCCAGGTTACGTTCACTCAGCAGACTGAGAACGTTACGTTCCATAGTGACGTTCAGGAAAGGCAAGCTGGCCACTCCTGGAGCCCTCTTCTGGGCTGTGTCATAATACACCAATCGGGTTTCACTGACGATGGCACCTTCTTCAAAGGTGACGAGATATGTGCCCCTTACATGGGCACAGGTGTCATTATCCACACACACTCGAGCCGGGCTATCATTTATAATCACAATCCTCTCATCAACGTAGGTGTTGGGGTGTAAATCGCTTTGCTGGGTCTCGCAATGCGCGGTGCCTCCAGTGTGGAGCTCTTGAGCGCATGATCTTCTTCGCGCCAGCCGACTAAATGTAGCCCCTGCTGTCAAAGAGCAGTTTTCTACCGTGTGGATATTGCCGTCGCATTCAGCAATAACGTTGTCCTCCAGCCTGAGTATGGTGTCTTGATGTGACACAGGGAAAACGGTGATCTTGTTGCAGGCCGACTTAATTTTTGGAAACTTAATAATAAAGTGTCAGATGCTATTGGATTGTAAGATCTTAACGGACGTTACGGAAAAAGAATCCCTAATCGCGGTCTCTTCCATCCACACACCTTCCAGGTTAACTTTGGCAAGTGCTACTGCCAGTATTAAACCCTGTAGCTCCATTGCTATTTCATCTCGAGTTAAAAGCATCTCGAATAGGTGCCCTGTATCAATTTGGGTCTTTTTAGCTGACCTCAGAAGTTGGTTGACGGTAGCGGAAATTTTATTAATTTGAATTTGCACCTTATTGTTAATATTGACCAGCCTATTGTTAATTGGAATTCTTTAAATTTAATTTTCTCGAAGTCTTCCGCGTCCGTCGTTCCTGCCACTACTTTCAACGCGGTCCCTAGGAAGTCTAAGCTTCTTGCTACCCTATGATGGATGCTCAACGAGTCGAGCCGGTCGCGTAGATGGGCGACATCAACAACCAAGAGTTTCTGCATGTGAGACTGAGGGAACATGTCGGTCATCCCGTTAGTTTCTTCTATGACGCGCCTATATTCCGAGAGATTCGCCGAATGATTTACAAACGCGAATTCCTCCCATACTAAAATTCGGCCATGAACGATGGGAATGTATTTGGCTTTAGAATAGTCCGTGACGCGGGCCGATGTTGTGGTCAAAAGGAAAATCAGGGATATGGTTGTGAACCTGTAATTTGGATGTGCTGTTGAAATTGGGTAGCCCACCACCAAAGAGTGATTAAAATAATAGTGGAAGCAAAAAACTTACGCCAAGTGGCTAGAAAACATGGATAACAAAAAATTTAAAAATTATCAGTCGACGGATAATATAGTCACGCTCGGCGTACCTAAGGTTGTCTTTGTGAACCACCCTCCACTTAATGAGGACTGTGGACTGTGGTCCCCGTGGCCGCTTCAACGGTTTTTTCTTCACACAAAGGTGAGAGTTTGTTGCCTAGGCGTTTGTTAGACTTCACTAGGACTTTTTCGCCATCCTCGAACACTCTATTTTGTCGGAAAGCGTTTTTCCTGTTCCGGAGCTTGTCCTGGGCTATTTTTATCTTATCGTGTATTTCGTATTGTGGCTCATTTGATTGATTCTGAACCACGTCAGCCGGCCTCTTGTCGATGACCGAATGGATAGATTTGTTGTATTTGGTTGTAGCCAGTAGGATCAGCTCTACGGTATCGCTAACGCCTTTGTCGATTTTAAGGCATCTAGCAAGCTCTACCAGAGTGATGTGGAAGCGTTCCACTTGTCCGTCTGAGACCCTGTGGAGGGGCGGAGCATTTGAAATGCTAACGCTAAAGTGGTTTTTCAGCATGGCCCCGATGGTGTGCGAGTTCAACAATGGTTCGTTGTCGCAATATGTGACCTTTGCCTTCGGGAAAATGTTCGTCAGCTGTAGTAGCGCTGGTTTGAGGTACCTGCTTCTCGTTTTCTTGGGCAGATCTGCGAGGTCTGTTGTGCTCGACAGTGAGAATCTCCCGCCTTTCGTCAATTGCAAAAATATCCGTTACTCGGTTTTTGCGGTGCCAAAATTTGGTGGCAGGAAATTGCCGAACCAATTTGTCATCTATCATTGCTAACGTGTGCAAATCGCAATGAATGGCATTTACGCCTTTAGGAACTATTATGTCTGCAAGCTCCTCCAGCAATGACTCCTCGCAAGTGAAGTCAATTTTATGCCGTCTCTTGTTTCCAAAGAGAAAGAAGCTGCGTTTTGACGAAAAGCGTGCTTGCTCTAGAGTTATCTGGTTTTGAAAGCAATTAAGAGGCTTGTCCGTGGATTGGATGGTGTGGGTTAGCGACAGCTCACTGTGAATTGTGGCCGCGCTTGAAAATGCCTCTTCCTCTTCTACAAAGTTGAGTTGTTGCCTCGAGAGGGGATCTGCAATGATGTTGTCTTTGCCAGGCATGTAATGAGTGTTTGGATTAGAATCCGGCACCGCGTAGGTCAGCGCTTGGTGGTCAGTGTAGACATTTATGTCTTTGACCCCATATAGGTAGTGACGCAGCTATTCTAGTGCCCAAACTATGGCTAACAGCTCCCTTTCGTTGGTAGCGTAGTTAACCTCTCTGTCCTTTAAGGTTCTAGAGATCATAGTAATGGGTCGTCCCTTTTGGGAAAGCACTGCGCTAATGCCGTATGCTGAGGCATCTGTCGTTAGATCAAATGCCATTTTATAATCGGGGTGTTTACTGAGATTAGTTTACCTTACACTTTCGAAAAAACTAAAAGTGGCTGTTTACTATAATTTTTACAACGACGAAAAAGAAGACACAAGCGTTCGACTCAACGTTATAATTCGCTATATTTTTACCTAAAGAACTTAAGCCTAGCTTATCTATTGCGGCGAAGCGGGGCGAATTCGCACGAGAGCGCAACTGAGCTTTTATTTCGCTCCGCCCTATGCTAACTTAGACTAGACATCAATTTTTTCTCGACTTTTAATTATGCTACTAATCTAATCTCATAATTCTACACCGGCCCCGTTGAAGGCCTCCATCCGGCTTCAATCAACCGGCAGCCTAGGCAGTTTATGGATTGCCCTCTTGAAGATCGTTCCAGCGCTAGTCCTCACGACGGCGACCCTGACCTTTCCGTCCGCACCGGCGTGCGTTTCGATGACCCTGGCGGTGATCCACTGTTGGGGCGGCTGGTGGTCTTCTGCGATAAGGAACCCTTCCTGATATCTTCCTGCTCCCGATGCCACTTCGACCGCACCTGTAGGCCCAAGACGTACTCCCGGGACCATCGCTGCAAAAACCTTTGCTTGATTGACGAGAAAAGCCGCCATCGCCGCAAGCACGTTAGACCCTGCTGGTCCGGGGTCCGCGGTGCTGGTGGGGCGATGAGCGATGAGAAGCGGCCTGTCAACAAATGCCCGGGAGTCAACGCCTCTCCGTCGCTTGGGTCCTGACTGAAGGCGCACAGAGGCCGCGAATTCATCACGGCCTCGATTCCAACGATGACGGTCTGCAGCTCCTCTGCGGTCAATCTCGCGCTGCCCATGGCTCGTAGGAGTAGGTGCTTCGCAGATTTGACACCTGCCTCCCATAGTCCGCCCATGTGCGGAGCCTGCGGCGGTATGAACGCAAATACGCATTTTTTTTTTTATGCGTATTGTCGCAGTTCGTCCGCCTCGTCTCGATTCGCTGCCGCAGTGCCGCGAAGTGGCGACTCGCTCCGACGAAGTTCGTCCCGTTATCGCAGTGCACGATCTGCGGACATCCTCGGCGCCCAAAAAACCTTTGGAATGCCAATAAAAAGGAATCAGTTGATAAGTCAGATACTACTTTTAAATGAACTGCCTTGGACGCAAAACAAACAAAAAGGGCAATGTAAGACTGTAGGGTGGTCTACCACGAAATTTCAACGTCGTTTCAATAGGGCCACAGAAATCCACGCCACATATGGAGAATGGGCGGAGAGCACGAACTCGATCTAAGGGTAAATCTCTCATGACTTGAGTCATCAGATGAGGCTTGCATTTAAAACAGTGTATGCATGACCGCACTATCTGTCTGCAGACTTCCTGCGCGTTTACTATCCAAACGCGCTGTCGCAAGAGACTCACCAGTGCTCGTGGACCCACATGAAAATTCGACTCGTGCAAGTATCGGACAAATTGTATCTGAACAAATTGAGAGCGCTTCGTCAACAATACTGGAATCTTGGCATCGTACGAAATAGAAGCATTAGCTAGTCGACCCCGATCCGCAACAACCGAAATGTAATCCCAGCCTGAGAGGTTTCATGGACAAACGGACTTAACTTCTGTAGGCTTGGGCTAACAATACGATTTTTTCGAATTTTTTTAATCTCCTCCTGATACTCGTGCTCTTGGACTATCTGGACAATTTTATTAAAAGCTTCTTCATATTCGACAGGTGAAGGTACATTATCAGAAGTAACTACTAATTTTTTACACTTCTTTATAAAGCGGACCATGTAAACGAACACTCGCAGCAGTTTTAAGTGAGAGGGAAATCCTTCTATCACTTCCAACAAATATAAGGTAGAGACCATTGCAGTCAGTCCGACTGCATTCTTCTTTGCTTCCATATGTAAGATCTCTGGTGACGGATCAAACCGGGGACACGTTGGCCACTTATCTTTCGGTTCCGTTAAAAACGATGGACCTGTAACCCAGATCGATTCCATCGTCTTCTTTACGTCTCCACCTCTTGACACGATATCTGCCGGGTTCTGTTTTGTTGGTACATGCCGCCACGTGCTATCCTCTGAACACTCTTGCATCTCAGCAACTCTATTTGATACGAACGTTGACAACGATAATGGATGGGAACGTATCCAATGAAGAAAAACTTCAGAATATAGACGCAGGATCCATAGGCTCTCATCGATGCGTCAGAGAAGGCATGAATTTCAATTGGTGACTTCGGCTCACTCATCACAAATCTCGGTATTGCGATATCTATTAACTGTAACAAAGCGAGCTGAATTTTGTTCTACGCTGATTTCAAATGCATTGAAATCGACTCATCCCAATCTACCTTATTAAGCCAAAGCTCCTGCAACAGGATCTTTCCTTTAACAAGAATTGGGCTTAATAAGCCAAAGGGGTCAAATAGCTTTGATGTCACCGAAAGAATGTTCCGCTTAGTCGCCCTTTGGCCCATGAGTGACTTATCAATTTCAAATTTAAACATGTCATCTTTGGGAACCCAAGCGATTCCCAATGCGTTAGTCAGCTCTGAGTCCGAAAGTGTTATTGGCTTAACCGTGCTCTCGGATGCAGTAACTTCAGGCAAGTTTGAAAACCACTTACTCAATTCAAACCCAACGTTTTGAAGAACCTGAGCTACTTCAAACCTAATTGTCTTTAGCTCCTCCACGCAACCAGCACCCGTTAACATATCGTCGACGTAAAAGTCAGACCCAATAACTTTAGCAGCTCGAGGTTTGAAGAGGTTCACTCAACCTCTTCAAACACCTTATGGCCAGAAATGGGGTGTGTGCAGTGCAATATGTAACGGTGTTAAGCTTGCACAATTTCAAGGACTCCGATGGATCTTTTCTCCATACTATCAACTGGTATCGCCTATCTGCTTCAGTCACCATTACTTGGCGATACATCTTTTTGATGTCGGCTACCAGAGCGAATTTGTTTAGACGCAACCGAAGAAGAGTTGAGTACAGCTCTTCATGAATTGTTGGACCCACCATCAACAAATCATTCAAACATTTTTGTGTGGATGTCTTACAGGACGCATTAAAATGTCTCGTAGTCTGGTCGTTGTACCTTGAGGCCATAAGACACACTGGTGTGGTATTACGTAGTGTGGAGTAGCAAGAACCTCATTGCTTACAGGGGACATATGACCTAGGAATTCGTATTCTTCCATTCTTCGAGATAATCTTCTCGCGAGCGACAAAAAACGGCGTTTGGCTATCTCGAATGAGTTGCCCAAAACGCTTGGATCCGACATAAATGGAAGTCTGACTTCGAATAGACCTGAAGGCAGTATTCTAGTAGTCTTTTGATAATGTTCCTCACACAACTCCTGTTCTGGCGACAAAATCTTTTTAGAAGATGGAACTTCTTCCAATGACCAGAATTTTTTCAAATTGTGATCTATCGATTCTAATATTTCTTCCTGGCGATTCAGGCTAGAAACCGGTTGTTGAGGAATTTGCCATGTATTGTCCCGATGGATGGTTCGGATTGCTTTATTTGGCCAAGGGACAAAAGTTCGAAAAATGACTCAGCTCCAATTAACATATCCGTAGGGTTGTATAAATTATAGTTTATTTAAATTCTTTGGGTAACGTATACAAAAATGAATGTTCTTAATAATAATTGCGACTTTCGCAATTGATGGGCTTCGGTAGCTTTTCTGCGTCTTTCCTCTTTTCTTTACCGCGTTCAACTCTCTCTGACTGACAAAACGACAGTGTTGTGTATCATTGTCTTTTGGATTGGTATTTGGCAAAATGGTATTTCCTTAAGTGTGGCCCTTTCTATAAGTCCTAATACGTCCTAATCCCACATTTGGCCATCCTGATTTTTCATTCGACCCCGAATGAACTCCATTTCTTCATATACTCTGCCGACGTTGTTGTTTGCTTTGGTCCTTCGTGATTTCCCTCTTTTATGACTTCATATCGATCGTGACTTAGTTTTTTTGTATCTTTATAAGGGCCGAAAAATTTTGGCCTAAGCTTCATGCCTGTTCCGTATTGTGTCCTTTTTATAGCTACTAACTCGCCTACTTTATAATTCGACTCTTCACTTCTTTTCTCATTGAAATATTTTCTGTTTTCTTGCTGAACTTTTTCAATATTTTGTTGCGCCTGCTGACGTATATCTTCCCTATTATCGTTTAACTCTTCAATTTGCATCTCCTCAAAAAGTTTTCTTAGCTTGCCGTCTTTTTTTCTCATTGTTAATCCTGTCAGTATTTTAAATGGGCTGAATCTCTTAGTTCAAGGTGGCGAGTTATTTAGTATTTGCTGAGCTCTATCTACATGGCGATACCAATTCCCTGAACTGTCTTGACACAACTTGCTTAGCATTGGTATAACGATTTCATGGATTCGCTCTACTTGACCGTTTCCTCTGGGCATCCCTGTGGTTATGTGAAGCAATTGAATGCCGTCGCAGCTGCAGTACTCCTGAAACGTTCCTGATATAAACGCTGTACCTCTGTCTGGAACCATTCTACGAGGATTACCAAAAATTGCTGCCTGCTTCTCAAGTTTGTTTACTAATTCGTCTGTTCCAGTCGACTTCGTCGGATGAAGCCAAGTAAATTTAGAAAATCCGTCCACTATTGCTAGTATATGATTGTATTTTTTCTTCGTGTCCGTTAACGGTCCAACACGATCAATGTGATATGTTCCGAGAGGTTCCTGAGCTTTATCGATTGGTGATAGTAAACCTTCTTTTTCCCCTCTTTTTGAGTCAACTATTAGGCATTCTACGCAACCTTTAACAATTCTTTCGACATTTTTCTGTATCTCTGGCAAACCTTTCTAGCATGTCTCGCGTTTTTTTATATCCGAAATGTCCATCTCTATGTGCCATATTGATTATTTCGTCCTGCATTGAATCGGGTACCACTAACAATTCCTTCACTGTATCCTTGTATAGTATGTCATTATTAAGGAAATAGTCTTTATACTCATTTCCACCTTCCAGAATAGTTTTTACTGCCTTGATTAACTTGTCATTATCCTGTGCTTCAATTACACTAGTTTACACCAAAAATGAACCTCCATAAAAAAGTGTTTTTTATAGTAATTTGGGGTCGGAGAACACGAAAATGACATCCGTTTATTTTTCTTAAGAACCGTTTTTGAGATATTTTTGAAAATCGTGTTTTTGAGGTCCTTTTTCAGTTTTTTGGTAATATCTCATGAAAAAAACTGTTTACAAACAAAAAAAGGATATTGATTGACAGGTATTGAAGTAACGTTTACGTGGATATATAATATGTGCAGATTGAATCAAATCTCTGTAATGCACAAGCGAACAAAGTACAAAAATAGTGTCATTTTCGACCAATTTTGAAAATTTCAATTTTTCAGATCGATTTTTGCCAAAAAAAACAATTTTTTTTCTAAGGTTTCAATATTTGAGGGAAAAGATTTATTATTTACCAACAATTTAAGCCTAAGATTATCCAAATTGAGTAAGAAGTTTAAAAGTTATAGTAATATTAACATTTTGACACTTCATAAATTAGGTCAAGTGCGTGAAGAGAAAATTGATCACAAACGAAAAAATTTGAGTGATAAATGTTTTTTTCGACCTAATTTATGAAGTGTCAAAATGTTAATATTACTATAACTTTTAAACTTCTTACTCAATTTGGATAATCTTAGGCTTAAATTGTTGGTAAATAATAAATCTTTTTCCTCAAATATTGAAACCTTAGAAAAAAAATTGTTTTTTTTGGCAAAAATCGATCTGAAAAATTGAAATTTTCAAAATTGGTCGAAAATGACACTATTTTTGTACTTTGTTCGCTTGTGCATTACAGAGATTTGATTCAATCTGCACATATTATATATCCACGTAAACGTTACTTCAATACCTGTCAATCAATATCCTTTTTTTGTTTGTAAACAGTTTTTTTCATGAGATATTACCAAAAAACTGAAAAAGGACCTCAAAAACACGATTTTCAAAAATATCTCAAAAACGGTTCTTAAGAAAAATAAACGGATGTCATTTTCGTGTTCTCCGACCCCAAATTACTATAAAACAATCATCAATTTTAAGGTTCACTCGATTACATTTAAATTTGTAAACTAGTGTTATTCTAGATTTTGTTGAATCTTCAATTAAAAAGCACGAAAGGCGGCTGAGAGCATTAACATGTCGCATTTTAGTACCTGCTCTCGGTTCTACGGTAAACGTATATTCTTGTAAGGCCAAAATCCACCTTTCAATCCTGGGTGGAATTTTCTCTTTTTTTACTGTCATCGAAAAAGCACTACAACCTGTTACTACTTTAAACTTTTTATCTAGCAAGTATACCCTCCATTTCCTAAAAGAATTCACTACGGCTAAAACTTCTAACTCGTATGCACTATATTTCTCTTCGCAAGCATTCGTTTTGCGACTCATATACTCTACTGGGTGGAACTGCTGATCTTCTGAGTCTTTTTGCATCCACGCGGCGCCGAAGCCATATTTGCTTGCGTCTGTATGAACTTCAGTATCTGCTGACGGATCGAAGAATTTCAGCACGGGTGCTGAGATTAAAAGATTTTTTAGCAAACTAAAAGCTGATAATCCTTGGTCATTCAGCTCAATTCCTTCTCTAGGTTTGTCGCTTTTCTTCCTTAGCAAGTCTGTCAGTGGCTTGGCTGCCAATGAGTAGTCCTTTTATTCGTAGTCCTGCCTTTGATGCAACTTCTAAAACCTTATCTAGTACCTCAACGCCTGCAGCTTCAGTCTTCGTAGGAACAATGATGTCGTCCATGTAAACCACTATTGTTTTAGCTTGGATAAGCTCCCTTAACACAGCAGATATATAGCGACAAAAAACTGCTGGCGAGATGGATATACCAAACGGTACAAAGGTAAATTCATATTGTCCATTGTGCGTCACGAATGCTGTGAATTTCCTAGAGTCAGCCTCTACTGGAACGTGAAAGTATCCGTTCATCATGTCGAGAGTTGTAAATACTTTTGAACCCTACAGTCTTTCGAGAACTTCGTCTATCAACGCCATCGGAAAATTATCTTTCTTGATCTTCTGAATTAAGCTTACGGTAGTCACAGCAAAGTCTTTTCGAACCGTCCTTTTTTGAAACAAGCACCACTGGTGATGCGTAATCAGAGTAACTTGGCACAAGGATTTCTTCGCCCAGCCATTTTTGTATTTGAGCCTCAATCACGCATCTGTTCTCATACGAAGTGCGTCGTGGGCGTTGGCAAACCGGAATGTCGTCTTCTAGAATAATTTTCATACTAACGGGAGATTCGATTGATTTACAGGGCCTATATTCATTTATTATCATCTCCACCCTATCTTTCACATCGTTCTTCAGATGCGATAGTTTGACTTTATTACTGTCTCCTTTCCAATAATTTCCGTTGCACACAACCCTTTGAATACAAATTCATTTTCCTTCTCTTTAAATTCTACGCCGTTTGAACTAAACATCAGATCCACTGTTTCTAAGACGTCATTTCCCACTATTGCTGGATAATCAAAATCATTGTGCTTTACAATGTGAAAAGTTACAGGAAAGCAAATTCCATCTGCCTCTAAATTGGTTTCGAAAGATCCTATCGTCCGTAACTCGCCCTTACCGATACCCTTAAGAAATCTCACTTCTGGCTTTATGCTTAAACCGTCGAGAGTTTTAAAAATGTCTTCTCTTATTAAGCATAAATCACATCCCGAGTCAATCATGGCCATAAATACTAATCCTGCCGCTGTTAATTTCTTGTAGGTCAATCCTTCTGATCTTCTAACCTTTAGCATATTAGCCGGTTCATTCTTAATGGAAATCTTTGGCATTTTCTGTTCACAGTTTTTCGATATGTGACCCCTTTTATTGCAGTTAAAGCACACTACTTCCCCCTTGCAGTCCTTGGCTATATGGCCTTCTTTGTTGCACTTAGAATAAGCACTTTTTCTGAGAATTTGAGTCTTTTCCTTGAGTCTGTTTACTTTCTTTATAATTAGTCGTCTTATTTCTTATCTTCTCATATACTGTGATCTCATATTTAAGAGCCTTAATCGTTTTTGCCCGATATAATCCTGCCTTGTTCATTCTCGCATCGGGTATTCCATCTACAAAATAGGCTATTAAACTCTCCTCATCGAGTTTAATCGGCTTGCCTATCTCCATTAAGCTGTAATGGTATTCGATGCATGTTTCTCTTGCCTGCTTCTTTCTTTGCTTTAAAATCCTATGAATTTCGGCAGCGCACAACCTTTTACCGGACTCATCTTGTAGCGACTCTTTAAGCTTAATCCAGCCTCTAACACTCGTCTGACTCTTAATGTAATGTCTGTTTCGCGTATATAAATTTGTGTAGCTCATCCCAGCCAACAGTAAATGCAACGTCTTCAAACTCAGACACCCAATGATTGACGTCTTCTTGTTCCGACCCTGAAAACGAAGAAACACTGTCCTACACATCTCTTAAAGTAAACCTTGAACTAAACATCTGCGGTGCTTCTTGGTATTTCGACGAGTTTACGCTCTCTGCATCTTCGTTACTTCGTTCTTCTACGTTATTCAGTGTTTCAAGTCCAAACAACAAATCTTGCAATGCTCTCTTTATCCCTGTCGTTTGCATGTTCAGTTTAAACAGTTTTGCTCTTAAATTTTGCAAAGTCATACTTAAAATTTCCTCAGCATCCATCGAAATGCGTTTAAGTCGTTCAAAAAATTCTTATGATTACGAATTTTACAGAAGCACAATGTATTTACAAAATTTCTTTTCTTAAAATTAGCGTTTAACACAAAAAAAACCCAATTGGATTTGGCTGACTTCGTCGATGTCTGTCATTTCTTTGGAATAGGTGTGGTAAGCGAGCTCTTTGTTGCCGCCGTTGGATTGATTCTCGGAGTTCCTTTCCCGTGTGTGTACCCCGCGTTGCACTCGTTGATGGTTCTGCTTTTCTTCTCGTCGTCCAATTCGTTTGCAGCTTCTTATTTCTTCTCGGAACCGAACTTCGTTTTTGCTTTCTCATCGTATTTGGTAGTTTTGTGGTTTCTTACTAAATTTTATCCGTTCCTCGTGTGGATAAAACTTAGCCGTCGTAGTTTTCGATACCGAGGGTCATCAATTGCCCAGATGTATGTAGTCTTCCTCGCTTCACAATTATCTGCCATCAAATTCCTTTTAGTGCATTCTCGTCTCTAGAGATCCCTGACTCCTTGATCTCAGCCTGATCGTGCTTCTGTGTGATCGTCCTTTTCTTGTTCTTTTCCGTTAGCTGTTGTATAACTCCTTCGGTATGTTGCACTTTACTCGTCGTCGTCGTCGGCGGCCACTTAAGTTTTTCCTCGTATGTGCCGCTTCCACGCTGCGGAAAGCTGAACTATGGACTTACTTGGTTCGCAAAGATGAGACATTCGTTATTATAGACTCTTTTTAGACTAGCGATAGCTTTGTCTAAAAGGACATAATTCTTGCCTTGGTGGTTGTTGTTAATTCTTCCAACTCGGCTCCAACTTCATCCATTTCGTCTAATTGCTCGATCTGGTCTTGCAACTCATTTGCTTTGGAAATTGTCTTATCTAAGACCTGAAGCCTACATTCTAGCTCGGTCTTTTCGAGAGGAAGGGATCCAGCTTCCAAACGTTCCTCTAACCGGCGAATGCTTTTTACTTTAAAATTTAATCTTATTTTCAAATCATGAAGGGTCGTGGAATTAATGGGTTTATTACTCTCCATTCTACAATTATTTATTTTCTAAAAAGAAGAGAATTCGATGCAATTGAAATATTTAAAAATTATTTAAAATTTAATAAATAAATAAAATTTTAATATGTGTATAAAATTAAATAAATTTTAATTTCGGTACAAACAACGAAAACAATAATAATTAATTAATTTACGAAATTACTTTTATTTAAAATGTTTATTTTAAAGTAATTCTGTGGATTGTAATTTTTTATTTTTTATAGTAAGAAATAAATAATTAATTTTCAACCAACGAAAACAATAATTAATTAATTAATTGATAGTCAAATAAAATATATTTGAGGCACTGAGAATTTAAATATTTGTTCGCCAGTGATACCAAAAACAATATACCGAACCAAATTGTAGGGTATCGCGTCACTTGGCGTTCCGTTGAACAAAAGGCGCCAAAATTGCATATACGTGCATACATACAGCGGCGGATAACGGAGGGAGGCGAAAACGAGAAGTTCACCGCTGCATCTATTTGTATGTGCCAATTATTTATGCACAAATATATAAAATAATTTGTTTGACTGCACTCTATCTATTTTATTGGCAAATATTTCTAATATCGAGAACGAGGGGTAGGTAGGGCAACAGTGATTTTGGAATAATTTATGCGTCTTAATTTTGTCCGCAGGCAATTGTTCATATATGTTTATTGGCAATATTTTAATAAAATTTATATACAACTTTATTATTCACTTTAGCTCTACTATTTTTAAAGTACGTATGCGCCAAGAATTGAAAGGAGTGTGCAATATTCTAGCACAAGACGCATATTATTTTGTCTTTTCTCGACTTTCAATTTTTTGCACAAATACCTGCAGTTTTGATTTTGGATCCTTTAATCTTGCGGCTACTTCCCTAGGACAGTCGATGGAGGTGCCGGACATGGGGATGACGATGACTCCAGTTGATAAAAATTTTGTTTTGCGACGCGAACTTTAAATTTTTTTTTGTTTATTGTTTTTAAATGATCACAACACTACCGTCGCGAGAAACTTTTTTTGCTTTTTTTTAAATGTATTCTTTGTGTCATTGTCACTTGTTGCTTTTTTTATAAATTATAGTAAACCAAGTCCACCCGGAGGCGCCAAAATGTTTACTGAGATTAGTTTACCTCACACTTTCGAAAAAACTAAAAGTGGCTGTTTATTATAATTTTTTACAACGACGAAAAAGAAGACACAAGCGTTCGAATCAACGTTATAATTCGCTATATTTTTACCTAAAGAACTTAAGCCTAGCTTATCTATTGCGGCGAAGCGGGGCGAATTCGCACGAGAGCGCAACTGAGCTTTTATTTCGCTCCCGCTCCACCCTATGCTAACTTAGACTAGACTTCAATTTTTTATCGACTTTTAATTATGCTACTAATCTAATCTAATAATTCTACACGGGGTATCTGAGGATGACATCCTCAGAGGCCAGGATGTTACGAAGCTTTTCGAAGGCCAGCCGTTGTGGCTCGGTAAACTGTAACTGGATGTTTCTGGATCTGTATCTGCTGACATTTCCATGTTCCCCTTTTAAGATGCTCGAAATGGGCTTAGCTATTGATGCAAAATCTTTAATAAAGCACCTATAGTAGCTAGTCAAGCCCATGAATGATCTTACTTCAAATACGTTTTTAGGCTCCGGGAATTCCTTGATGGACCGGACCTTTTCTGGGTCTCTTCTAGTCCCTTCGCTGGTGACTATAAACCACAAGAAGTTAACGCTTTTTTTGAAGAAGACCGATTTCTGCGCCGACACTCTCATGTTGGCGTCGTGCAGGCTCTTTAGAACCCAGTCTACGTGCCGTATGTGGGCGTTTTTGTCTTCTGAGAAAACGATGACATCATCGACATAGACATAGCCAAATTTGCCTATCTGCTTTCTCAGTATGTAGTCGATGGTTCTTTGGAACATGCTGGCAGCATTTCTCAACCCGAATGGCAGTCGGCGAAACTCGTATATTCCCCCGTTTACGGAAAATGAAGTTTTTTCACGGTGGCAACCACTGACGAGTTTTAAGATAACGCCTCATTTGGGTTCGCGAAGGCATTTTTCATTGAAGGTGGTGCACTGGAGCAGTCCACTTCAGTAAAATTTACGTTGGGGCATGCTTGGAATTCTAGCTTTTCTATTTGGGAGCCCCATTTGAGGTGGCCGGAAGCTAGGCAAAGCGATGCCTCTGCCAGTTTTAACAGGTCAAGACCGATGATGGCGTCAAAGGAGGACAACTCTGGTAAGATGAACGTAGCCTTTAAGTTGAATAGGATTACGAAGCATTTTTTCGTGATTGTGGTAACACCGTGGATAGAATGTACCGAAAACGGCGAATCTACTGGGCGAACGCCTTTCTGGGACGCGCCCGTGTCTATTAAAATATTCATTTCTAGCCTTGCTACTCTTCGTCTGATGACGGGAAGCAGGGACTTTCCCCTAAAAAATTAATGACGTCCGAAACATATTCTTTAATGGCGACGTCGTCAATTACTTGAGTCGCATCTAAAGCTGCGAATATTTTACCCCGGATTCGCCTGCGCCCTGTACGACGTGGTTAACCCTCTGCCTTTTCTATGGGCCTGATCGATCGGACTCGGCCGGTTTCCTGTTTTCGTATGCCGGGTCTTGAGATGGCTTAAGCATCCTGGACAGTGATGGATCAACATCCATGGGTTCGGGGGTGCTTCCACTGTGTGGGGCAGAGTGCACTTGCGCCTTGTGTTGCTTGGTGTAGAATGGATTTTTGCCAGTGCTTGTCTGGGCATTTGCCAGCGCAAGAGTCTGACGATGTTCTTACACCTTTGGATATTGTTTTTTTTCTCCTTGTCCTCCTGACTTCTGGCAAACGAAGCCGCGAAGGAGTATCTCTCGAAGGAGATTCTACTTCTTGTGCCAAAGCTAGGGCTGAAGGCATATCTTTCGGCTTTGCCGAAAAAAGGACATCCGTAAGGCTGCGCTTGAGTCCAGAGATAAATACTCGAAGTGCGTCGTCCCGGAATTTGTCACATAAAACCTTTGCCGCCGAGGCTTCGTACGACATGGTGGCTTTGTTGGTGAGTAAGGTGTTGGTGTTGGTTTTGCGTTGAAATTCAGCACTGTGCCAAACGAGGATAGCACGGCAGCGGCAGGGTCTCTTATTTTACTCCTAATAATGATATCGGCTTGATAATGGCGCGAGCTATTTACGTAGACCCTAAAAATATAATATGCTGCTACTGCCGCTTGCCGCCAGGAAACGTATCCGTCCTGCGCTCCCGTTAATTCGGGCAGGCACTTGGCGGCATCTAGTTGCTCGTCACATTTGACGTTGTCTCTATTTTCTATAGGTTCATACGCTTTGATTTTGGGAGCTTCCACTTGCGCGGGAGCGATTTGTACTGCGTTGACCTGTTCGGTCAGCTGTTGTATGGCCAGTCGAAGTTCGTTTTTCCTACGTTGGCTTTCGATATTGGCTTCTTAAACGGCATGTTGAACGGCATGTTGAACGGCCGCCTGTATAGTGGCTGCATTTGTTCCATGCTGAAAGCCATTTTCGCGTGTATGAGTGCTCCAGCGTTTTCGCGTTTTTGGGGTGGAAAATCTGACCGGTCTTTCGGTCTCGGACTCAGAATCACTGGAGAATTGTCTTGCGCTTCGATATCGTTGAAAGAGATTGCTCATGTGGAGCTGTAGCTATGTATAAAACCGCCCGAAAAAAAAAATAAATCCTTGCTCGAATTGCAAGCCCACAGAGGCAATTGGGAGGGTTAGGGGGCCGCGAGGGCTGAGCCGTCGGCTCGTCGAACTGCACTATTGCTTTGCCAAGTAGAGGCAAGGTGAGGGGTACGCGGGGACTGAGCCTCCGCTATGTCAAACAAAGAAAAATAAAAATAACAAAGTGCCACACACTGCATGCGCGGCCATATCGTATTCTCAAAAATGGAGTGGGGAAACAAAACGGAAATGAAAAATAAATAACCAAGACTGCGCAGCAAATACCAAGAATTTTCGTGTAACAAAAGAGACATATATAAGTTGAATTAAATGCACACAATTATATGAATTATTTTTGATTGGGTTTTTGATTTTGAGTTAGTGACTGTCGCCGCTTGGCCGACCACAGGAAATGCCTTTAAACAAAACACACTAGTGCTGGACAATAGTTTAAATTTGGTTTGTGTTGTTGATGTTTTATTCTGGAAGAGTTACATTAATTACTTAGCTCTTACAACTACTTAGTCTTTAACCTACCGCA
The DNA here is from genome assembly GCA_021223865.1 of Drosophila pandora. Taxonomy (NCBI): domain Eukaryota; kingdom Metazoa; phylum Arthropoda; class Insecta; order Diptera; family Drosophilidae; genus Drosophila; species Drosophila pandora. Next base: position 193,492 of record JAJJHT010021564.1, read on the forward strand.
GTTTCTCTTCCCTCTTGTTGTGATGGCGCAAATCGGTCTAATTCCGCCAAATTGTTTTCCTCTGTTTACCCTATTTAGTGGGACCGAATAACATAAACTTAAATACCAAAGCTATCGATACATATAATACTGCGGCGCTAAGTTTAAGCTTGACTAACTATCGATAACCCTAATCCGTTCCGCGACAGTGACTTTTTTGTCTTGGTTAAGAATTTTCTATTCTGCTACTTTTGTGTTGTTGTGTAAAAATGTTTATTTATTTATTCATACAAAAAAAAGAAATGCAAACAATATTGGGAAGCAAATATCCTAAAAATGGTTTATAAAAAAAATTGTATGAAAATACAATGCTAAACCGTCAGCCAATTAATGAAAATTAATTAATGTAAAAAAAGTTAAAGGGGCTGCAGCTTTTTAGCTGTCAGTGTAAGGAACACAATTTCACTACTTTTTTTTATTTTTTATTTAAAAAAAATAATGCAGACGTGAAGGATTTTTGGTTGAAAGTGCTCACTTACATGATTTTACGATGGGCGCCAGTTTATTAAGTTAGGTGGTAATAGTAGTTATTGGTCCGTTGCAGGAGACGATGTCTTCAGATGCGGGTAATGTGGTTGTCCCTGGCGGTTGCCTAGGGGGTTCTTCCTTCTTGCTGGAAGTTATGGTGGAAGTTACTAACTCCGCTGTTACTGACCTTGAGGCTAAGTAACCAATTTTACAAATGAATTGACTTTTACGGCTTGTGCCGAAGTATTGATATAAGACTTCTTTATTGTATGAAGCTCAAACATAAAATGAAACTTAAAGCTAACAATATATATTTCATAGCGGCCACGCAAATATGCAGTGTTCGCCGGTTATGTACGGGCATCCGGCCAGACGCTGCGTCAGCAGTTTGGCCAGAGCGAGCTCTTAAGTAATCGGACATTGCCGTTGCGCGGTTAACTTCAGTTAACATATATACGCTTTCGCCAAGGCGATTTCGTCAAAAATTGATAATCCTTCTATCGATGGCAAGATATTCTGATCGCAAGGATTTGATGGCAATGCAATTGCGTCCGTTTAAGTAATACGACTCGTTAACATATGGAACACTTACTAGCGGAAATTCGAAATTAATTTTAAGGTGGTCCACTGTATCGACTAGACTACTGCATAAATGTACTCATTTGCAGCATAACAGATCTGTAGAGTAGTGTAGCGTTTTATACTGCATAGTGTAGTGTTCTATACTATAAAAATACTGCACTCTTGGTACTGCAGTAGGTCACAATTAGAAAGCACAACATTTTCAGTGTACTCACTTCGAGTGTAAAGATTTGTATTTTTTTTAACACTGTACAGCTTGTATGTCAACTGTGTACAACTGTGCAACTGTATTTGAGGTACCATAATTTCTGGATCTGGTTAATCGCAGCAGCTAGCTTGTTAAATATTTTAAAAATTTCTGAAAAAACAAGCACTCTAAAAAGATACTGTCCAGCTAGTTGGAATACTATATTTAACCTATTGCAGTCGGTTGAGTTAAATTCGATGGCAATTTCGCGGTTTGGTGGCAGAAAATTAAATATCTAGAATTACGGACATAAATTTAATTGATATTAGCGGAATGGCGAACCTTCTTGCACCTTTTGAAAGTCATGAAATTTCACTCAGTGTACAGTAAACCAACTGCACACCAAAACACTGTACAGTGCGTTGACTACTGCACATCAATTATACTGTACTCAATAATAGCCGTACAACTATGGAATGAGTGAGAATCAAGTGAGTGTCAATCAAAACTGTCAACAACTCACTGACACCCAAATATACTGTGCAAAAAAAAGTGTACCTACTTCAAGTATAAGTAATTCATTTGCCGTTTTGGATGCATTCATGCAGATGTCTAGTATCGACCAAGTTCTAATAAAAAAAAAAGTCGAATTTTGAGGGTAGAATTTTCGGGGTGCTATTATTTTTATTCGGCACAACTGATAAAGGACTGCATCGCTGGAAGAGCTCAAGGCTTAAAGCTTATTTAAAAATAAGTACGTGACCATTGTCGGCTATTTAGTCGCTTGGAGAAGGGGAGAGGAAAACTCAGCCCTCACTCATCTAAGAATCCAGCAGGAAGCGATCGCCAAGCGAAATGTAGCACTGCTACCCAGGAATGCAACACACATTTATCCTCACATTTTGACAGCCCCACACTATACCAGAAAATTGGTAGATTTCTGAATCACAAAATAGATTTAGTGATTAAATAAAACGGTCACTGAACGGTAAAACAAGTAAGGGGTATCTATGGCTATACGTGAAACCTCCGTTGCCCCGGTTGCCACACCTACTATTTTTACCTCTGAACTCCATAGTTTTCCTTTCTATATGTCTTTTAAAACTTTTCCCACATCCTTTAGTTGTTTGCAGGCACTACATAAAATTGAACGCACGGGATCGGCCGACTACATTCTATAGCTGCCATATAACTGATTTGTCGGAAATGCCATAGCATTAGTGTTTTTTAAGTTATAGGGTTGGGACTCTTTGTGGACAATATCCCAGGCCGCTCTATGGCGGCTATCGGATATAGTCTGCCGATCCTAATGAAATTTGGCAGAAAAAATAAGATTGCCCAAAATAGAATCATTCTTGCTTAAAAAACAACAAAGTTATGCCCATTTCGATCGTTTTCGAAGATTTAGATACATAAGATATTTTGGCCATATATACCATGTGTGGAAACTCCGAGCCCTTTAACTTAAAAAACACCAAAGTTATGGCACTTCCGATCAATCACTTATATGGCAGCTATAGGTTATAGTCGACTGATCCCGGCCGTTCTGACTTATGTACTGCCTGCAAACAAAAGAAGGATGTATGCAAAGTTTCAAAGATAGCTTTAAGGCAGACAGACACACAGATGGACAGACAGACAGACGGTCAGGCAATCTTCAGCATTCATGAGCAGCTCGAAGATACTGCGTTCACCCATCCTGCAGGCGGCATGGACCGCCGCGAGAAAAAAACCGAATGCAGAGAAAGAAACCCCCAAGAGGGCGAGGGATCCCTCAAGCCCCTCGGAACCTCAAAGAGCGACACCGGCGAAGAAAACCAGAGCGTCAAGTGAGCGGTCCTGCGCCGGCATGCTGACTGAACTGGAGGGGATTCTGGAGGACATCATCCTCCAAACTCACGAGAAGCAGGTGAGGAGCATAAACCTTAAAATGAAGAGGATGTTCTGCAGGATGAAGGAGCTGCAGGAAGGACTCAGTGGTGCTCTCATTTGCCAAATCGACGAGAGCCAACCGGGGTCGATATCGGAGGCTATCTGCTCGAGATGTGGCCAGCAAGACGTCCCGAAGGCCGACAAACAGGCGCAGACCTTGCCTTTACGGAGAAAAGAAGTATCTGTACAGACTGAGCCATGGCGACGGCTTAGTCAGGACAGCACGAAAACCCATCTGCAGGATGAGCAACAAGCACCCGCTCAGGCTCTGAGGAAATCCGCTAGGCTAGGTCTTGTCCAAAGGACCGCCAACCGCCCCAGCAACGGAAGCGCCGAGGGCGCGGGACTGAGCACTCCAGCTAACGCCGCTAAAGCAGGTCCGCGATGGGAAACGGCGAAGCGAAAGAAGCCCAGGACGTCCACTCGCTCCGACGCGCTGGTAGTGGAAGCCAAGGGGCTTAAATATGGTGAGGTCCTGGCGATGGTCACCAGACGACAGGACGGGCAACTGAATGAATTTAGCCAAGATGTGCGCAAGGTGCGCCGAACTGCAAGCGGGAAACTTCTGCTGGAGCTTAACAAGAATCGCACGGCCAGCACGGACGTCATGAGGGAGAATCTTGAGAAGGTGCTCCAGGGAGCTTCAGAGGTGCGAGCGTTGTCCGAGGACAGCAAACTCCGGTTCATGGAGCTAAGGGACCTCGATCCCATGGTTAAGGAAGGGAACATACGCGAGGCAATGCTCGAGCAGTTCAACTTGGCCGGAGACTCAGTCCTGATCAGGAGCCTGCGAGAGACCTTAAGGGACACCCAAACTGCCATCATTGGACTCCCAAGCAAGAAAGCGGCGGAGGTTGCGAGCAAAGGAAGAGTAAGGATTGGTTGGACAGTGTGTCGCATCCGCGAAAGGGACAACCAACCGAGGTGCTACAGATGCCTGGAAGTCGGCCATATTGCTGGTAAGTGCAGAAGCACCACTGATAGGAGCGGGTGTTGCATCCGCTGCGGAAAGAAAGGGCATAAGATAGCCAGATGGCCCAATGAAAGCTTATGCTTTGTGTGCGCAAAGAGGGGGAAGCGGGACACCAAACACCAAACCGGTAGCCGGCGGTGTCCGCACTCCAAGGTGGCGGTACAAGCCACAGCAGGACGGAAGTGATTCAGCTCAATCTGAATCACTGTAGAGCGGCGCAAGACCTCCTGCGGCATTCGGTGGTCGAAGCGAGGGCAGACTTGGCCATCCTAAGCGAGCCGTGGACAATGGAAGCGCCAAGTCGAGTCAAGAGGGGCGAAGGATTCGTAAGAGCACATTGGAAAGGCACCTGGGTATATAGCTGTTACCTAGCTTCCAGCCTGACCCACGATGCTTTCTGCAAGGTCTTGGAAGAAGACCAGAGGCAAGCACCCAGTGCTCATAGCAGGGGACTTCAACGCATGGGCCCAGGAGTGGGGGTGTACGCCAGAGGTAAAGCCCTGCTGGAGATACTGGCTCCCCTGGACCTGGCGCTACTCAACGAGGGTAACCAGGAGACCTTTTACAAAACAGGATCTATAATCGACCTGACCTTTGCGAGCGGAAGCTTGGGCCGCGGCTCCAAGTGGAGAATTTCCAACACCTTCACGGCTAGCGACCATGAAGCCATATTGTGCACACTGGTAGCGGGCCGGGCTGATCCGAACCCACCCTACAGTGGAAAGGCGTACCGCCAGGACACCCTCGACGTCCAAACCGTAATAAACCGAGCGCCGAGCGCGACTGTTGTCCCCCTTGCCGCGGCCAACGAAACGGCGGCAGCACTTGCTGAGGTATTGGACGAGGTCTGCAGGGCAAGCATGAGGCCTCGAACGACCTACTCGCGTCACCACAAACCGACGCCGTGGTGGAACAGCGAAATCTCTCTACTCCGTAAGGAATGCCTAAAGGCCAGGAGAGCGCTGCAACGCGAGCGCGGTACGGATGCGCAGGAACAGAGACAATTGGAATTTAAAGCGGCGAGGAAAGCCCTAAAAAAAGCCATACGGGAAAGCAAAAGGGAGGTCTTCCTAAAGCTGTGCGACGAGGCTGAACACGACCCGTGGGGCCAGGCCTTCAGGATTGTCACCAAGAAGGTAAGGGCAGGCCACCAGGCGCCGAGGAACTGAGGGGCATTATTGATGTCCTCTTCCCAAACGAGCAGAACGAGGGATCGCGGCCGAACCTGAACGAGAACGACGAAGCGGAGTCGGTTAACGACGAAGTGGAGTCGGTGGAGCTGGTTACGGCGGAGGAGGTGCGTAAGGCGGCCAGCAAACTAGCCCCCAGTAAAGCCCCCGGCCCGGACGCGGTGCCAAATAGTGCGCTGAAGATCATCCTGGCGTTGATACCGGAGAAGATGGCCTTCATTTTCAATCAGTGTCTACTGGAGGGCACCTTTCCGGCAATTTGGAAGATGCAGAGGCTACTCCTCCTGCCAAAGTCTGGTAAGCCACCCGGGCAAGCAGCATCGTACAGACCGATCTGCCTGTTAGACTCCGTGGGCAAGGTGCTAGAAAAAATAATAGCAACGAGACTACAGGCGGCCATAAGCAGGGTCGGCGGCCTGGCAGCGGAGCAATATGGCTTCCGAAAGAGCAGGTCTACGGTGGACGCCATCAGACAGGTTAAGGACCTGGCAGCACGCGCCATTCAAGGCACCCGGTGGGAAGGGGGCACCAAAAAGTACTGCCTGGTAGCAACCCTTGATATCAAGAACGCCTTTAACACAGCGAACTGGTCGCGGACGTTAGAGGCGCTGAGGAAGATGAATATACCCCGATACCTCCTAAGGATGGTGGACAGCTACCTGAGCAACAGAACACTTTTATTCGACACGACTGAGGGACGCAAAGAGCGCGAGGTCACCGCTGGAGTGCCCCAAGGCTCAGTGCTCGGGCCACTGCTCTGGAACGCAATGTATGATGGTGTTCTTCGGATTCCAATGGCCGAGGGAACATCCGTAATTGGATTCGCCGATGACGTTGCAGTGGTGGTCGTGGCGAAGACAGTCCGGGAGGTGGAAGCTACTGCGAACCGGGCGATCGAGAAAGTGGAGGCTTGGCTGTCCACCGCCGGACTACAGTTGGCACCGCACAAGACGGAGGCAGTGCTAATCTCGAGCCGAAAAAAGGTGGAAACGGCGACGGTCCGAGTAGGAGGAGTGGCCATCACATCAAAGAGAGCAATAAAATATCTTGGAGTGATGCTGAACACGAGGCTCTCATTCCGGGAGCACCTGAAATATACTCACAAGAGGGAAAGTGAGACGATAAGGGCACTCTCACGCATGCTGGTCAACATTAGAGGCCCGAGGCAGGAAAGGCGTAAGCTGATCACCAGCGTGGTAAGCTCGCAAATACTGTATGCCGCCCCGGTGTGGGCCGAGGCAACGACCGTGCGGGCTTATGTGCGGGGCATCGAGGCCGATTATAGGCTTTGTGCGTTACGCACGTCATGCGCCTTCAGAACGGTGTCGGACGACGCGGCACTCGTGATCGCCGGTCTCATTCCGCTAAGGGAACTGGTCCGGGAGAGGTCAGAGCTGGCCGAGACGGCGCAGGACGAAACCACGACGGCGTCGGCTAGGAAGTTAGCGGTGAGAGCCAGAAGCCTGGCCAACTGGCAGAACTTATGGGCAAACTCCACAAAGAGACGCTGGACGCATAGGCTCACTCCGGACATGGGCATATGGATCGGAAGAAAGCACGGTGAGGTGGATTTCTATATGACCCAGGCCCTTAGCGGACACGGGTGCTTCAGAAGCTACCTGAATCGATTCGGGCACGAACGCGAGGATGGCTGCCCCTCAGGGGGGTCATGGATGACGCCTACCATGTCCTCTTCGATTGTCGGCGATTCGACGAGGACCGCAGCAACCTGGAGGGATTCTCACCAGAGAGAATGGTGCCACTGATGATGGAGTCAGGGCGCAAGTGGGAAGCCACAGCCAAGTTTGTGGCGAAGGTCCTGAAGAAGCTGAGAGCCCTGGAGAGGGTGCGTAACGGGGGGGAGGATTAAGCTGCAGGAGTTGGGCGAAGCATTGCTTTACGGCCGTACCGTCCAACACAACAGCATCAAGTTCCTCTAGCCCCATTAACAACTTAAACTATAGTAATGTAAATAACACAGGCCAACAGCAAAAAATCTCCGCGCATAATTTTACCTGCTCCATAATCTTTAGGCTCCCCTGAACCAAAGTCCAGAACAAACATAGGTTCTATCACCCACAGTTTCCGCGGTACACCTAAGAGAAGAAATTGATCAAATTTTACCATATATTGAATTATGTAGGCCGTGTAATGGCGATGACCATCATTGTTTCTAGTACATATCATTTTTGAAATGTATGTGTACCAACTAAAATTAAAAAATGGTATCTAGCAGTTACCATATCTTTGGAATACGCATCCAAAGTTGAAATCTCCGATTTTCTACATTATATTTTGGTCTTCTATGATTTTTTCCCAAACATTTTTCTATGGAAGATTTTTATTTTATTATTGAAATCAGTAGATCATACCATATTTTAATTTTGGAATCAAGGAAAAACTCGAAATAATTTTATTGAATTTATTATAGGTGGTTAAACAATATTTTCGTCAATTAAATTGGAGTTTTTAATCTCATATTTTCAAAAAGTCATGGCTATCTAAAACTGTTTCTATGTTCAAAACGTATCTATTGTTCAACTTGTTTTGTAAAAGCTTACAGAAATTGGTATAAATAATTGGATAAATGTAACATAAGAGAAAATAAATAAAATACGAATATAAAAAAAAAAAAAAAACAGACAGACGGTCATGCTTATATCGACTCAGGAGGTGATCCTGATCAAGAATATATATACTTTATAGGGTCGGAGATGTCTCTTCACTGCGTTGACCACTTTTGACCAGAATTGTAATACCCTCTGCAAGGGTATAAAAACACCAAAGTTAAGGGGGCAAGATTGTTTGAGGCTTCAAAAAAAATTTTTTTTTAGAAATTTTTTATATAATAGAACATTATCTTAGGAATATCCTGTGAAAGTTTCATGTCGATCGGACTAAAACTTGCTGAGATACCGATTTTCTTTTTTCTTTTCTTTCTCTCCATATACTTTCCATTGCTTTTAAAACTTTAGACGCGTTTTTTTTCAAAACAACTTTTTCAAGTCGGTGCGCAACGTAACTCAAAAAGTAATGCTCGGATCTAAATAAAATTTTGCACACATCTTTAATACAATAAATACTTGAGGATGAACGAACGCTTTTTTTTAAATTTTTTTTTACCATTTTTACGGGCAATAATGCGCCTCTGAAACCATCCTGCCCCCTTAAGCCAATTCCGATCGTTTTATGAAAACTAATGGATATAGTCAACCGATCCTTAAAAATTTCAATCTACCAAATTTTAATTAAAAATTGTATTATATAGTGAAATTCTCACAAGTTTATGGCTATGATTGCCTATCCCGTAGCAGAATGGTATCAACGTTTTCAAAGTGGTCGTGAGGATATAGATAATGATCAACATGTGACAAAACGTACTCCACGCTTCAATATGATCCCGAAACGAAACGCCAGAGTGTTGAATTGAATGCACCGGACAAGCCGAAATTCAAAAAATTGAGCGTGGATAAGTCAAAAAAGACAAATATGCTGATTAATTTTTATAATTCCTGGGATATTTTCCACCCAGACAAAACGTCAATGGAGTTTTGAAGCATTTGGTGCGCGTATTCGGCATGTTCGGCCTTAAGGGGGCATGCGCAGTTAGAGCGCCAAAAAATAGACATTTTTCCCGAATTTTTTTCTCGTAAACTATTGAGTTTTTTTGAAATATCGCTTTATTATGTGAAAGTACATCATTTTAACTTCAATTTGAAAAAAAAAGTAGAAAATATTGAACGGTTTCCAAGTTATGCCCCGTCGAAGTGAGGTCCGTCTGAAAAACACGGGTCGCGGTGACCAAGACTGTGGAAATCTGGATCGTCGGAAATCAAAAAATGAAACGGATTTACATTAATTGAAAGTTTATCTAGTACTTAATCGATGCATATTAAAAAAAAAAATATTTGACAAAATGGCGACTTATCAAAGTTGAACAATCGTTTTTCGTTAAAAAAAGCGGTAGTTTCTCAGCTGTAAAAAAAAAAGTTTTGCAGAAAAAAATCAATCCTTCGATCAAGTACTAGATTACTTTGTATTAAAAAAGCATGCTAAATTTCAAGACAATCAGGTCACTAGTTTTCGAGTAAGAGTGGTCACCGACTTTAAAAACGTAGTTTTGAGAAAAACGTGTTTAAAGTTTCAACTCCCTATTACATAAACCGGACGCCCCTACCTTTAAACATGTATATCTCAATGAATTTTCACCGAATTATTCAAAATTTTGTTAACACATTTATAAATATATGCACTTTAAGAAAATGCAAAAAAAAAATTCGATTTTTTGAAATTTACAAGTGCGCATGCCCCCTTAATATAGCGAAGTTGAAAGTTGGCGTTGGCGCGATTATGTGCCGTCTCATCGATTGACGCTTGTGGTCGCAAGTTATTTGACAACAAATCCCATTTTAACTTTAACCACTCACCATATTCACCTGATAAGGCACCGTGCGACTTCTTCCTTTTCGGATAAATGGATTTGCCCATGAAAGGAAAGCATTATACCGGCCAGCGAGTTAAAACACATGGTGACGCATCCAAAAATGAATTGATTTTTATTTATTTACATTACACTTGATTAAAGTTAAATTTAAAATAAATTTCCAAAATTGTGTATTTTATTTTTGCATGGTTCAAAACCAAGTTAAAAATGCTTCCGCTTATTTCATCTTATACGTCTTGTATTATTTACAAATCAATTTTTTTTCTACTACAATATTTAATGCCCATAAGTTATTGAGTAGGTGAAAAGTCCGTCGGCGCAAGAACACGACAATGCATTTCGCGTATTAATGGCACAGTGTATGCAACACACTCATCCCAACCGGGGGATCGCCATGCTGCTTCCCTCGTTTCTTTACGATCTTGCAGGGACTTGTAACCTATTAAAAATAAATAAAATTGTTATTGCAGATTTTTAATAGAACCAAGATAAAATATTTAGCAAACAAAAAAATATATAAAAGAATATTTCGCATCAGCGATGGAAACAATAGACAATTCATGAATATAATTTATTATTAAATGACTAAACCCATTCATATATGCAATTATCCATACAAAGAAACAAAGGAAAATCGTTTACTATATGGTTTTGTAATTAAATTTGTATATTTAAACAGATAAAATATAACAACTTATTCTCTTACAATGTAAAGTAATTTTCGAAAATTCGAAGTAGTTTTAAAGGTAGGGCAGTTAGCTGCTCGCAGTCGTAAAACTATGCAGACTTTAAACGTGTTTTTCTCAAAACCGTGTTTTACAAACTCATATTTCAAAATACATCGTATCTCAAAAACGGCTTGGCCAAATTACTTGAAATTTAAACTATAAATTTAAAAACGCTATAGAATTTATTATAGCAAAAAAACAAACAAAACATAGTCCAGTTTATCTCTCACATTTATAATTGCATTGTACAATTGCCTTCCTCTGGGAGTCACTAGACGCGATCCCCAGTGCGTGTGTTTGGCGTTGTAGTCTCCTGCGGCTATAAAACGATTGCCAAGTGAATTGTAGAAGTCCATAAATTGTCCTTCCGAGATTGAGCGATTGGAAGGCTTCCGTTTCTTGACTGAATTTGTAACGATGTAGCCTGCAAGAAGTTTGTTTTTTTTGAAAATGGTGTTTTCAACATTCTTTGATTAGAACTCAAGTTCCGCCGTGGGCTTTCCCATCTGGATGATCTGTACGGTAGATTGTATAGCCTTTTATTTGAAAGTTGTATTTGCTTGTAAGATGTGTTTCCACCAGTAGCATAACGTCAATATGGTTTTCGATCAAGAATCGTGACAATTCTAGTTAATGCCGTGAGACACCATTGGCGTTCCACATTGATATTAGTAGAGTCTGTATAGATTATTTAGACTGTTGTGCAACGAGCAGCTGTATTACCATGTTCTGGTTTTGAACAAGTGTTTGCATGGTCGTTTTCATGAATGACATAAGCTCCATCATACTTTGTTGGAGGGTAAGCATCATAGTTTCCGTTTGCTATGTGGCTGTTCTGGGGCCTGTTGAACGCTGTGTGAGTTAGGCTGATTTGGATTTTCCATTCCTGATCGTAGAGCATCGGCATAGAAGCCGTTGGTGGTGTTTATGGGACCGAATGAGGACCTCGTAGCTTTGGCGAAGAAGACGTCTGGCGTAGCTTTTGATGCAATGTACACATTCTGTGGATTTTGGTTGCGCGTTGCGGTCGCTTGACGCATGCGACTCTTCAACAGCCCGAAGTGTGCTTGAAATTTAAACTCTAAACACTGAGTATGACCTAGTGTGTCCATACTCTTGGCAGTTAGTGCATTGCACTGGACCGTTGCGTTTATATGGCTCTTCAACTGCAAAAGATATTGCAGCTTGTAGATTGGGTGGACTTCGTTCTTCTTCAGCGACCTGCTTTCTGGCTTGAGCTCGACCTTGAAGAACGGTTGTGGATTTTATCTTTATTTAGAATCTTAATAACGTTCTTGGCGGCGAAGCCCTTTTCTTTAAGGGCGGTTTTTATTTCCGCGGCGGTAACATCGGGTTCGATTCCCTTTTCTACCACTTGTAGGCCCTTGCTGCTTTTCAGCTGTACGTGTAATAGTTTATTTGATAATTGTCCAAATATTTGGACACGATACGGAAGTGCTCTTCAGTCTTGGTTTGCACCTTTGTTTGGACCGTACTATCCATCTATTTCTGTCTTCAATTATTCCCAATTATTATTTTTCTTTGCGTATTATCTTTGTATTAACATTATATCATAAAAAAACCAAAGTTGTGTTATTTCCGATTGTTTATTTATATGGCAGCTACATGATATAGTCAGCCGATACTTATAAAATGTTTTAAACAGATTAGCCTAAGTTAAATCCACAGGAAGTCCCATACCTCTAACTTAATAAACATTAAAGTTATACCATTTCCGATCAATCAGTTATATGACAGCTATAGGATAGACTTGTTCGAAAAATTTTAATCGATAGATTTCAAACTTAGAGAAAGACGGACATGCTATAGACTCAGAAGATAATCCTTATCAAAATATATATACCTTATAGAGTCGAAGATTTTTCTTCTCTGCGTTGCATACATTTAACCAAAATTTTAAGAGTTTTACCCTGGAAAGTTCAACGGACTCATGGCTTCTTCAGAGGGATCTCGTGTTCTGCCATCCTCTATTGATTTTACTAGTGCTGGGATCAAATGGACTATATCCGGCTACTGCATACAATGCATTTGTCTCAAAGAAGAAGCGGGTCAACCTTAACAGCTTCAAGTTCTTCCCGCCCTAAAATACCTGGACATTCGTAAATTAGCGACGGCTACCTAAATTTGTCGCTGATAAGCTGCATCTGGACCCCAGTGATTTAGCCTATGCTAGGTTGGTTAATTAATGCTCTCAAATTCGTAAATTTTGAAAATCGAGTTCCATAGCAACATTTCTCCGCCGTCAGCAATGATGACTTTTGGACCATGTCGGTAAAAGTCAGTTTTTTCCTTCATAGAAAGCCTGCTACGAAACCCTGGAACGTCAAAAATTCCCAGTAAGCTGCCGCGCTGAAGCCGTTATTTCTTCTACTTCCCCTTCTACTTCTTTGACATGATGACCAGTACATCATGTCGCCAAAACCTAGATTTGCAATAGCGTCGAATTACTCGACCTTATGGTTCCGAAAAAATTAACATTTTTGATCCGTAACTTTATAACATAACCAGCATGGATTCTTGCCTGGGCGGTCCACCACCACAATCTGCGTGCTTCTCTTCGATGCTCTATCTTGATTACGTTCATCTCGTTCGATTCTGATTGACGCAACTGCGCCATGCTCACACGCGCATTTGCATTATCTTCTTCGATTTGTTCGCCTGATCTTCGTGCTCTTTTATCTCGCGCGGCTGTGGATTTGACCGTTCGACGACTCGAATTGGCCTCTTTGCCTTTTCTTGGCATTGCGACAGTAATACGTATAACCGTCACTGCTACGATTGTACACAATACAAAATGACTAAAAAGTGTATAGTGAGTAAGATAGGAATGACAACTGGAGCGGGGATAACTGATCGATTGATCCTCGTAGTTCAACCAAATTTCAAATGAAAAATAGATGTTGTCCGATCCTCCGCCCTATCGAATATGCCCACAAAATTTCACGAAAATCGGTCGAGCTATTTCGGAGGAGTAGAGCTACTATATATAAGAAAATGATTTGCTGTTCGTTAGACTCGCTAAAACTCGAGAACGGCTGAACGGATTTATCTTATCTTGAATTATACGTGAAGGTCTAGGAAAGGTTTAAAAGGTGAGAAAAATTCGAATAATTTCCGGGAAAATCCGCAAATCGCATTTTTTTATTTCCCATACGAACGTTTTCTAAATAAACAATAGACAACAATAATACGTAGTACGTGATAGGCGCCGGTACGTGATACATTTTTTGACAGCAACTCATTGTTCTCTGTTCAGTTAATTTTATGTGACAAACCGATATTTTGTTTACTGAAAAATTGTGAAAAAAAAATTGCAAAAAAATATTAATTTGAAATTTTCTCACTTCTCAAATTTTGCAGGAAATTTTCTCACTTTGATTAATTACAATTTACGATGCCGAGGAGAAGACGGCCTGACTAAGGTCATCGTAGTCATTTAAATGTGCAAAGAGCTACCTCACGTGCTAACCGCACTGATGACCAGAGACAGACAGATCAAGAAGATAGTCGTATTGCTATGTCAGAATTGCGTTCTTTAGTGAGTGACAATGTAGGAGATAGGCTTAGAATGCAACGAGTTCGTGCACATCAAACACATCGACAGCAAGCTAGACATAATGAAATTGAGCGAATCCGCAGAAGCAGTGCTCCTGTGATTCTTGAACGAGCTGCTTTCCACGATGTTGCGGCAAATGATTATTGTGCCGACAAATCAGTAAAAATTGGGGAAATGAAAACAATTTGTAAATATTGTAAGGCGTTAAAGTACACTGGTGTATCTACTGGATTATGTTGCGCTGAAGGCAAAGTAAAATTGCCACAATTGGTCCCACTACCAGATCCTTTACGATCTTTAGTTTCTGGGATTGGAAATGATTCTAAGCACTTCTTGACCAACATTCAGAAATATAACAACTGTTTCCAGATGACATCATTTGGTACACATATTATACAAGACAATTTCATGCCCACTTTTAAGGTATTATATAAAAATTTTCAAGTTTGTATTAAAATATATATATAGGAAATATTTAATGGCCAAATTATTAAAAATCACAGATACAAGGAAAATTTTATCACTTACTGGGAACTCTGTTACCACTACCTGATGCAGATCATCAATTTTTACAAATTTATTTTATGGGCAATTCAGATGCGGAAATTAATAATCGTTGTGCTCACTACCTGATGTTACCACTACCTGATGCAGATAATCAATTTTTACAAATTTATTTTATGGGCAATTCAGATGCGGAAATTAATAATCGCTCACAATCCAACAGTGAAGAAAACCATTGTCCAACAATTACAAATGTTTCTTCATCAGAATAACAATTTAGTAAACATGATCAAAATAGCATTGGGTTGGATGCCATCTGATAGCCATAATACTGGAAGACTGGCTTTGAAAAGACTGATGAATAACGTCATTGAGGCGACAATCGTAAAATGAAAATACAAAGGAGAGGATGTCTTGATCCCGCGGAAGACTGGCTGTGAAAAGACTGATGAATAACGCCATTGAGGCGACAATCGTAAAATGAAAATACAAAGGAGAGGATGTCTTGATTCCGCGGAAGACTGGCTGTGAAAAGACTGATGAATAACGTCATTGAGGCGACAATCATAAATTGAAAATGCAAAGAAGAGGATGTCTTGATCCCGCGGATACCGATGATTCCAACGGACATACCATTCGATTTTAAACGCTTACAATTTCTAGTACGTCTGGCTTTTGCGATGACAATCGTCTGGCATAAATAAATCGCACGAACAATCGTTAGAAGTTTGTGGAATCAACTTGGAGTTTCCCTGTTTCGCGCATGGACAATTAGACGTCGCGTGTTCGCGCGTCGGAAAACCGTCTTCTTTGTTTATTTACGCACCACAAAACAAAAAAAAATATATATAGTTTATGAGAAAGCTTTAAATTAATTAACAGACTGTATTTTTACAGTGTGTGTCTGTGAATATCAAATTTAAATCTTATAAATAGCCAGTATTTCAGGAAAACTCTGTTTTGTAAGTAAGCAAAATGATGTATCGAAAATAATAATAAAGCTTCATGTTTTATTCAATAAATGAAGTTGAATTAAATAGGACGGTACTCTTTAATTTTTGGGATAAAAAATTCAATCCCAAAAAATTTTTGGGATTGAAAATGATTAAAATGATAGCTCCGCGAAATTTAATTTTAGCTATCTTCAGTTCTTACTGTATCAGATAATTTTATAAGTTTGAAAAATTTTAAATTTTGTCACAAAAGAAGATTCTGAACGCAACAAAAAAAAACAAGAAAGAAAAGCTAACTTCGGGCGGAGCCGAATTTTTTATACCCTTGCAGTTGAGTCGCAGTCCGCTAGGTGGAGACACGCACCTTATATTATTAGATATATAGCGGATCGTATATAGTCGGCCGATCCTTTTGAAATTTGGCATATCGAATTATTTTGCCCAAAGAGGAATCCATTGAAACTCCCATCCTTCTAACTTAAAAAACAACGAAGTTATGGCATTTCCGATCAATCAGTTATATGGCAGCTATAGGATATAGTCGACCGATCCCGGCCGTTCCGACTTATGTACTGCCTGCAAAGGAAATAAGGGTGTGTGCAAAGTTTCAACTCGATAGCTTTAAAACTGAGAGACTAGTTTGCGTAGAAACAGACAGACAGACGGACAGACGGACCGACGGACAGACGGACATGCTCATATCGACTCAGGAGGTGATCCTTATCAAGAATATATATACTTTATAGGGTCGGAGAGGTCTCCTTCACTGCGTTGCACACTTTTGACCAAAATTATAATACCCTCTGCAAGGGTATAACAACAGCTGGCAGTACGAAGTCTGCCGGGTCAGCTAGTAGTATATAATATTAGAATAAGCTATTGTGAATAAGACTTAATTGATATCGAATGTGAAAGTGAAAGCTTTATTCACTTTACTGACAAACCTTGGAGCAATTAGATTAACTTTCTTGAATAAAATTATCTTCAAAACTCAACAGTGCTTATGGCTTCTTTGGTGCTGAATTTAACAACATGTTCGGCCGGTAAACCTTCGTCAATATACGAGGCTTCCAAAAGCCTACGTAAATATAAACTTCGGTTGTGAACTTTTCCTATGTTTTTCATTTCTGTGCACCTTTTTTGGAGCAATTGTCCTATGAGTACCTGCAAGAACTCCAGAATCGCTAAAAATATAAATAGTGGACTAGTGACTCCGCTGTTTTCTGAAGGAATCAACAACGAGAGCTTGAAGCAGGAAATAACCAGATTCATCATACGAGGGTTGCTATATATATTTTTGGCCTAGGCCATACTAAGTGTTGCCTGGCGCCATCTGACGTTTTCATTGAGAAGTTTTACATGTTTTAGCAGATAATTTGTGTTGTTTACAGTGACTTGAAAAAATCAATTCGGCAGAAAATGGAATTAACTCGTGAACATTAACACAAGAGTGCAGCGATGAACTTAAATCTTTGTATGGCGATGGAGCACCATCTTATAGCACTGTGAAAAACTGGTATAATGAATTTAATCGAGGCCGACGCTCGTTCGAAGACGAGGGTCGTCCAAAAACAGTCGTTGTTCCAGAGAACATTGACGCCGTGCAAGAACTGCATCCCTTGGCATTTCTTCCACTAGAATGCATTCGATATTGCATGAACCCTTGAAAGTAAAAAAAATTTGTTCTCGTTGGATCCCACATAATTTGACAATCGCTCAAAAAAAGGCTCGTGTGGATTGGTGCAAAAAAAAATTGAAAAAATAAAATCGCGGTGTTTAAAAAGACGTTTATAAGATCGTCACAGGTGACGAATTATGGATCTATACTTATGAGCCCGAAACAAAACAGCAATCGACCGTGTGGATCTTCGAAGACGAGCCAAATCCAACGAAAGTTGTTTGTGGAAAAAGCACTTCGAAGCAAATAGTCGCCTGTATCTTTGTGGCGACTGTTCCGCTTAAGCAAAGTAGGACGGTAGGATGGAAATTCGAAATACGAACAAGAGACGACGGATCGTTCTACTCCATGACAATGCGAGCTCTCATACATCAGCTCAAACCAGCGCCTTTTTGACTGGCCAAAATGTCGAATTGATGGGTCATCCGCCATACAGCCATTGGCACCCAATGACTTCTTTTTATTCCCGCATAGCAAGAGAAAAATGCGTGGTCAACGATTTTCACCGCCAGAAGATGCTATTGAAGCGTTCAAAAAACATGTTTTGGAGGTGTCTGAATCGGAGTGGACAAAGTGCTTCGACAATTGGTTTAAGCGCATGCAAAAGCATGCAAATAAGTCTTGATGGAGAATACTTTGAAAAACAATAAAACCATTTTTAGTCATAAATATTCGCATTTTCATTATTAGGCCAGAAATATATATAGCAACCCTCGTATCAGGGGCAATCTTGGAAACGAATATGTGTTTCAATGGTGGAATTCCCTGGAACGGTTTTGTTGTAGTAACTAATATTGCAGCATCAGTTCGTTCCGGGAGTCCGGAAGATTGATTATCTTGATTATATGATTATAGATTGATTGATTATATGGGACAATTGCTAATTTATACTAAGATATTCGGATTTTAGTATTTTCAATTTCAATTCAATTTTTTACATTACTTTACTACTGTATCAACGGAATAAAGAAAATACGATATCAAAGTCACAAGATGCATATAAAGACGAAAATCATAGAAAAACCACATGGTTGGAAGAAAATTAGTCCTTCGCCTCGGTGGAAGATACCGTCTTCCTCCATCCTGGCAGCATAGACAGCAGCCTTTACGTCCTTAAGTTTTATTATCTTAAGTCAAATATTCCTTCATCAATTTTCAAGAAACAACTAGCGGAGTTAATCGTATCCCAAACGTTAGAAAAATTAAGCTTTTATGGGTCGCTGTGCATACAGGAATAGATGGGAACGAACCAGCCGAAAAAGCTGCAAAGTTCGCTGTAACCCTACAACCAGAACCATAGAATAAACTTTATTGAACTTATTTCTCCATCCAAAAAAAATAGAGACAAATTCTGGTGCATAATTGTTTCAAATAAATAAGTGCCACGCAAAATAGCTCAATGTAGCGGTGAACAAAAAAAAGAACATAGAAGTAAACTTAAAAAGGCTTTTACTTCTTACCCCGCGATACTACAGTTGAAAAATCGTCGCTAAAGAAAAGAAAAAAATCGCGCCCACAATATCAACGAAAAACCAGGGATAACCAGTAACAATAGATTTTTCTTTCTGGCGATGGTTAAGGAAAACCAACCTGCGCAAAGCACCTTAAAATACTCAAGGCCCTTCAATTCTACATCGGGGTGAAAAGCTTGAAGGTTCTGGTCAACATTTAAAAAGCTTGTTTCGCTGGTCGGGAATAAGAACTTTTATGTTGTCCGCTTATTAAAGGGTTTGATTAGCTAAGCTGCAAATTGACTCGGGTTTCCATTGAATCCCACAAAATCATTCGAATCTAATCTTATCTTTCTAAGACAAACGTAAATTTAAACATAAAATGTAACTGTAAATCAAACAGAACGAAGATCCTAATTTTAACTAAATACTATTATTTATTGTCGAGTCGATGGTAATATTAGCAGAACTTTTCTTAAACTTAATTTATGAATAATCGTTAGTACAGAATAAACAAAACAAATAAATTTTAATTAGTTTATAATAATTATAATAATTAATACTTATAATACATTTTAATTAATGTTTATAATAAATTTTCAACTATTTCAAAATAACAGAAAAGAACGGCTCAGTTCTTTTAAACAAACGCTTTCTATCTATAACATTTATTTTGAATTTAACCAACTTTTCAAAGTCAACATTTTGTTTAACTAACAATTGTAATAATCCAGTAGGAAGGCACAATTCGAATTTGATCCTCTTCTAAATATAATATTTTCCAGTTTTGGCTTTTGATCGAAATTGGCAGAACTTTGTTATTATTTAATCTAGATGGATGGTACTTTCTACGATCCGATCTTCCAAAATTCATAAGGATCGGCCTGATCCTTAAGGAAAAATTCATGAACAATTTTACCAATTTTTGTGTTGTTGTGGCATTTTTTATTTGTCATTATTTCGGCTACTTATAATTATAATTTGAGATATCGTTTGAACAGTATTTAAAATTTAGTTTTGAGAAAAACGCGATCAAACTGGTCAACTAGTCTACTACGAAACTAAAATGGCTAAAACTTAAAATTAATTGAAGTTTTAAATAATTTATTTAGGGAGTAAATTATAAAAAATAAATATATATTTTTGCAAATTTCTTGACTAGATCCATTCATTCTTAAAAAATGCATATCTTCCTTTTCCACTCCTCTTTAACAGCAGTTTTCGGTCTCATTAGGCATATTCGACATTCGATGAAAAATTACTTCAATCACGTAAATTCTCAAAGGTGGCACTAGCACAGATGTTGCAAACTATCATACTATCGCTAAGATTTGCAACATCACCAAGTTACCAGAGCGTATGGTTATTAAATAATAATTATAATTTTTATTCCGAAAATGTATTTCTCATTCTTGCCTAGGATTCTTGCCTACAATAGCAGCATTGACGTTTGCCGATATTGTTTCTCATAGCATTAATTCCCCTATTTTTTTTTTAATTAACAATTTAAATAAAAATATTTGTTGAATAGTATATTTTAATGAAATTGTATTGGACTTACACCAAATATGATGAACGTTGTACAATCTTCCAATTTGTGAGAAAAATCCGGCGAAAGCTTCATTGTTGTGCTTACGATAGTTAATAGCACGTGCCCAGTTATTTCCCCATTCGATCATTGTGCCAGGAGTTAATCGGTATGACCTAAATGCTTGATTTACAAGGGGTAACTTTAAAATTTGGTTATATTACATACCGCATTTCGTAAATATTCTTGCCAATTCGACTTTCTATTTTTGGCCAGTAACTAAAAGCTAATAGATACTGCAGATGACGAGACCGTAAAAATTTCGAACGTTCTTGCATTAATTTAAGGTACTCAGGATCGTTCCATAGGTCTTCCTTGGCTTGGTCAATTTTTTCAAATCCCCCAGTGTATTTCCAAAGGTGCAAAGTTTGATCCATGTCGCCAACCTGTACAGCCCATGATGCCACCAATTTGCAGGAAAGATTTGCCTTTTTTTCGTTAATTAAAGACACTGTGGTTTTGCTGAAAATTATGAAAACATTATTTTCTAATATCATATATAAAACTAAATCAATATAGCTATGGTGCGGAAACCCGTCAATGTGTGATTGTAGGAAGTTTGGTCGTGTCACACAAAAGGAGATGCGATTCTTTTAAAGAAAGACTATTTTTTTTGTTCTTGCGACTCACGCAGCATTCTTACAGCAACGGAGGACCATTTTAATTCCTTGAAATCAAATTCGTCGTCTAATCAAGAATATATATTTTTTTTTTATACCCTTGCAGAGGGTATTATAATTTTTCACCTCCTGAGTCGATATAATGCCCGTCTGTCCGTCAATATCTTTCATCTTTTAACTCTGTCGAAGCTACTACTGATTCATTTTATGATGTAGTCCACAACGCCTTGGACAAATTAGTTCCTGAAGTTTCATCTTCTTCATCTTCGCAGGGGGCAGGATGGTTTCAGAGGCTGAAAAATAAAGATTTTTGCGTTTTTTTTTTTCATTCCTGAATGAATATAATTATTCAATTTGTTTACACGATAAACGGCTATATTTGGAGAGTATCTAGGAATTTTTATTTTTTTTTAGAAATTATTATTTATCCCGTGGCGGGCTGTCAGCCGGAGTCGCTTCAAAAAATTGTTATCTTTCGGTGCGTAAAGTCTGGCCTTACATTGTTATCTCTATATATATATAGAGACTCGCTGTTCGTTAGACTCGCTAAAACTCGAGAACGGCGGAACTTATCTTATCTTAGTCTTGAATTATTCGTGGAAGTCTAGGGAAGGTTTAAAAGGTGAGAAAAATTCGAATAATTGCCGGGAAAATCCTCAAACCGCATTTTTCTATTTCCCATACAAACGTTTTCCAAATAAAATGAAGACTACGATAGTAGGCGCTGGTACGTGATACATTGTTTGACAGCTCAGTTAATTTTATGTGACAAACTGATATTGTGTTTACTGAAAAATTGTGAAAAAATATTAAAAAAAATTTTAATTCAAAATTTTCTCACTTCTCAAATTTCGCGGGAAATTTTCTCACTTTGATTAATTACAATTTACGATGCCGAGGAGATGACGGCCCGTTCTTTAGTGAGTGACAATAATGGAGATGGGCTTAGAATGCAACGAGTTCGTGCACATCAAACACATCAACAGCAAACGCAGTGCTCCTGTGATTCTTGAACGAGCTGCATTCTACTATGATCCGGCAATTGATTATTTTGCCGACAAATCACTACAAATTGGGGAAATGAAAGCAATTTGTAAATATTGTAAGGCGTTAAAGTACACTGGTGTATCTACTGGATTATGTTGCGCTGAAGGCAAAGTAAAATTGCCACAATTGGTCCCACTACCAGATCCTTTACGATCTTTAGTTTCTGGGATTGGAAATGATTCTAAGCACTTCTTGACCAACATTCAGAAATATAACAACTGTTTCCAGATGACATCATTTGGTACACATATTATACAAGACAATTTCATGCCCACTTTTAAGGTATTATATAAAAATTTTCAAGTTTGTATTAAAATATATATATAGGAAATATTTAATGGCCAAATTATTAAAAATCACAGATACAAGGAAAATTTTATCACTTACTGGGAACTCTGTTACCACTACCTGATGCAGATCATCAATTTTTACAAATTTATTTTATGGGCAATTCAGATGCGGAAATTAATAATCGTTGTGCTCACTACCTGATGTTACCACTACCTGATGCAGATAATCAATTTTTACAAATTTATTTTATGGGCAATTCAGATGCGGAAATTAATAATCGCTCACAATCCAACAGTGAAGAGAACCATTGTCCAACAATTACAAATGTTTCTTCATCAGAATAACAATTTAGTAAACATGATCAAAATAGCATTGGGTTGGATGCCATCTGATAGCCATAATACTGGAAGACTGGCTTTGAAAAGACTGATGAATAACGTCATTGAGGCGACAATCGTAAAATGAAAATACAAAGGAGAGGATCTCTTGATCCCGCGGAAGACTGGCTGTGAAAAGACTGATGAATAACGTCATTGAGGCGACAATCGTAAAATGAAAATACAAAGGAGAGGATGTCTTGATTCCGCGGAAGACTGGCTGTGAAAAGACTGATGAATAACGTCATTGAGGCGACAATCATAAATTGAAAATACAAAGAAGAGGATGTCTTGATCCCGCGGATACCGATGATTCCAACGGACATACCATTCGATTTTAAACGCTTACAATTTCTAGTACGTCTGGCTTTTGCGATGACAATCGTCTGGCATAAATAAATCGCACGAACAATCGTTAGAAGTTTGTGGAATCAACTTGGAGTTTCCCTGTTTCGCGCATGGACAATTAGACGTCGCGTGTTCGCGCGTCGGAAAACCGCCTTTGTTTATTTACGCACCACAAAACAAAACAAAAAATATAGAAAGCTTTAAATTAATTCACAGACTGTATTTTAACAGTGTTCGTCTGTGAATATCAAATTTAAATCTTATAAATAGCCAGTATTTCAGAAAAACTCTGGTTTTGTAAATATATATTAAAACTTCTTGTTTTATTCAATAAATGAAGTTAAATTAAATAGGAGGGTACTCTTTAATTTTTGGGATTGAAAAAGATTAAAATGTAGCTCCGCGAAATTTAATTTTAGCTATCTTCAGTTCTTACTGTATCAGATAATTATTTAGATCGGGTTTTCTTAATAAACGTTCTTGGAGTCCTTTTCGACCACAAGCTGTCGTTTAATAAACACATTTTAGAAACAATTAATAAAGACACAGGAGTACTTGAAATCCGCGATACACGGTTCATCAAACGAGTATTGAATCTGTGCAAAAGCAGTTTATTTTATTTTCATTTAAATTTTAACTGGGACTCAGATGATCGCCTTCCAGCATATCCTTGTCGGCTAAAATAACTAGATGTACCTCCATCACAGGTGCGTCGTATTTGTGCTGGGGTCATGCTTTTTCATAAGATCATTCTTGGTCAAGTTGATTCGAAATTGTTACTATAAATAATATTATTTTCGGCCGTCAGCCAACGGGTACTACACGGGGAAAAACGCATGAGTGCATGTGCCGTAACTGTGTACACCGCTGGTAGTGCCACTATACTCTCCACGTGAGGGCGGCTGGTAACAGGTCCCGGTAAGGTCATGTCTCTGCTGGCTGGCGAGGACGCTGGCGAATCGTAGTCGGGCGGGGAGAAGAACACTCCCTTCCTCAAATCACCCCAATCCAAAGTGGAACAGCATATGCCGAGGGATGCATGTCCGGGGGGTGCACGGACGTTAATATGCGGACTCTGGGGGACCGGCCGACCCATCAGTTTTAATCAGGCTTATCATGATAAGCGGGCTATGTCACGATGGACGAACCCCTTCCCGACTACTCGTGGGTCCAAATATGAATTCAAGAAATATCACAAACAAAAATAGTGGAGAACGGAAATCCCCAAGAAAGTCCGGAAATGGGATCATGGATCCGTCAATCTCCAAGGCAGACAGAGGCCAAAGAGATGCTGGGATGGCGAAGCTCCCCACTGAGGGACAACGCCCGGAGGCGAGCTGCGCCGGTATAGGGGGAGATGCCAAGGCACCGACCCCCAAAACGGGGCCCACTATGGGACCACCGAACGGTGTGAGGGGCAAGATCCCAGGGTCGAGCTCCTCTCGCACCGGCGGAATCCCTAAGGAAGGCCCCGGTCCGGCGACTGCTGGCCCCTTGCAGCGGAAGGGCTCCTATAAGGATAGGCCTTCATTCTGATGAGGGCAGACCCATCGGCGGAATCCAACCCCGATCAGGCTGAGATTATTAAGTGGGCGAGGGAAATCCTGCCTGACTTTCAGCCAGAAAAAGCGGAAATGAGACTGGATCCGAAGAAGCCGACAGGAGTAGGCGACTACGCCAAGGATAGCGCACAAAGTGCGAAGAGGCAGAGGTCGACTGACGGTGAAGCGCCCCTAGCGAAGAAGAAGAAGGTGCAGACGCAACAGATCCTTCGCCGAGGTCACTAAGGGTAGGACCATCATTGGGGTTGTTGACAACGGCTCCAAAGATGGCCTGATCCCCAAGGAGCTTTGGCGGAGGGTGGTGAATGAGCTGCATGGGCACTTCATGGAGGAGATGCTCAAGAGCGGAGGACCTCCACCGGACTGCGAAAACGCAGGGTGGTACCAGGGTAGCATCAAGGTGATAGCGTACCAAGATGCGAGGTCTGTAAGCCTCTACAAGCGCATGATTGCGTCGCTTGGAGAGGTTTACCCAGGAGCCAGTCTGGAGGCGGTGGACTGGGACAAGATCCCCAGGGCCCGTGTATGGCTGACAGAGAAGCCGGCGGACCCTGCTACCATACTGGCCATGCTCAAGATGTGCAATCCCACACTCCCTACGGCGGACTGGAGAGTCGCCAAGGTGGAGGAAGCAGTGGGACTTAGAAGGCAGGTCGTCCTCACTTTAAATGAGGAGACTGCGAGGATCCTGGAGGGTGCTGGTAGCCGTATTAAGTACGGGTTCGAGCACGTAGCAGTGAGGATCTACAAGTCGGATGCGAAGAGTAAGTCAGGAGGCATCGACTTGGAAATAAACGCACAAGAGCTAGACTTGGGGGAACCGATCGAAGAGGAATGTCAGATGTGGAGGAGGACATTCCGGAAGGGTACACCTCAGAGGAGAGTGACTTGGCAAGGGCTCTTGGAGGCGTCGGTATGGAGGAGGACACTGCTAGGCTCCGACACCGAGGCTGAGGTAACTGTGGTGGAAAATCTAAAGGATGTCCCTGACATTCCTGCAGATAAGCCTCCATCACAGTAAGGTGGTATTCGCCGCCCTCCTGCTCCATCTCGCAGAGAGTGGAGCTGACGTGTCCCTCATCCAAGAACCCTGGATCCATGGAGACAGGATTCTCGGTTTGGGGGCGTCGGATTTTAGGCTGTGCACAGCCGATGTAACAGGTAAAAAGCGAGGATACATACTCGCCCAAGCGGCCATCTAAGAATATGCTCGGCGTATATGGGTCATGACCACATAGGACCACCACCGCACTTGCTACTCAGGCGGCTTGTGGAAGACAGCGAGAGGAAGAAAATCGACCTACTAATAGGATGCGATGTCAACGCTCATCACAGTCAGTGGGGAAGCACTGACACAAATGAGAGGGGTGAGTCAATCTTCGATTTTATCCTCAGCTCTAAGCTTCTAGTGGGTGACAGACGTTCAGAACCCACCTTCGTCGTCAATAACAGGAGAGAGGTTCTTGACATTACATTATTCTCGCACTCCCTGGCTGATGCAATCACCAGCTGGAGAGTCCTGGTAGAGCTGGAGAGAGTAGACAAACTCTCCTTTTCAGACCACCGCTACATTGAGATGTAACTCATCAAAACTTCACCAAGCAAGCAGTTAGAAATCCTAGGAAGGCAAACTGGGAGCTCTATAAAAAGATACTCGATAGATCCCTAGGTGAACCACCTTCAGAGATTATCGAGACTTACGAGGGGCTCAACGCCATGGTAGATAAGCTTACTGCGACGAGCCCAAAAGCATACCACAGGGCCTGCCCCAAGAAAAGAATCGGTAGCAGCAGATCGAAGAAGTCTCCATGGTGGACCTCGTCGTTAGCCCCCTTCAAGAAAAATGCACGTAGGGCCTTTAACCACGCGTACCATACCAACACAGACGGGGCGTGGGAGGCCTATAAAGCTGAACTTAGGCGGTATAACAAGGAATTGCAAAAGGCAAAGAGGGTTGCCTGAGCCAATTTCTGCACCAACATCCAGGAGACAGTAGAGGCCGCTCCGCCTAAGAAAGATTCTCTCTACTACAGCCCCCATCATAGGTTATATTATAACACGGATGGGCGGTGGCAACCTCAAGCCAGGAATCCCTAGAGACCCTTATCAACGTACACTTCCCGGGTTGCTCATCGGAAGGAACAACTCAGGTGAAGCGTAGCCAGGGCCACCAGGGCTCACTCAATTACCTCCTTAGTAATAGATAGTTTTAAACCCTTCAAATCTCCGGGCCCAGACGGTAATATACCGGCTCAGTTATCCAGGGGCAAAACCCTGGAGTCTCTAAGGCAGTTTAATGTGCCCAGCGCTCTTTTGACCGAAGTTCGAAGCTACTCTAGAAGCAGATTAGTCGACACTGACTTGGGAACGGACACCCATGATTGATCCCAGGACCATTACTGTGGAACGTCATATACGACGACATCCTGTGGCTGTAACTCCCAGCGGGAGGCGACGTCATCGGCTTTGCAGACGACGTAGTTTTTGTGGTAGTAGCCAAATAAAGAGAGGAGGCGGAGGGAGCGGCACATAAAGCTATTAAGTCAATAGAACAGTGTACGTCAATAGAACATAGAGCGCGACTTGACCTAGCCCCCCATAGAACGGCAACGGTGCTAGTCAGAAGACGCCAGGGGCTGGAAACGGTACTGATAATGATCGGTGTCGACCCAGCGGGCCATAAAATACCTGGGGGTGATGATCCACGCCCGGCTTACTACCAGGGGCCCCACCAGGATCCTCCTGAGCACCAGAGACTCCTAGACAGAACAGGAGAAACCTTCTGATGAGCGTTGCCACTGCTTTAGTTTAATACGCCGCACTCATCTGGGCAGAGGAAAACAATACGTCCAGTTTTAGGAGAGGATAGGATGCATACAGGATAGGAGCCATCAGAGTAGTGTCTTACTTCAAGACGGTCTCTGATGACGCCATCCAGGTTATTAAGGGATTGGCCCCACTAAAGGAAAGAGAACGAAAGCTCAAGGAGATAAATAATGCGAAGGAGCTGATGACATTCTCAATGCGACTCCAAGACAGAGGCCAGGAAGAGGACGCTCACAGCCTGCCAGGTGAGCTGGGATACGGCGACGAAGGGACGCTGGAAGCTCTCTTGGCTTCCTTAATGTGGAACTCATACGTTCCCTACCTAAACCCTACTCCCTAATCAGCCTAAACAAGTTACAGTTAGAGACTTTTCTTAACGATAAAATTGGTTTATTCTCAAAAATGAAAATAAGCATTTTGTACTTAGAATAAGATTGCAAATAAATGCATATATATTTTTTTTTTAATAATTCTATTTCAAACCTTATTATTATATATTAATGAAAACATCATAATTTTGTTCAAAAGTGTGCAAAGCAGTGTAGCAGACATATAAATACGACCCTACAAAATATATATATTCCTGATCAAGATCACCTCCTGAGTCGATACAAGTCCGTCTGTCCATCTTTCTTGATTTCTTTCAAACTTTGAAAACGTGATTCCTTAGTTTTCTCGAATAGCAGCCATATATCAGAGTGATGGGAAATGCCATAATTTTGGTGATTTTTTAGTTAGAGGGTTGGAACTTTCCACACATGTAATATTTGGCCTAAGATATCTTATCTAAATTTCATTAGGATCGGCCGTCTATATCCTATAGCTGTATAGTTGTATACCCTACAACTAGATGATCAAAACAGGCATAACTAATGTTGTTTATAAGCTAGATGGTTGGGACTTTTTACGGATTCCATTTTGGGCAACCTTATCCGATCTTCCAAATTTCATAAAGATTGGCCAACTATATCCCTTATAGTATATATATAGGATATATTGTATATAATATATATATAAATTATATATAATATATACATATTTATACGATATATAAAATATATATATAATATAAATAAGCTATTACCCTTGCAGTTAGGTATATCAACTTCAGCTCCGCTCGATGTTTGCTTTCCCCACTTGTTTTTATTATAACAATTTGAGTATATAATACAACAAATTAATGAATTTAAACTATTTACTTAATTTAAGCCTTATATGGAAACCATTTTTACGCAACTTAAAGGAAAGCCATTTAAAAGTTTTTAGAGAGGGGAGTTCTTAAAATAATAAAGTTCCTACGAACAGACTCTTCCTTGCATGAGACTTCGTAAACGTAGTGTCATATTCTTTCATGCAAGCTATCGACTTTCATGCGTGTTAGAAATGTTATAGCTGCCAGGTGTTTTTTAAGATAGTGGGATGGGATGACTTTATAAAGATTCCTGTTGGGACTTGTGCCAGCATCAAATAAAATAATTATTTCAATTTAATTCTCTCAGTGTAACTAGCCGCAGCGGTCCACTTATTGCCCGTTATAAGCTGTACCATATTCTTTGTTTCTCCCAGATTCGCATGCGCTTTGTTGTTTTTTTGTAGCGCATGCACTTTGGGAGCTTTGGTGGAGCTTCTGCGCAAGCTGTTAGGTTTTATGCACTTGTAATTCGGCATTGTTTTGGATCGGCCGCGGAATTTTTTTTGGGGTTAAATTGGTGGTCTATTAATTCGGTCGCTTTCAAAACGCTGATAGCTCAGCAATTCCCGATTGGGTAAATTTATAAGATCTACCGAAGTTCATATGGATCAGCATATGTCCCATAACTACCATATAACTTATCTAAAACGATCGACAATGATTCACCGTTTTGTATATTTTGAGCTTTTTCCATGTTTTTGGAAAAACAATTTTTATACCCTTGCAGATGGTATTATAATTTTCACAGACATCTCCGACCCTATAAAGTATATATATTCCTGATCAGGATCACCTCCTGAGTCGATATAAGCATGTCCGTCTGTCTGTCTGACCGTCTGTCTGTCGGTTTCTACGCAAACTAGTCTCTCAGTTTTAGAGCTATCGAGTTGAAACTTTGCAAACTCCCTTCTTTTCCTTGCAGGTAGTATATAAGTCGAAACGGCCAGGATCGGTCGACTATATCCTATAGCCGCCATATAACTGATAGATCGGACCGTTCCGACCTATATACTGCCTGCAAACAAATAAAGGATGTGTGCAAAGTTTCAACTCGGTAGCTCTAAAACTGGGAGACTAGTTTGCGTAGAGACCGACAGACAGACAGACATGCTTATATCGACTCAGGAGGTGATCCTGATCAAGAATATAGGGTCGGAGATGTCTCCTTCACTGCGTGGCACACTTTTGACCAAAATTATAATACCCTCTGCAAAGGTATAAAAATTAGTGAAGTATAAGTAGTGCATAAACGTTTTTAAGTTAGTCGCGTGCGACATGGTAAAAAAAACCTTTTTTTTATTTGCTTTTTATAAATGCAGATGAATGATAATAATAAATGGCCATCACAACCCTATCGGGTCACAGCCTGTTGCACAATCTGCCTCCACGCTTTCCTGTCCTGGGCCTGCGCTCGCCAGTTGGTAACACCAGATGTAGACAGGGCTTCCATCACCTGGTCCTGCCAACGTATCCGGGGTCGTCCTCTCCTCCGTTTTCCGACGATTACCGCATCAAATACCTTACGAGCCGGAGCGTCTTCTTCCATACGGGCGATGTGACCCAGCCAGCGGAGTCTTTGAATTTTGACTCGGCTTACTATATCAACATCCCCGTACAGCTCATACAGCTCGTGGTTCCATCTGGTGCGATAAGCATCGCCAACGCAGATTGGACCAAAGATTTTGCGGAGAATCTTTCTCTCGAACACTCCAAGAGCAGCTGCATCGGATTGCACCACTGTCCAGCACTCCGCACCATATAAGAGTACTGGAAGAATGAGCGTCCTGTAGAGTGTTATTTTTGTCGGTCGAGAGAGAGCTCTACTGTTAAAGTGCCTACTGAGCCCAAAGTAGCACCTGTTGGCAAGTGTGATTCTCCGCTTAATCTCCAGGCTGACATCATTTGTGCTAGATATTGCAGATCCAAGGTAAATGAATTCCTTCACGGACTCAAAGCTATGGCTTCCTGCAGATAGCTGGGAATCAAGACGCCGCGATTCCCTGCTAGAGCACACCATAAACTTTGTCTTATCCATGTTAACTGCCAGTCCTACTTTAGCTGACTCTTTTTCAATAGCCCCGAAGGCTGCTGTAACATCACGCTTGGTTCGGCCAATGATATCAATATCATCAGCGTAGCCAAGGAGTTGGACACATCTGTTTGTTAGAATAGTGCCCGTCCGATGCACACCAGCCTTCCTTATAATACTCTCCATTAGAATGTTGAAGAGCATACAAGACAGCGAGTCGCCTTGTCTGAGACCACACTTGGTATAAAAGGTTTCAGATTGGTCATTTCCTACCCTGACAGAGCTGATGGTGTTGCTCAATGTCATCATGCAAAGCCGTATTAGCTTTGCTGGTATACCAAGCTCAGACATGGCGGCATATAGGCGATCTCGCCGGGGACTATCGAATGCTGCCTTGTAATCGACGAAGAGGTGATATGTGTCGATCTGATTTTCGTAGGACTTCTCCAGGATTTGGCGCAAGGTGAAAATCTGGTCAATAGTGGATTTGCCAGGCCTGAACCCGCACTGATAAGGTCCAATCAGTGCTTCGGCATGGGGTTTCAGGTTTTCACACAGTACGCTCGTAAGGACCTTGTATGCGACTGGAAGAAGACTAATGCCACGGTAATTGGTGCGCAATGTGGCATCACCCTTCTTCAGGATAGGACAGATCATGCTGTGGTTCCAATCGTCGGGCATGCTCTCCGTAAGCCATATCTTGCTGATTAGTTTGTGCATGCTCCCTACCAACATATCACCAGCAGCCTTAAACAATTCAGCCGGCAGGCCGTCAGCACCTGCGGATTTATTGTTTTTAAGTCGTTGGATTGCATCCTTGACTTCGGCATGGCTTGGGGTCGGTACGTCCACATCAGTACCATAGATTGGGGTTTGTGGATCATACTCTCCATAGTCATCATGGCCAGAGCCAGCTAATAGACTTGAGAAGTGATCCCTCCATAACCTCAGCACAATCTCTGCATCTGTGATTAGGTTTCCGTCATCGTCCTTGCACGCAACTCCTCCAGTCTTAAAACCTTGGGTCAGACGCTTAACCCTCTGGTAGAAGTTACGAGCTTCATTCCGGCCTCTGCTGCTCTCAATGCTCTCACACTCACGCCTCTCCTGTTCTCTCTTCTTGCGTCTGAAGAGGCGTTTCTCATCTCTCCTCCTTGACCTGTAGACCTCGACAACAGCCCTTGTGGCCCCAGCTTGCAGTGTTCTTCCGTAGGCGGCGTCTTTTGCAGCTGTTGCGTCGCGACACTCCTGGTCGTACCATGGATTCCTCTTTGGGGTACGTTGGAATCCGATGACCTCTTCTGCAGAAGTTCGCAGGGAGTGGGATATGAGTGCCCACATATTGCTGATGTCTTCAGGTGTTGGAGTTGCTCGGCTCAGTAGGCCTG
>JAJJHT010021564.1:226021-280803 GCA_021223865.1 Drosophila pandora
TTTTCGCAACTGATGAAGCCTTTATATTTTCTTATATCTGAAAAGATTAGATTTGATTGGCAAACACAACATGAACAAATTCGCAGTAAAATCATAAGTAACTGCATACCGACGCCAGCTCTATCGGGTATGGTGCCATCCTTTTGCACAGCATAAACTCTAAACCCCATGTGGTTGAATACTTTAGCAAAGCAACTAGCCCCTGCAAGTCCAGATATATATCATATGAACAGAAAAACATTTTCGTCACTATCTACATGGGAGAAAATTCGTAATTTTTACTGACTGCAACTCAATCAAATCTTCTCAAAATGAAGTCGAGTTGTCACCTAGGATTTATCGTTGGTGGGAGTTCCTACAAACATTTGAATTCGAAATTGAATACAAGGAAGGTAAACGTATGGCACACGTTGCCTTTTTATCTAGGAACCCGGTGTGTCACAAAAAAAAAATAAAAAAAAAAATAAAAAAAAATAAAAAAAAAAATAAAAAAAAATAAAAAAAAAAATAAAAAGGAAAGCTAACTTCGGGCGGAGCCGAAGTTGATATACCCTTGCAGTTGAGTCACAGTCCGCTAGGTGGCGCCACGCATCTTTTATTATTAGATATATAGCGGATCGTATATAGTCGGCCGATCCTTATGAAATTTGGCATATCGAATTATTTTGCCCAAAGAGGAATCTGTACCAAGTCCCATCTTTCTAACTTAAAAAACACCAAAGTTATGCCAATTCCGATCGTTCTATGACAGCTATAGGATATAGTCGGCCGATCCTTATGAATTTTGTACATAAGATATTTTGGTCAAATATAACATGTGTGGAAAGTCTCCACCCTCTAACTTAAAAAACACCAAAGTTATGGCATTTCCGATCAATCAGTTATATGGCAGCTATAGGATATAGTCGACCGATCCCGGCCGTTCCGACTTATATACTGCCTGCAAAGGAAAGAAGGGTGTGTTTCAACTCGATAGCTCCAAAACTGAGAGACTAGTTTGCGTAGAAACAGACAGACAGACAGACGGACAGACGGACAGACGAACAGACGGACCGACGGACAGACGGACATGCTCATATCGACTCAGGAGGTGATCCTGATCAAGAATATATATACTTTATAGGGTCGGAGATGTCTCCTTTACTGCGTTGCACACTTTTGACCAAAATTATAATACCCTCTGCAAGGGTATAAAAATCATGGCAGGATGCATTAGGTGATGTACAGTTAGCTCTTAACTGTACAGTTAATCGTAGCACTAAGTGTAGTCCTTTAGAACTTTTGATTGGTAAAGTTGGGCGACCACTAGGGTTGATACCTATTAGTGATACCGAAGATGAAATTGACAAGATTAAATCAAGGGAGTTGGCCACTAAGAACATGGAGGACGCCGCTAGATATGAGAAGATAAAATTTGATAAAAATAAGGCTAAAGTAACCAGGTTCTGTGTGGGGGACTTTGTGCTGCTTAAAAACAGCGAGAGACAGCAAACTAAATTAGATCCTAAGTTCAGAGGACCCTTTTTGGTGGTCGAGGTATTGGACGGAGACCGATACGTTTTAAAGTCTACACTGAACAATAGGCGTTACAAGTATCCACACGAAAGTTTGCGAAAGTTGCCGGTAGTGCAAATTCCAGAAGAGCTTGATGTAAATTACAAAGAACAATATCAGTTGGAAAAGTCTGATGAAAAAGAAAGTATTCGTGAAGCCATGTGATTGGTGATGAACGAGAGTTGCTTTAGAAATATGTTTGATGAATTCGTGAAGCCATGTGATTGGTGATGGACGAGAGTTGCATTAGAAATATGTTTGATGAATTCGTGAAGCCAAGTGTTGGGCGATGGACGAAAGATTTGTTTGATGAATTCGTTAAGCCAAGTGTTGGGCGATGGACGAAAGATTTGTTTGATGAATTCGTGAAGCCAACTGTTGGGCGATGGACGAGAAATGAGATTGATGAATTCGTGAAGCCAACTGTTGGGCGATGGACGAGTAATGAGATTAATGAATTTGTGAAGCTGTGTTCGTGGGCGATGGACAATTTAAATTGTTTGAAAATGTGTGAAGCCAATGTGTTTGGCGAAGAATTTAAAAATCGGCTTATAAAAGTTTAGTTATGTATTTTGGATTACGAAGTAACTATTTTAACTGATTAATGTATAGCTTGAAAACGATTTATTGATCTTTTGTATGGAAATGGTTTATGAGAGATCATAAGAGATATGTTAAAAATAGAAGTTTAGTTATGTTGATGAACATTATATGAAGTTAAGATTATGTGATTAAGTTCTTTGATAGCATTTAATGAAATTATAAAGTGGAATGAAATTCAGATGTTGATTATAGACACGAGGACGTGTATATGTCAGGATGGCCGTGTCGGAGAGGAGTTAATTAAGTCTCTCGTTAGACATTAGACTTTAAGGTGTGACCATTGGTCGTGCGGGAATATATCAGTCCTGGTATGATGAGGACTTAGTTTGCGAACTAAGGCCGTGTGTGGCTTCGTTGTGTTGCTAGATCTGGTCCTTCTTTTCCTTTTTCTTCTCTGCTTCGTATTGAGCTAGACGTGTGGACTTTACTGCTAACATTATTTGACAAAAGATGAGCAACAAAGGCAACGAGGACTCGCTGCATCAGCCAGAACATGGCATGGAACACCACCAGGGGAACGAACAAAGAAATCCCGAGACCCCGCGAGGAGAAGGCTTAACTTATCCGACATATTTATATTATTTTCCTCCTTGTTTGTTAAGTTTAAAAACCTTAACCTGGGGATCAAGAAAATCTTCAGCACAGTCTTTACTACTGGTATGGCACCAAAGACGTGGCTGTGCACGAAGGTTGTATTCATACCTAGGGCGGGCAAACCATCCCACCCCTAAGATCTTCGGACCTAAGTCTTTCATCCTTCCTCCTTAAGATTATGGAAAGACTCTTAAGTCTCCATCTCCAACTAAACATTAACCCAAGAAACATCTCATGCTCTCAGCATGCTTACAAAAGGGGCCGATCAACAGAAACAGCCCTACACGAAATCACTATGATCGCCGAGCGGGCGATCAACTTTAAGGAATACGCCCTTGTTGCTTTTCTGGTCATAAAAGGGGCCTTCAACAACATCTTGCCGTGCTCAATAATTGATGCACTGACGGGACTTGGAATAGACGACCGATCAGTTCACCTAATACGGCAGGATCCTGGTCAACAGGAGGGTCGAGGCCACTCTTAAAGGTTCGACTATTCGAAGATACGTCAAGAGGGGCACCCCGCAAGGAGGTGTACTCTCACCACTACTCTGGAACGTGGCGGTTAACAGCCTACTGCGATCCTTAGAGGGTGGCGGCTGCAAGATCATTGCGTACGCGGACGATGTTGCTATTGCCTTCGTAGGGAAATTCCCACAAACGTTATGCAACCTAATGACAGGGAAGCTCGAACGTCTGTCGGTCTGGGCGCAAAGGAACGGGCTGGGAGTCAATTCGTCCAAGACAGAGCTCGTGCTGTTTACCAGGAAGTACAAAATACCAAATCTAAGGCTTTCCAAGCTCCTAGGGGAAACACTAGTTCTTAGCGATAGTGCGAAGTACCTAGGCATCACTCTAGACAGGAAACTGGACTGGAAGCTGAACACCGCAGATAGGACTAAGAAATCGGCAATAGCACTCTAATCCTGCCGCAAGGCGGTAGGCCTGAAATGGGGAATGTCCCCAAAGATAGTCAGATGGTTATACACAGCGATCATCAGACCAATCTTATTCTATGGAGTTGTGGTCTGGTGGCCTGCCCTGGACAACTCCTTATGCAGGGAAAGGTTCAGGAAGACGCAGCGCATGGCGGAAGTCTGTATAACAGGCAGTCTACGCATTACGCCTAGCGACGCCCTAGATATCATCCTTGACCTACTACCGGTGGAACTGATGGGGGTAAAGATAGCCACTCTGGCGGCAATAAGACTGCGAGAGGCGAATCTATGGAGTAAGAATAGTTTTGGTCACACCAGACTGGACCTGCATCACTTCATGCCAGAGCGGGGCACGGATTACTGCGTGCCCATCGACCAACCCACCACTAATTACACGGTGTTACAAAAATGACAAAAGTGAATGAACTTTTGAAGTGACATAGTAGGAATTGTTCATTGGGTCGAGTATATCACAGAACCATTTTTGAAATATTTCTAACACCCTCAAAATCTTGATTTATGGTTAAAAAACCGTTTTTCGGGACTTGTTTGCGCTTGAAAATTCCTGAACGCGTTTCTTTCAACCGATTTAAAAATTTTCGGTGTTTTTTAATAGTGAAATGTTGTAGCTTTTGAAAAAAAAATATATCTTCGATTTTGTTAAACAAAAAGAACAAAATTTTTACACCTGAAACTGAAGTTTTCGACTTTTGTTCGTGTTTTTCGGATTTTGATGCCACTTTTTCGGTACAACTTACAAAAATTCTGTCATTTTTGCCACATATCAATGTTTTCTCATTAATTCTGAATAAAATGAGACAAATTTCATCAAAAAATAATGAAAATTGGTGAAATTATAACGCTTTTTCCAAAAAAAGTCACCTCAACCTAGCGAGCACTTCGGAGGAACAATGTGTGTAAAAATAAGAGTATATTGCTTTCTTCTGACAAAAATTCTGTCATTTATGCCACATATTAATATTGTCTCATTGATACTGAATAAAACGAGACGAATTTCATTAAAAAATAATAAAAATTGTTGAAGTAATAACGCTGAGTAAGAATAGTTTTGGTCACACCAGACTGGACCTGCATCACTTCATGCCAGAGCGGGGCACGGATTACTGCGTGCCCATCGACCAACCCACCACTAATTACACGGTGTTACAAAAATGACAAAAGTGAATGAACTTTTGAAGTGACATAGTAGGAATTGTTCATTGGGTCGAGTATATCACAAAACCATTTTTGAAATATTTCTGAATATTGAAATATTTTTAAATATTTTCGGTGTTTTTTAATAGTGAAATGTTGTAGCTTTTGAAAAAAAAATATATCTTCGATTTTGTTAAACAAAAAGAACAAAATTTTTACACCTGAAACTGAAGTTTTCGACTTTTGTTCGTGTTTTTCGGATTTTGATGCCATTTTTTCGGTACAACTTACAAAAATTCTGTCATTTTTGCCACATATCAATGTTTTCTCATTAATTCTGAATAAAACGAGGCAAATTTCATCAAAAAATAATGAAAATTGGTGAAATTATAACGCTTTTCCCAAAAAAAGTCAACTCAAAAAGTCAAACATGGTTTTGTGATATACTCGACCCAATAAACAATTCCTACTATCTCACTTCAAAAGTTCAAAATCACTGTTACACTGTGTTACCATTAGTAGCCATTAGGGAAGCACAATCGGGCAATCGGGGTACAATATGCATCTTCTCAGATAGTCAGGCTGCACTCAAGGCACTAGACGGATTCTCGTCCAACTCCAGGACAGTCAATGATTGTCGCAGATCTCTCAACGAGATGGCTGAACAGCATGACATCTACCTCATTTGGGTTCCCGGTCACAGGGATCACGAGGGAAACTGTGCTGCAGATGAACTAACTAGGGCAGGGACTTCCAACCCCCTCCTACCGGAGAAAGAACTTGTAGGCATTTCCTTGAAGACTGCAGCCTAGCGATTGGGGCAATTACTGGGCACTGGCTGATAGGCGAACACGCGTCCAGGCTTGCAGTCCCCCCCAATGATTATTGCAGGAGTTGCAGGGATGAAGAGGAGGTGGAATCGGTCACGCACCTCCTATGCCACTGCCCGGCATTCGGTCGCAGCTGACTCAAACACTTTGGGTCCGCAGAACTCTCGGACCTCAACCATCTCTCAGAGATTGCATCTTTCAGAGATTCTGAGATTTCAACACTCCGGTGAAACCCTTGCCCTAGCGGTAGCACAAGGAGCCCTAGCGGCTCAAGTGGAAGCGGGGGTGTCTTCTATGTCCCCCTAGCATCACCGCCCAAACCTAACCTAATATAATTTTCAGTTCCAAACAGAGTGACCAGGTCCATAAGATCCCTTTGGTTATCAATTAGTTGATCTAATTTTGCGGAACATGATTCTTTTCGTGTTATGTGTTAAAATTACTACCTTATTTTCGCATTTATTATCCCCTAAATTGTTTCTAGATGTAGTTAAAACTATATTAAATGAATCCCAATAGAATAATTTAGTCTTAATCTTAAATATTATTAATTAAAAATAACAGATAACACAGGCCAACAGCAAAAAATCTCCGCGCATAATTTTACCTGCTCCATAATCTTTAGGCTCCCCTGAACCAAAGTCCAGAACAAACATAGGTTCTATCACCCACAGTTTCCGCGGTACACCTAAGAGAAGAAATTGATCAAATTTTACCATATATTGAATTATGTAGGCCGTGTAATGGCGATGACCATCATTGTTTCTAGTACATATCATTTTTAAAATGTATGTGTACCAACTAAAATTAAAAAATGGTATCTAGCAGTTACCATATCTTTGGAATACGCATCCAAAGTTGAAATCTCCGATTTTCTACATTATATTTTGGTCTTCTATGATTTTTTCCCAAACATTTTTCTATGGAAGATTTTTATTTTATTATTGAAATCAGTAGATCATACCATATTTTAATTTTGGAATCAAGGAAAAACTCGAAATAATTTTATTGAATTTATTATAGGTGGTTAAACAATATTTTTGTCAATTAAATTTGAGTTTTTAATCTCATATTTTCAAAAAGTCATGGCTGTCTACAATTTCTGTAAGCTTTTACAAAACAAGTTGAACAATAGATACGTTTTGAACATAGAAACAGTTTTAGATAGCCATGACTTTTTGAAAATATGAGATTAAAAACTCCAATTTAATTGACGAAAATATTGTTTAACCACCTATAATAAATTCAATAAAATTATTTCGAGTTTTTCCTTGATTCCAAAATTAAAATATGGTATGATCTACTGATTTCAATAATAAAATAAAAATCTTCCATAGAAAAATGTTTGGGAAAAAATCATAGAAGACCAAAATATAATGTAGAAAATCGGAGATTTCAACTTTGGATGCGTATTCCAAAGATATGGTAACTGCTAGATACCATTTTTTAATTTTAGTTGGTACACATACATTTCAAAAATGATATGTACTAGAAACAATGATGGTCATCGCCATTACACGGCCTACATAATTCAATATATGGTAAAATTTGATCAATTTCTTCTCTTAGGTGTACCGCGGAAACTGTGGGTGATAGAACCTATGTTTGTTCTGGACTTTGGTTCAGGGGAGCCTAAAGGTTATGGTGCAGGTAAAATTATGCGTGGAGGAAAAAAAAAGTTGGAAATTGTCGGCCTGTGTAATTTTTACTATCAAAAAATAAAAAATAAAAAAAGGCTGACTCCTGTTAACTGAAGTGCAATGCCATAGCAACATCGGCTTTGCCGGAAGTTATCTTTCTCTTTTTGTTATTTATTTAAATTCAATGAAAGTATTAGCTTCGACAATATCACAATTGAGGGGTGTCTATGATTATAGAGAAGTTAAAATAAAATCTTACTAATTTTTCAGATATTCGCTCATAGAGTCGGGACGAACATTGTGCGTATGCAACGCATATATAATCTCCTTATCGCTAAGCATGCGACTGTGGGATTCCTTAGTTGGCTCTATTTTTCGAACTAAGAGCTTCGAAAACCACGATGCGGAATCCTTGTAGTTATCAGTAGTTAAATTGGATCTGAAAGTTAAAGTATTTTAATAGAGTATTAGAAACAGTTTAAAATGACAGTATTAGAAACAGAAACAGTTTACGACGCCATTATGAGCATTACGAATAAAAAAATACAAGTTGCGGGAACCAGCAGCGAGATGCTAAGATAGCATTGATATCTTTCAAGAGAGCGGCGCTCTCCTCTCTATGACTCGCTCTCTATTCTTATATGTATCTTATATGTATCGAGTTTAGTTTTAGTTGCACTCGTGGCGATCGAAGAAAGGAAATAACAAACATTGTAAAAAGCATAATTGTGCGTGTAAATTAATGAAAACGGTGCGGTGTTACATTGGCGACGGGGTAAACTAAATGGAATTTAAATTAAAGTCGTTAAAGATAATTATAACCACGATAAAAATTGGATAAGATCGATCAATGGAAATCGACCACGCTTGGATAGGAAAAAAAATCAGTGAAACGAAACCGTTAGTTTTGCAACGCCTCCTTCGCTTGGTTCCATGTGGTTGAAAGAATGAGAACACAAGGGGGAAGGCGAGGAAGGGCTAAACGAAGCTAAAGGACAATCTTGAGGAAGATAAAAAAAAAAAAAAAACAAGAAAGGAAAGCTAACTTCGGGCGGTACCGAAATTGATATACCCATTGATATTGATAGTCCCATTCTTCTAACTTTAAAAACACCAAAGTTATGCCAATTCCGATCGTTCTATGACAGCTATAGGATATAGTCGGCCGATCCTTACAAAATTTTGTACACAAGATATTTTGGTCAAACATAACATGTGTGGAAAGTCCCAACCCTCTAACTTAAAAAACACCACATTTTTTCACACAAGATATTTTGGTCAAACATAACATTTGTGGAAAGTCCCAACCCTCTAACTCAAAAAACACCAAAGAATTTCCGATCAATCAGTTATATGGCAGCTATAGGATATAGTCGACCGATCCCGGCCGTTCCGACTTATATACTACCTGCAAGGAAAAGAGTTTCAACTCGATAGCTTTAAAACTGAGAGACTAGTTTGCGTAGAAACCGACAGACAGACGGACACACAGATAGACGGACAGACGGACATGCTTATATCGACTCAGGAGGTGATCCTGATCAAGAATATATATACTTTATAGGGTCGGAGATGTCTCCTTCACTGCGTTGCACACTTTTGACCAAAATTATAATACCCTCTGCAAGGGTATAGAAAGAGATAAGAATATTCAGCAAAGGTTGAATAAACGAATAAACGAATGAAGCGCCCAAACTAAAAAAAAAAAGTAAATGAGAGAAACTTTCTGACAGTGGTCAGAGGGAGAGCGCCCAAACTGAAAAAAATAAGCAAAGAAAGAAACAGAACACTATCTAACAGTGGTCAGAGAAAGAGCCCCAAACATATCTCTATATGTATAAAAATGATTTGCTGTTCGTTAGACTCGCTAAAACTCGAGAACGGCTGAACGGATCTATCTTATCTTGGTCTTGAATTATTCGTGGAGGTCTCGAAAATCGATTTTTTTTTATTGCATAAATTATTAGTACAACTATTCCAGAATATTTTGCTTGAATTTCAAAACAAAATTCCAATGTGCCGAAGCGCGCGGTTTTTTCAATCGCATTTTACTCGAAACGATTTTTTTTTAACTTGCGGGAATTCTAGCTCGAAAAGTTATTGACGAATCGAACTGAAAATTTATGTGAATATTCCTTATTCAAGTACGAAAAATATGAACCAAACTCTGGATTGATATTATTAGGTTTTTTAAATATTTTTTTATGTAAGAAAGGTGAGAAAAATTATATCAAAACATGACATTTTGTTCAAACACCTCCAAAACATTCTATTGGGACAAGCAGCCACCAGAAAGTGCATTTAAAATAATCATAAAATGCTTAGCTGCAGCTGTTGTTGTCAGCATGTATTCTTCTTTGTTTTGTCTCCCAGTTTCGCATGCGCTTTATTGGTATTTGTAGCGCATGCACTTTGGGAGCTTTGGCGGAGCTTCTGCGCAAGCTCTTAGGTTTTAGGCACTTGGAATTCGGCGTTGTTTTGGTTCGGCCGCGGAATTTATTTTGGGGTTAAATTGACCCACAATAAATTGAATTATAAAATTGAACCTTGTCTATTAATTCGGCCGCTATCAAAACGCTGATAGCTCAACACATTTAATTTTCAACTTTTTCATTCAGAGTTTGGTTCATATTCTTAGAAAATATGTTCGAAAAAAGACAAAAAAAATTAATGATTTCAGATCAAAACTGCAACCTCCATGTGTCCCGCAAGGAGTCAACTCTGATGGCGATCGTCAATAGACACCAGCCTCTAACTGCCCCAATTCTGGCGGAAATAACTTATCAAAATTCAAAAGAGTAGTTCAAAATAGAAATAAACTACTATCCAAGTTTGAACAAATTTAAATTATTTTTTCTCATTAAAAAAAAATCATATAAAACACTCGAATTTCGGCCTCCTAAACTGGTTTCCCCCCTTAAAAGGTAAGAAAAATTTGAATAATTGCCGGGAAAATCCTCAAACCGCATTTTTCTATTTCCCATACAAACGTTTTCCAAATAAAATGGAGGCTACAATAATAGTAGGCGCCGTTACGTGATACATTGTTTGACAGCTTAGTTAATTTTATGTGACAAACCGATATTGTGTTTACTGAAAAATTGTGAAAAAAAAATTGAAAAAAATTTTAATTTGAATTTTTCTCACTTCTGAAATTTCGCTTTGATTAATTACAATTAACGATGCCGAGGAGATGACGGCCCGTTCTTTAGTGAGTGACAATGTTGGAGATAGGCTTAGAATGCAACGAGTTCGTGCACATCAAACACATCAACAGCAAACTAGACATAATGAAATTGAGCGAATCCGCAGACGCAGTGCTCCTGTGATTCTTGAACGAGCTGCATTCTACTATGATCCGGCAATTGATTATTTTGTCGACAAATCACTACAAATTGGGGAAATAAAAACAATTTGTAAATATTGTAAGGCGTTAAAGTACACTGGTGTATCTACTGGATTATGTTGCGCTGAAGGCAAAGTAAAATTGCCACAATTGCTCCCACCACCATCCTTTACGATCTTTAGTTTCTGGGATTGGAAATGATTCTAAGCACTTCTTGACCAACATTCAGAAATATAACAACTGTTTCCAGATGACATCATTTGGTCCTACACATATTATACAAGACAATTTCATGCCCCACTTTTAAGGTATTATATAAAAATATTCAAGTTTGTTTTAAAATATATATATAGGAAATATTTAATGGCCAAATTATTAAAAATCACAGATACAAGGAAAATTTTATCACTTACTGGGAACTCTGTTACCACTACCTGATGCAGATCATCAATTTTTACAAATTTATTTTATGGGCAATTCAGATGCGGAAATTAATAATCGCTCACAATCCAACAGTGAAGAGAACCATTGTCCAACAATTACAAATGTTTCTTCATCAGAATAACAATTTAGTAAACATGATCAAAATAGCATTGGGTTGGATGCCATCTGATAGCCATAATACTGGAAGACTGGCTTTGAAAAGACTGA
Organism: Drosophila pandora; assembly: GCA_021223865.1. Taxonomy (NCBI): domain Eukaryota; kingdom Metazoa; phylum Arthropoda; class Insecta; order Diptera; family Drosophilidae; genus Drosophila; species Drosophila pandora. The sequence continues at coordinate 237,332 of JAJJHT010021564.1, forward strand.
TGAATAACGTCATTGAGGCGACAATCGTAAAATGAAAATACAAAGGAGAGGATGTCTTGATTCCGCGGAAGACTGGCTGTGAAAAGACTGATGAATAACGTCATTAAGGCGACAATCATAAAATGAAAATACAAAGGAGTGGATGTCTTGATCTCGCGGATACCGATGATTCCAACGGACATACCATTCCATTTTAAACGCTTACAATTTCTAGTACGTCTGGCTTTTGCGATGACCATAAATAAATCTCAAGAACAATCGTTAGAAGGAAAGTAACAGGAAAGGGACGACAACTAAGGCAACTAAGTTAAATGTTCTGCGAGTAGGGTTACCGGTAAATCATATTGAAGAAGTCACGTCGTTTCCTAAGTGGAAGGGAATTAGTGTAAAACTGTCAATAGATCCACATGTTTACCAAGTGAAAAAACCTTTGAGACGCATTCCCGTCGCGCTGGAAGATAAAGTCAACGCCAAGCTGGAAGAGGCGCGCAATCTGGATATAATCGAACCGGTTAATGGCCCCAGTCCTTGAATATCACCCGTAGTGATAGCATTTAAAGAAAACGGCGAAATCCGACAAGATATGAGACAAGAAAATCGGGCGATCCGCAGGGAGAATTACCCGTTACCTACTTTCGAAACTTTTATGACCAGGTTGAGGGATGCAAAGTTGTTTTCACGGTTGGATCTCAAAGACGCGTACCATCAATTAGAACTAGAGGAGTCAAGTAGACAAATAACAACCTTCATAACACATCGGGGGTTGTTCAGATACAAAAGATTGATGTTTGGCATAAACGCTGCTCCAGAAATTTTTGAACGACGCCTCGAAGGGCTCTTGGCGCCATGCTCCAACGTCATGAACTATATCGACGACATAATCATTTTTGAGAAAAATGAGAAAGAGCACGATGAAGCGGTCAGAATGGTTCGAGAGATTTTTGGGAAATACAATGTACTTTTAAACGACAAAAAGTGTGTTTGGAAAACGAACAAGATAAAATTCCTGGGTCACACCTTGACAGACAAAGGAATTCAACTAGATCCCGAGAAAATATCGGCGATTGATTCATTTCGAGCTCCCAGAAACAAAGAAGAAACGCGTAGTTTCCTGGGGCTGGTCACGTACGTTGTGAAGTTTATTCCAGACCTGGAGGATCTAACTGAACCGTTACGTTTATTTAAAGAAGGATCAAAAGATTATTGGGGAGCTGCTGAAGAAAAAGAGCTGCTGAAAAAAAGATTCAGAGTCTCTCATACTTTGACCCTAAATATAAAGCTCGACTGATAGCTGATGCAAGCCCTGTTGCTTTGGGAGCAGTACTACTTCAATTTAAAAATGACCTCACCCCAAATATCATCGCTTTTGCTAGTCGTAGCCTAACGGATGTAGAGAAACGCTACTCTCAAACTGAGAAAGAGAGTTTGGCTTTGGTCTGGGCAGTGGAGAGGTTATATTTTTACCTAATGGGCCTCAAGTTCGAACTAGTGATGGACCATAAGCCACTAGAAGCGATTTTTAAGCCTACATCCAAACCTCAGCGCGTATTGAGAGATGACTCCTACGTCTTCAGGCATACCATTTAAAAATAATCTATAAAACGGGCAAGGAAAATATAGTAGATTGTTTATCCCGTTTGTGTGAAGGAGGACCGTCTACTTCTTAAGACATTAAAGGCGAACACAGCCTACTGCGGGTTATTGAGAATGCCGCACACACACTAATAGCTATATCCGAAATTGCCGAAAAGAGCGCTGAGGATGAAGAAATCGTCGAAGCAATGAAGTCCCTTCAACAGGGTTCATGGGAGCCTGCAACTTCTAATAAACTGTACCCCTTTCGACATGAATTGTCAAACATTGGAACCATCATGCTGAGAGGAGTGCGCATTGTCATCCCCACGACACTAAGGCGGACGGTGTTGGTGCTAGCCCATGAAGGCCACCCCGTGCGAATCGGCAATGAAGCGGCGACTACGATCTAAGGTATGGTGGTCGCAAATTGACAGGGACACTGAGAAATTTGTGAAGGATTTTCTAGACTGCATCTTAGTATCCCAGGCGATAAGTCCACCGCCAATGAAGAGAACAGAGTTTCCAAATGGTCCGTGGCTGTCAGTCGCCACAGATCTACTAGGGCCACTTTCCAATAATGAATACATATTAGTTCTAATAGACTATTACTCTAGGTACATGGAGTTTTAGTTTCTGCGCTCCATAACATCACAATCAATTATTGAAGCATGCAAGGACATTTTTAGTAGGCTGGGTTACCCACGGACTGGGTTACGGACTGATAATGGTAGGCAGTACGTAAGCGGGGAATTTCGGAACTATTGCAAATCGTGCGGCATTGAGCAAATCACAACACCACCTTATTGGCCACAGGCAAATGGCGAAGTAGAAAGTATGAATAAAGCCCTAGTTAAGCGTCTTAAGATAGCCCATATGCACAAAAAGGACCTTAAAGATGAAGTCCGAACTTTTGCACTCATGTACAATGTCACGCCTCATGGGTCGACAGGGAAGCCTCCAACAGAAATAATGTTCAACCGAATTATTCGGGATAAAATCCCGGGAATACAGGATTTAGTAAGAGAGTTTGCCGATTCAGCAGAAAAGGATACAGATTGTATAAATAAAGAGAAAGGTAGGGAAATGGCAAACAAAAGAATGTGAGCAAAGGGAGTAAACTTAAACGTTGGAGACAAAGTGGTCCTTAAGGGGGGTTAGGGTTTAAAAAATGTTTTTTTCGATTTTTTTTTTTTTTTGATTTTCTTCTTTTCTTTCAAGAATACTGTGTCCATATTTTAGATGGATTGGTGCATTATTAACAAAGATACAGCGATTTTAGCAACCCCACCTCCGAGCCAGACCAACGGTCAGAAAAACTTCAAAGCGTTTTTCCCAAAACTCACTTTTTCAAAGTCGGTGCCCATCATAACTTCAAAACTACTGAATCGATTGTTTTGAAATTTTTACCACTTCTTGCCAACATAATTGACGAGGTAATGCTGGAGAGTTTTTTCCAAATTTGTTTAAATTTCTATTTTTTAAATAACAAATTAGCCGATTTTTTTCCTCAAAAATCACGTTTTTCACTTCAAAGTGTTCCCAAAAATTTAAAAATCGAAACTTCTATAAACCCTCCCAGCGTTGCCTGGGAAAAATGTCTATCTAACAAAAGAACTTTGATTTTTTGATTTCAGATAATCTAAAACCGATATATGAGGGGCACCGCAATGCAACTATTTTTCGAGGAGACTGCTAATAATGGTCGCCATTGCCGTAGTTCTTATTATTTTTTTCTGAAAATTTTACAAAACATTCTTCAAATGTTGTACTTCAATCTAAAAATAGTTTAAATAAATAGATGTTTACCAGATCCTCAAAAAAAAAAAACATGAAAATGTGTCTTTTTTTGCTCGCTCAGACCCTAACCCCCCCTTAAGAATGTAGTTTTTCCACACAAACTAACACCTAACTTCGACACCACGGAATATGAGAGGGTGAAAAGGACAGGTGATTTAGTTCAAGTAGTAGGGGAAGGCAGAACGCTGATGAGGAACGTTAGTCACCTTAGGAAGGTTCCCAAAGCAAAAGAATCACCCGAGGACATCGATACGGACTCCGTGACAGATCCTGCTGCGGACCAAGTTTCAGTTTCAGTACCAACCAAGCAACAAACAATAAATAAAGAAAAATTTACAATAATTACAATAAATTACAATAAAGAACATTGTAAAAGGCATAATTGTGCGTGTAAATTAATGGAAACGGTGGGGTGTTACACAAGTTTAAGTCAAAACAATAAACTACCTAATAAACGAGGAGAAAAATAAAAATTGGATTTTTGGCAGACGTTTTTATAAAAAAAATTCAAATACAGTCGGCTGATCCTTATGAAATTTTATAGAACAGATTAGATTGCCCAAAATGGAAATCCGTCCTATTATTCTAGCTTAAGAGACACCAAAGTTATGCCAATTCCGATCGTTTAGTTATATGGGAGCTATAGGATACATCATTATGAAATTTGGCAAATCAGATTATTTTGCCCAAAATGGAATCTGTACCAAGTCCCATCATTCTAGCTTGAAGCTCAAGTATTTATTGTATAAAAGATGTGTGAAAAATTTTATTTAGATCCGAGAATTACTTTTTGAGTTACGTTACGCACCGATTTGAAAAAGTTGTTTTGAGAAAAAAGCGTTTTAAGTTTTAAAAGCAATTGAAAGTATATGGAGAGAAAATAACTAGAAAACCGGTATCTCAGCTAGCTTTAGTCCGATCGACATGAAACTTTCACAGGATATTACTGAGATACTGTTCTATTATATAAAAATTTTTGAAAAAAGTCTCAAACCTTCCTACCCTCTTAAAGAACAACTTAAGAACATTTTTATCTTAAAGAAAATTTTCTTAAATAGAGATGCTCGAATAGAGATTCAAGCAGTAGAAAAAAAGTTACAGCACTTCTAACCGCTAACTTTTATCTTCGCATAAACTGATTTTCTCTAATTTTTCTTTAAAATATTTGTAATAAAATTTTTCTGAGATTGCCGAAATGAATTTTTTTGTGAATATGTTAGTGACCAAATAGGTAGTTCGTTTTTTGCATAAAACGTTCCCGTGTGTAAAACAAAAAAATTAATAAAAACGACCGTTCAAGCACAAGGAATTATACGAAACTAATTAAATTTCTTTCTTTTTATGGTTTCAGTTGACTTGTTCGACTTGGGGAACCGTCACCGCAAGGCTCTGCCAAAGCAAGGACTCTAAGGGAAATTGATATTTTATCACGAAATTTCGCACAAACATTGTTAATAAAGTGTACTATCATAACTAGACCTCGGAATTTGCATGTTTTCGTATTTTTTATCCATTTGATGCCAAATTTTGTATTTAGACATTAAATAACTAGATAAAAACATTCGTGTAATAAAATAATTGCTACACACCTAAAAAAAAAAAAAACTCTACCTTTTTTCTTCTACAAAGAAGGTATATTACCCCTAAGTTAAAATAATGCGATCGGGCAATCGATTTTTTTGCTTGACCGAATAACTTTAAATTTGTAGAATAAACTCAGCACATATAAGTATATCGAATGAACTATAATTAAAAATTCTAAAAAACATCAAAAAATGCAAATTCGCAATTCTTTTATTCAAATGTCCACCGTTTTTCTAATTTTCAGTATATTTATTTAATGCTAATTAATTCCGTGCCTGTAGATACCTTAATTTAAATTACATTTTTTTTATTTTTGTAAACTGGCCACTTCACTGAATGACCCCTTTATAACAAAAAAGAGCAAAAGAAGTCATTGGTACGGCAAGGAAATAACAAAAAAGAGCAAAAGTCATTGGTACGGAAAGGAAATGAATGGCAGGGACACCTGACCACCATAAATAAGTAATAATAAATAAGAAATTAAATGATAAATAAACCTAAGGGCGTGAAAATTTATCAGCTAACGTAATTGAACTCATTCTATATAAATTATTATATAAATTAAAATTAAATTTTAAGAGAGATAGACAAAATAACCTCAGGTATAAAATTGGTAATTTTTTGATAGCTCCAAAAAAAAAGGTATGCACTTGTATTTTTGGCATCGATTTGCTGCGGTTTTGGGATTTAACCCCAATAAAATATGGAAAATCTGATCTAAAACTCGTGTTTGTATGTATTCGGCTGCTATTAAAAACTATTAATAGCATAACATTTGGTCACCCCGACGTGATTTCATCCCGTGCCACGAAAACGCCGTTGTTGGTGTTGTTACAAAGTTGCATTTTAATTGTATAATGGAGTCTGGAGCTGTAACTATTGAAGCTGCTGCCACAACCAGGGAAAGGATGCTGCGGAGAAGAGCAGAGCTGACCTGAAAGAAGATGGAGGCGCCAAGCGCTCCATGAGAATCACTGCCCACTCCACACATCACGACGGTGCCAGTTCATCACCTATGCCATACAAGCCAACCCCCTCCTTGCCACCGTTGCCGATGCCAACATTCAGCGGCGGCTATGCCGAATGGCCGGATTTCTCCGTCCCTTTTAAAACCACGATTGACAGCCATCCTCACCTAACAAAAATGAATAAGCTCCGGTGGCTCATTTCATGCCTGCGGGAGTCTGCCTTGGAGATGGTGAGACCTCTGGAAATTACTGACGCGAACTATGAAGTGGCCCTTGAGCTATTGCGCAATCTTTTTAGTAAGCTGCGTTTAATTTTCCAGTCTCACATCAATGAGATCCTGCAGTTTTGTGTGGTCGAGCCAGGGTCTGTTGCTGCTTTGCGGGAGCTATCGGTTCAACGGGCATATGCGGGCTCTCATGAGTTCCGAATCAGCTGCCGAGAAGCAAAGATGCTTGCTTATACAGATTATCCTCCAAAAGTTGGATCCTGCTACAAAAACCATATGGGAAGATACTCTCGCCGGAAACAACGACATCCTTCCATCTTGTGAGTCCATGGCACTATTCTTAGAGCAAAGGTGCCGGACTCTCGAAAGCGTTGAATTTTCTTTGGCTGCGTATCCACCAGCAAACCAAGTGGGCCGAGGTAGATGGTCCAAAAACCGTTCTTCATGCATGGTTATTGACGGCCGTATTGCTCTATGCGCCCTGTGTGATGATTCGGCGCACGCGCTTCCTTCTTATCCAAAGTTCAGTGCTTCGCCAATTGAGGAACGGAACGAAGAAGTGCGCAGGGGACTTAGAAGTAATCAATCTCACAAAATCTAAACTCATCAGTTCAAATAACAGACAACACCGCTTAACATTTCCTTTAGTCATGAAATCCTGAGCCCGTACCTTCATCGTTTGAGGGAACCATCTAAAATTTGGGATTTTTGTAACTTTTAGGATTGCTACTGCTTGCTACTATTAGGTTAATGATGAAAGACAATATATTTTTTTTTTTAATATTTCAGCATACATTTTATATATGTTAGGGAATACGATTAGGTGGTAGCAGTAAAATGTTTTTCATATATACATATATACATATACATATGTCAACGAATGAATAAAAATCTATATTTTAAGGTAGAAACAGGGTATATTTTAGTAGGCACACTTAAAACCCCGAATTCTTTGAAGTTGTCGTAAATCTGCAAGCGGATGCATCCGGATGGTGCTTCCATACCCTTCAGATGAATGATTATTAGTGGAGTAAGAATAAACAAAAACAGCTTTTTTTTGTTTCTGTGCGCATCAGTAGGGTATGCAGGCACCATCCGTTTGAAAAATAACAATAACAGCGAAACTTTTGGGTTTTAAGTGAAACCGACTGAAAGATACCCTTTTCCTATCTTAGTACAATAATTTTTATTTTTTCGTAAATATATAAAACCGTAATTTTGTGAATATATATATGAAAAGCATTTTACTGCTGCCCTTCAATCGTATCTCTAAATATGTATAAAAATTATGTTAAAATATTTAAAAATATAATATAACATATTATATAATTTTTCCATAGTTGTCAAATAATTAATACTCCCATTTGCTTAATGTTGCTTAGCCTGAAAAGTTACAAAAATTTTAGCTGGCTTCAATATAAAGTCAAACGCACAAACATGAAGCCGTGTATGTGAATGTGTGAGCACGCATACATATTAAAAGCAGTTAAACCACAGAACAACCTTCTTTATGATGCGCTTATAAGTCACAAAGAAGCGCATCATCAAGCTTCTCTAAAACTGAACAGCCAAAATAGGTTCAATGAGATTATGAGCGTAAAAACAAGAAAGAAAAGCTAATTTCGGGCGGAGCCGAAGTTTATATACCCTTGCAGTTAGATAGCAGCTGATATTATTATATATATATATATCTAATCGTATATAGCTGACCGATTCTTATGAGAATTTCATTATCGAATCAATTTTCTAATAAAAATGTTGGAAACAGCCCCAAGCACATTTAAAACAAGAAAGGAAAGCTAATTTCGGGCGGAGCCGAAGTTTATATACCCATGCAGTTAAGGTTGTGCCATTTCCGATCGTTCAATTATATGGCGGCTATAGGATATACTCAGCCGATCCTTATGAAATTTGGCAGAACAGATTAGATTGCCCAAAATGGAATGCGTAGAAAGTCCCATCATTCTAGCTTATTCCGATCGTTCAGTTATATGGGAGCTATAGGATAAAGTCGGTCGATCCTTATGAATTTTGGCAAATCAGATTATTTTATCCAACATAGAAACAGTACCAAGTCTCATCTTTTACTTAAAAAACAACAAGTTATGCCGATTCCGATCGTTCTATGAAATAAATAGGATATAGTCGGCCGATCCTTATGAAATTTTGTAGATAAGATATGTTGGCCAAATGTAACACGTGTAAGTCCCAACCATCTAACTTTCGATCAATCAGTTATATGGCAGCTATAGGATATAGTCGACCGATCCCAGCCGCTCCGACTTATATACTACCTGCAAGGAATAGAAGGATGTGTGCAAAGTTTCAACTCGATAGCTTTAAAACTGAGAGACTAGTTTGCGTAAAGACCGACAGACAGACGGTCAGACAGACAGACGGACATGCTTATATCGACTCAGGAGGTGATCCTGATCAAGAATATGTATACTTTATAGGGTCGGAGATGTCTCCTTCACTGCGTGGCACACTTTAGATCAGTGGTTCCCAAACTCTTTTCTCTCATAGACCCCTTTCAAAACTTTGCTGGATACGGTGGACCCCCTGCAGCTAAATAACTATCAATTTTCGTAATCAACGACGAATTGTTACACCCAACGTAGACCCCCGTCGAGTCTCCCGTGGACCCCTAGGGGTCCACCTGGACCACTTTGGGAACCACTGCTTTAGATCAACAGTATAATACTCTCTGCAAGGGTATAAAAAGAAATCTTACCATCCATCTTACCATCTTAGACCAGACCATCTTACTTAAAAAACATCAAAGTTATGGCATTTCCGATCAATCAGAAGGTGATCCTGATAAATAATATATATAATTTCTGGGGTCGGAGATGTCTCCTTTACTGCGTTGCACACTTTTGACCTAAATTATAATGCCCTCTGCAAGAGTGTAATGAGCTTAAGAATAAGACTCTCTCTGGGGCCTGTCGCAAGAAATTTTTGCGTCCATTTTCGTTGTATTAAATAAAAAGTGTATATGTTGTATGGTAAGTGCTATACTATACTATCATACTATCGCGATAGTCCAAAGGGCATACATATACATATGAATACTATACGCATAATTATTTTAAGAAAGCATATACTTGGCTATTTATTATTAGCTCTTTATAGCTACATATATTTATGGCATACGTTTTGTTGAAATTTAAATGTTCATAAAATATATTTTTTATGAAAACGTGGTGAGTATAATCCCGAGTTTTACATCTTATTAAATTTCTATTACACATGTAAGCCGTCAAAATATTGTGCGGCGTTACGTTTTATCCGTTAAGAAAAATTATGCAGATTTCACAAGGTTATTTTGTATGCATGTATATATGTAGGTACACAGAAAATTTATTACTACAAAGTTTTAGCTAGAAGCACATACATACTTATTTATGTATTATGCTAGAAGCAATATTTATACATTAAAAACCAGGATCTGTATATGCACTTAACTACTTTAAATATTTTCATTCGAAATAGTGCAAGTTGCTTTTCTTACCGCATAGTGAACGATTTGTTGTTGGCAACGGTTAATAGATTACGTAGCCTCATCATTTTTGATTGATAACAATATAGGAACTGAAAAAAATGACATGTTATTTGTATTATCATCATTTGTATTATATCAATGCGAAATGAACTTTAGACTTCACTGGCAGCGTCAAAGTTACTTATAAATAGATATTGCTTCCCTATACCCATAAAGATAGATAGCGTTTTTTAAATCCAGGAGCCTCACAACCATAAGCATAAGATATTTTTTTTAAAACTTACATTTAAATTTAATCTTTAGTTACTGGCAGAAACTTGGAATGCGTTTAATGTAACCATGGCAGAAGAATACAAATATACCGTCATACTTAAAAAATACTAAAATGTCTTTGCTCGACCAATAATCAAATCCTAGTACATAAGATCGAAAAGCATGTGTAAGAGCAAAAAAATACACTTTCCAGTCTGAATGAATTTTTGCGAATCACTCAAATTAAAGAGCTGCTGTCCAACCAGCCATTTTTTAAAGCCATCCTCTCTAGATCGAAAAATTAAATCTAATATAATTAGATCGTTGATTTCCAGCATATTGAGCTCACTTACTATACACTTAGGCATCTAGATTAGAACGCAGTAAATTTTTTCGTTTCAAATAATTCACTCACCCGTGGAGGAAATTTGAGAACATTTTTTCAACGTTGCGCTTGCAATGGTGACACAATATTTTTGTTTAGGAATATGGTTGATTGTCCAGAGAGGGGAACCAAATAATTCCAAAACCAAACAAGTCAATAAAAATAAAGCAGAACGATCGGAATTGGCATAACTTTGGTGCTTTTTGAGTAAGAAAGATGGGACTTTGTACAGATTCCATTTTGTGCAGATAACTGATAATTATCAGTTTCTTCTACTTTTGCGTACATTGAGATCAACAAACCTTTTTTGTTTAGCTAGAAAACTGTATGTTCTAAATTTATTTTGTTATTTCCAATTCATTATTAACTGTTTAATTATTAAAAAATTCAAAAACAGCGAAGTATGATAGAAAAATAATTTCGCGTGTGACTGTGATTAAATTATAATTTAAAAAAAAACGAATGAATATATTTAAGTGAAACAAAAAAAAAATGCACAAAAAAAACCAAATATTTTAATAAACTTTTTATTGTTTAAAAGATACATATAATATACATTTTGTGAAATTTTCAAAACAAAAATATCAAAATGGCAATTTTTCAGAAAAATGGTGCCTTCCCGTTGTTAACAGAACTTCATTCAGGATCATCAAAAATACAAATTAAACAAGAAAGGAAAGCTTACTTCGGGCGGAGCCGAAGTTGATATACCCTTGCAGTTCAGTCGCAGTCCGCTAGGTGGCGCCACGCATCTTATATTATTAGATATATAGCGGATCGTATATAGGCGGCCGATCCTTATGAAATTTGGCAAATCAGATTATTTTGTCAAAAATAGAATCTGTACCAAGTCCCATCTTTCTACCTTAAAAAACACCAAAGTTATGCCAATTCCGATCGTTGTATGACAGTTATAGGATATAGTCGGCCGATCCTTATGAAATTTTGTACATAAGATATGTTGATCAAATATAACATGTATGAAAAGTCCCAACCCTCTATCTTAAAAAACAACGAAGTTATGGCATTTCCGATCAATCAGTTATATGGCAGCTATAGGATATAGTCGACCGATCCCGGCCGTTCCGACTTATGTACTGCCTGCAACAGAAAGAAGGGTGTGTGCAAAGTTTCAACTCTTTAAAACGATAGCTTTAAAACGAAGAGACTAGTTTGCGTAGAAACAGACAGACAGACAGACGGACATGCTCATATCGACTCAGGAGGTGATCCTGATCAAGAATATATATACTTTATAGGGTCGGAGATGTCTCCTTCACTGCGTTGCACACTTTTGACCAAAATTATAATACCCTCTGCAAGGGTATAAAAATCGAATTGATTTACTTAAAATATTCGTATGCGGATTTTGAAAAATGTATGATTTTGAATTTTTGGCGCGGTTGTAAAGTCGGAGGTAATATTTTTTCATAAAAATCAGCCCATTATTGCCCGTTAAAATGGTAAAACAGTTTAAAAAAAAAAATCGGTCGTTCATCCGCAAGTATTTATTATATAAAAGATGTGTGAAAAATTTTATTTAGATCCTAGAATTACTTTTTGAGTTACGTTACGCACCGACTTAAAAAAAGTTGTTTTGAGAAAAACGCGTCTTAAGTTTCAAAATCAATTGAAAGTATATGAAGAGAAAGTAATTAGAAAATCGGTATCTCAGCGAGCTTTAGTCCGATGAAACTTAGGAGGATATTCCTCAGATAATGTTCTATTATATAAAAAATTTTGGAAAAAACATTTTTTTGAAGTCTCTCCTTTAAATACCTCGTAAGTGATATTTTGAAGGCCTGTGCAAAAATTGATCAAGATTGGTTGAGTAGTTTCCGATAAATCTGGACAACCGACTTTAAAAACACAGTATTAAGAAAACCCCCTGTAAAGGTTTGCGCGTTGCCTATACCTTCCCTCGAGCGTCCTTTTTGAAAGATTCTTTTGAATGATTTTTTAAACCCGCGAAACCCATGTAACCCCCTAAGAGTTACAAGCAGATAAAATATTTGAAAATATAAAAATCGATATTCGAAATATTACATTACAAAAAATATCGATATAATATCATTTTGATATATTCAAAGCAACCCTACTATTAATATTTATTTATATGTGAAATTTGTTTGTCAATCAGTAGCATCTTACTAGTAAATCTCAAATAAATGTTTTTCAATCGTTTCACAACGTCATCTACTTTTGATCCGGACGCGAAGGAACGTCAAAATATTTTTGTACCCTTGTACTGATCAAAACGCAGTGAAACGAGATTGCAACATATTGAAGGAAACGTATTCGATCCTACGTACACCCTGTATGTAAAGAGCGTGAATATATTTTCCAGATCAGGATTGATGTCAGTTGATTGTGTTAAAGTTTTTGATAGCTTAGCTTGAAGTTGCTGTATTTTCGTTTCTAGGGGGATAACGTTAGGTTCAACGTATGTATGTATGTATATATTTAAAGTAGGTTTTGAGCAGAAGGCTCCTAACGCGATCCGAAGAGCATTTTTGAGTATGGTTTTATTACTTATATTACTATAACTTTTTAAAGGTTTTATTACTGTCGGCCTCGGTGTTAGCCTATATAGTGGAAATAGCCTATATTATTATATAGGAATAAGCTTTTTACGATTTGGGCTGACAACTGTACTTTTCATATGCCAGGAATTTTATTATGTATATCTGACTATTTTTTCAGGGATTTTGTTAAACTCTTACTGAGTGGCAAAACAAATTTGTGACTAAAAAAGTTTTGAGTCAACGAATAATTCTAATATTTTTAATTCCTATAAAGGGTCAATAATGTGTTATTATACCCTTGCAGAGGGTCTTATAATTTTGATCAAAAGTGTGCAACGCCGTGAAGGCGACATCTCCGACCCTATAAAGTATATAGGTTCTTGATCACCTCCTAAGTCGATATACATAAGCATGTCCGTCTGTCTGTCTGTCAGTTGCTACGCAAATTAGTCTCTCAGTTTTGATGCTATCGAGTTGAAACTTTGCACAGATCCTTCTTTTGTTTGCATCTTATAGGCATATAATTAGGTATAGGTATTCCGACTTATTGGTATATAAGTCGGAACGGCCGGGATCGATCCACTATATCCTATAGCTGCCATATAGCATAATGATCGGAAATGGCAAAACCTTGCTATTGTGAAAGATGTTTGGAGCTGTTTTTTAACATTTGAATTAGAATCTAGATTTGATGTTTAAATTCTCACAAGGATCGGCCAACAATATAGGATCTGATATACATACATATATAAAATAATATAAGCTGATATCTTACCAATCGCTTGTCAACAACTCTTTTGTTTTGTTTTAAAAAACGCAGTTTTTTCTGTGTTCTGAGTGAACTTCGGACGCAATCACGTCGGGTTTACCAAAATGTAACGCTAACAGCATTTTCATAGCGGCCACATAGTTATTAATTTTGCTTAATACAAAGTAGTGGCCCGTCAATATCAACTCCAAAATATGCAAGTAAAAACTAAGAATTTGGGTGCAGAAATTCCTCCACAAGAATACAAGAATATGCAAGAGAATGCAAGAAGAGACAGGAATAAATGCCGCTGCAGCTAAACACATTATTAATATTCTAATCGTCTTTACTGGTGGCTGCTTAGCCCAACAGGTTAGCTGCACATGAAGCAAATCTCTGTGCTCTCAGTTGTTTTATAAGTTGGGGCTGGAATATGAGGGCGAACTTGAACTCTTTCGTATCTTAAATGATCGTTATATAGAATAAGGACGTTATATAGGACGTCCGGTAGCTTAGAATTCTGTGTTCTGAGACTGCTACGGGTTGTTGAATTATGTTTAAGGGGTTTTTTAGCTTGATTTATATCTTTTGTTTGTAGGAGAAGGTTTCCATCGCGTAATTTCTTAGGAATACCCACTCCACCTCCGCACGTTAGATCAATTACTTTTTTAATATTGAAAGGTGAGACTCCTGCAAACTGTTCGTCACATGTATTTTACCTCGTCAAGGACACAGTGTTTTTACTTGATGTCGGTTGTTTCGTGTGTTTTATTTTTTATATTAAAATTTAATTTTTTTAGTCATTCAAATGATTCCTTTAAGGTGTTAGGTGGGTTTCTTAAACCTTCTTAAAAGTTTTTTTTTAAAATGTTAAACAGTTAGCCATTGTGACATCATTTCCCATGACCCTTAGGAAAAAGGTTCGCGTTGACAGCAAAATTCCTGACAGAATCATCCGAAATGAAGAGACTAATTATTTTCTTATAGTACAAACCTTAAACTAAAAACTGAACGAAAGAAAAAAAAAACAAGTGAAAATTGGATTTTTGGGACACCTTTTTGCCAAAAAATTAAAATTTTTGGGAAATTTGTTGAATTTTTTTTTTAAATAGTTCTTATCAACGATAGAGAATCGTATCTCGAAGGTCTGTGCAAAATTTGATCAATATCGGTTAAGTAGTTTCCAGAAATCTTGACAACCGACGCGTTTAAGTTGGCGCTCTGTCTATACCTGACCTCGAGCGTCGACCTTTTCAAGACTGTATCTCTGAAACTTTTATTCGAATCGACAATTTGGGAGAATATTCTCAAAATTCTGTAAAATTGTATAAAAAATAAAAAAAAAAATCGATTTTTTTGAAGCCGCCAAACCCAACTAACCCCTTAAGTCCCTTAGGAGTAAAAATTAACCTCTTTACGTTTTAACTATATGTAGGGTTAACACATAATAAAACGACTTCTGTGTAGATTACAGAGATGGATAAAAAGAGATTAATAAGAAGAGATAAACGAAAGATGCATATAATAAAATAATATAATATAATATATGTATATGTATATGAAATTAACATTCAACATTGATCTTACATGTATCGTAATTTTGAGTATGAGAGGCTGCATATTTTTTGGGATATTTGGTTTGGAGTGTAAAGAAACACCAATACACATATAAACACTTTTTTTCAGAACCTTATTAATATACAAACTTTTAAAAACTATGGCAACCTTAAAAAAATGTATAATTATTATATTAATGCATATATTCGACAAATAATGTTTTTTTTTCCATAAGTATTTAAGTTATTCATATATATATTTTATACCAAATTAATGTTTCTTTTTTTTTACCCTTGCAGAGGGTATTATAATTTTGGTAAAATGTTTGCATTTCAGTTAGAGAAAGATCTCCGATAAAGTATGTATATATATAAAGCTATGTCGTCTGTCTGGTTCTGAGCAAACTAGTCTCTTAAAAAATTTAAAATTTAAATATTTAACAAATCCTTCTTTGTCGCAGTATATAAGTTGGAACGATCGGGATCGGTGGCCTGTATCCTATACCTGCTATACAATTTTTGATCGGAAATGGCATAACTTTGATGTTTTTAAGTTGAAAGGTTACTTTCGATGGATTCTTTTTTAGTCAACTTATGATTTGCTAAATTTCGTAAAAATCGGCGGATTGCATATAACTGAACGATCGAATGTGACACAAACCTGGTTTTTTTTCTTTTTTTTCTTAAGAAAATTGATTCAAAAGGGAAATTTTCTCTAAAGAGCACCTTTTTCAAGTCGGTGCGTAACGTAACTCAAAAAGTAATGCTCGGATCTAAATATAATTTTTCACACATCTTTTATACAATAAATACTTGCGGATGAACGAACGCTTTTTTATTTTTAATTTTTTTTTACCATTTTTACGGGAAATAATGCGCTGATTTTTATGAAAAAATGGTACCTCCGACTTTAGAACCTCGCCAAAAATTCAAAATCGCATATTTTTAAAAATGGTTTCTTTCATCCGCACAAGAAACTAATATTTTGAATAAATCAAATCAATTTTTTTCATTTCCGATAGCACTGTAAGGCCAGACTTTACGCACCGCAAGATAATAATTTTTTGAAGCGACTCCGGCCGACTGTCCGTCACGGGATAAATAATAATTATATCTTAAAAATAAAAATTCCTAGATACTCTCCAAATATAGCCATTTATCGTGTAAAAAAATGGAATAAATATATTCAGTCAGAAATAAAAAAAAATCGCAAAAATCTGTTTTTTTCAGCCTCTGAAACCATCCTGCCCCCTTAAAGTAAGCATTCCTTTCTTGTTTCTTTCTCCAAAAAGACCTTGGAATATTTAATAAGGATCGGCAGACTATTTCATATAACTTTATGATCGAAATAAGCATAACTTCGTTGTTTTTTGAGCTTGAAGATTGGGACTTTAGAGATATTTTATTATAGGCAAACTAAGGTCTAGGATGAAGCCTAGGGCGTCTCTAGGCGTAGTGATGCAGACCTGATGCAGCCTGTGATGCAGACCTTTGCTGCGTCCTTGTAAACCTTTCCCTTCATAAGGAGTTATTCAAGGCAGGCCATCAGGCTAAAACTCTATCAAATAGAATTGGTCTAATGATCACCGTGTATAACCATCTATCTTCTACCATCTATAACTATCTTTGGGAACATTCTCCATTTTAGTTATACCGCCTTGCGGTAAATACCTAAGATTAGTTTTTTTACGTTTTTTTCCTACTAAACAGAACTAGCTCTGTCTCGGGCGGATTAACTCAAAGCCCGTTCTTATGTTCCTAAGCTGAGAGTAGTCCCAGCTTTTCTGTCATTAGGTCGCACCGCGTTTGCCGTAATTTCCCTCGTTGCGTGGTGCCCCGCTTTACGTATCTTCGACAATCCTCCAAGTGTTGCCACGACAAGTCCTGTTAGTCCATCGATGATTGATCATGGTAGGATGTTGCTGTAGCACCTTCAATATATACAAAGAAAATTAGTGTATTTTCTTTGTTACTAAGCGGTCTTTCGGCGATCATGGTAATCTCGTGTAGAGCTGCTCTGTGGATCGACCCTTCCTATAGACATGGTAAGAGCCTGAGGGGCTCTTCATTTGGGTTAATGGAGAGTCTCACCATTGCCTTGAGACGGAAGGGCGAGAAATTTATAGGTCTATAATCCTTGGGGGTGGAATGGTTTCCTTGCCTTGGGTTTTAAACTTGCCCTGGATTTACTTAGGCCATCGATAGTTGAGCCGGTGCTTGAACCTATTAATTGCCCATTTAAAATTCCTATTTCTTAGAAGGTATTCGAGTTAGCCCTTGTATCCCTGGCTACGCAAAGCATCGATTGTCCATTTCACGGAGCAACCTGGGAAGACCCTCAAGGGATTCCTGGCTTGACACAGTCCACTAACTATCCGCAGTCTTTATATAACCTACGTTGGGGGCTGTATTTAATAGAATATTTTTTAGGCAAGACGCCTCTCATGTCTCCTGGACGTTGGAGCAGCAATTGGCCCAAGTAACACTTTTTGCCTCGTAGTTTTTTGTGAAATCGCCTTAGTTCAGCTTTTTAGGTCTCCCATGCCTCGTGTGTGTGGTTAAAGGACCTGTGGGCATTTTTCTTGAAAGGCGCTGTCGACGAGGTGCACCATGGTGGCTTTTTCAATCTGCTGCTACTCATTATCATTTTAAGACTGGCCTTGTGGTACGCATTGGTACTTGCCACAGAAAGTATTTTTATCATGGCAGTCTTGCATTCTCAGTCTTACATTCCCTGTAGGTGGTTTCCCTAAGAATCTATCTAGTATCTTTTTATAGAGCTAACAGTATGCTACCTTCCTAGGATTGCGTACTGCTAGCTTAATGAAGTTTTCAAATTGACCGCTATCTCAACGTAGCGGTGATCTGAAAAGGAGTGTTTGTCGAGGACCCTCCAGCTGGTGACTACGTCAGCCAGGGAGTTCGAGGTCATGGCAAAGATGGGCGCTGAGTCTCTGTTACCCACTAAGAGCTTAGAGCTGAGAATAAAATCGAAAATTGACTCACCCTCTTATTTGTATCAGTGCTTCCCCACTGATGGTGGGGATGGTGGAGCGTTGGCGTCCCACCCAATTAATAGGCTGATCTTACTCCTCTCGCTGTATTCCACGAGCCGCCTGAGAAGGATGTGCGGGGAAGGAGCAACCTAGTCGTGGCCCATATACGCAAAGCACATTTTAAGAGGGCCGCCTGGGTCCTCTAAATCTGCGGCTACGTGGTCTTTGTGGCTGAAATTTGGTAGCAAGAAGACGTTAAGGTTCTTTTTTTTTGTAAGAATGCAGGCTCGCCTTTTACCTGTTGTATCGGCTATACAAGGCCTGAACCCCGACGCCCCAAACCAAGAATCCTGACTCAATGGATCCAGGGTTCCCGGATGAAAACCACGTCAGCTCCACTCTCAGCGAGAAGGAGCAGGAGGGCAGCGGATGCCCCCCTAATGTGGTGGAGATTGATTTGCAAGAGTGTCAGAGACATCCTTTAGATTTCCCACTACAGTAACCCCCGCCTCGGTGTCGGAACCTAGCAGGAGAGGAGAGTCCTCCTCTATCCCTTGCCAAGTCACTCTCCTCCGAGGTGTACCCCTCTAGAATGTCCTCCTCTATATTTCTCCAGACCGCCGCCTTTCAGTCGGTTTCCCCAAGATTATCTTCAAGTCGATGCCTTCTGACTTGCTTCTCGCATCCGACTTGTAGTTCCTCGCTGCAACGTGCACGAAACCGGACTTAATCCGGTTTACGTTTTCCTCGTATAATGTGAGGACCACCTGTCACCGTAGCCCCACTGCTTCCTCCACCTTGGCGACCCTCCAGTACACCATGTTGTGGTGTGGTTGGGTCCGCCGGCTTCTCTTTCAAACATACGCAGGCCCTCGGTTTCCTGAGGATCTTGTCCCAATCTACCGGTATACCACTCCCAGCGACGCTATCATGCGTTTGTAGAGGCATACTGACCTTGCATCTTGGCACGCTATGTTGTGGGAACTTGATGCTACCCTGGTAGCACCCTGCGTCCTAGCATTCTGGTGGTGCTCCCCCGCTCTTGAGCATTTCCTCCATGAAGCGGCCGTGTAGCTTATTCACTACCTTTCGCCAAAGCACCTTGGGGATCAGGGCATCCTTGAAGCCGCTGTCTACTTCGGCGAAGGATCTATTGTCAAATATGCTTCTCTAGCTGCCAAAAAACTTTGTGCAGTTGTTGGACCCGATATATACTTCAATCTTACAACGATGGTTTTAACGTTTTTATTCTGGTGTAGAGGTGATCGAAAATGCACCACGCTCCGTAAGGCCTGTCGTTGAAATTTGCGACAATATCGCTGAATTGGTTAGAAGAGACCGGCATATTAGCAGCCGTAGCATCAACCAAGAGCTGGGCATGAGTTATCAAACCTTATAAACCATTTGAAGAAGCTTGGATTCTCAAAGAAGCTCGATGTTTGGGTGTCACACGAACTAACGCAGAAAAACATCTTTGACCGTATCGACGCATGCGAATCGCTGCTGAACTGCAACAAAATCGACTTGTTTTTGAAGCGGATAGTGACTGGCGATGAAACGTGGGTCCCTTACGACAACGTGAAGCGCAAACGGTCATGGTCGAAGCACGGTGAAGCAGCCTCAACTGTGGCCCATGGCTATCTACAATTTCTGTAAAGCTTCACTAAACCAGTTGAACCTACAATATAAACGTTTTAGATAACCATGACATTTTTAAAATATGAGATTAAAAACTTCAATTTAATTGACGAAAATATTGTTTAACCACCTATAATAAATTCAATAAAATTATTTCAAGTTTTTTCTTAAATCCAAAATTAAACCATGTTATGATCTACTGATTTCAGCACGAAAATAAAAATCCTCCATAGGAAAATGTTTGGGGAAAAATCATAAAAGACCAAAAATTAATGTAGAAAATCGGAGATTTCAACTTTGGATGAGTATTCCAAAGATATGGTAACTGATAGATACCATTTTTTAATTTTCGTCGGTACACATACATTTCAAAAATGATATGTACTAGAAACAATGATGGTCATCGCCATTACACGGCATTTATATTCAATATACACTGCTGGTCTTGGGTTAGACGCACTTAGTTTTCCACACAAATTTAATTTATATATTTTATTTTAATGATTACACTAGTTTACAAATTTAAATGTAATCGAGTGAACCTTAAAATTGATGATTGTTTTATAGTAATTTGGGGTCGGAGAACACGAAAATGACATCCGTTTATTTTTCTTAAGAACCGTTTTTGAGATATTTTTGAAAATCGTGTTTTTGAGGTCCTTTTTCAGTTTTTTGGTAATATCTCATGAAAAAAACTGTTTACAAACAAAAAAAGGATATTGATTGACAGGTATTGAAGTAACGTTTACGTGGATATATAATATGTGCAGATTGAATCAAATCTCTGTAATGCACAAGCGAACAAAGTACAAAAATAGTGTCATTTTCGACCAATTGAAAAATTGAAATTTTCAAAATTCAAAATTCAACAAAGTACAAAAATAGTGTCATTTTCGACCAATTGAAAAATTGAAATTTTCAAAATTGGTCGAAAATGACACTATTTTTGTACTTTGTTCGCTTGTGCATTACAGAGATTTGATTCAATCTGCACATATTATATATCCACGTAAACGTTACTTCAATACCTGTCAATCAATATCCTTTTTTTGTTTGTAAACAGTTTTTTTCATGAGATATTACCAAAAAACTGAAAAAGGACCTCAAAAACACGATTTTCAAAAATATCTCAAAAACTGTTCTTAAGAAAAATAAACGGATGTCATTTTCGTGTTCTCCGACCCCAAATTACTATAAAAAACACTTTTTTATGGAGGTTCATTTTTGGTGTAAACTAGTGTTATTGAAAAAAAGTTAATATGCCAAAATCTTGGTTATTTAATAATACTTCAATTATAATATTCAAAATGATATAAAACAAGAAAGGAAAGCTAACTTCGGGCGGAGCCGAAGTTGATATACCCTTGCAGTTCAGTCGCAGTCCGCTAGGTGGCGCCACCCATCTTATTTTATTAGATATATAGCGGATCGTTTATAGTCGGCCGATCCTTATGAAAATTGGCAGATCAGATTGTTTCCCCCAAAATAGAATCTGTACCAAATCCCATCTTCTTAACTTAAAAAACACCAAAGTTATGCCAATTCCGATCGTTCTATGACAGCTATAGGATATAGTCGGCCGATACTTATGAAATTTTGTACATATTTTGGTCAAATATAACATGTGTGGAGTCCCAACCCTCTATCTTAAAAAACAACGCAGTTATGGCATTTCCGATCAATCAGTTATATGGCAGCTATAGGATATAGTCGACCGATCCCGGCCGTTCCGACTTATGTACTACCTGCAAGGAAAAGAAGGATGTGTGCAAAGTTTCAACTCGATAGCTTTAAAACTGAGAGACTAGTTTGCGTAGAAACCGACAGACAGACGGACCGACGGACAGACGGACATGCTTATATCGACTCAGGAGGTGATCCTGATCAAGAATATATATACTTTATAGGGTCGGAGATGTCTCCTTCACTGCGTTGCACACTTTTGACCAAAATTATAATACCCTTTGCAAGGGTATAAATATAACATAAGTTGTGTTTTCAAACATTTTCTTCAAGCAACTTAAAAAAAGGCACATTTTTCTTGGTCAATAGAATAGACGCACTTAGAAATAATATTTTTTTTTTATACCCTTGCAGAGGGTATTATAATTTTGGTCAAAAGTGTGCAACACAGTGAAGGAGACATCTCCGACCCTATAAAGTATATATATTCGTGATCAGGATCACCTCCTGAGTCGATATGAGCATGTCCCTCTGTCCGGCTGTCCGTCTGTCTGTCTGTCTGTCTGTCTGTCTGTCTGTCTGTCTGTTTCTACGCAAACTAGTCTCTCAGTTTTAAAGCTATCGAGTTGAAACTTTGCACACACCCTTCTTTCTGTTGCAGGCAGTACATAAGTCGGAACGGCCGGGATCGGTCGACTATATCCTATAGCTGCCATATAACTGATTGATAGGAAATGCTATAACTTCGTTGTTTTTTAAGTTAGAAGGATGGGACTATGGATTCTATGGATTCTAATTTAGGCCAAGTTATTCGATCTGCCAAATTTCATAAGGATCGGCCGTCTATATCCTATAGCTGCCATATAACTGATTGATCGGAAATGCCATAACTTCGTTGTTTTTCAAGTTAGAAGGATGGGATTTTCAATGCCTCTTTGGGCAAAATAATTCGATATGCCAAATTTCATAAGGATTGGCCGACTATATACGATCCGTTATATATATAATAATATAAAATGCGTGGTGCCACCTAGCGGACTGCGACTCAACTGCAAGGGTATATAAACTTCGGCTTCGCCCGAAGTTAGCTTTTCTTTCTTGTTTTTTTGTGTTTTTTGGTTGGTGTTAATATTTGATTTATTAAAAATAAAAAAAAACATTTCAGTAATGAGTACTGCCTCCTTTGTTAGTAATAACTTCATATATCCGGTCCTTCATAGAATAATATAGGGAATCAATGTATTTCAACGAAATCTCGCTCCAAGCACGTTTAATAGCTGCAGTTAATGTTTCCTTATCTTCGTATTGCTTTCCTCCTTCGTATATCTTCCGCGTTAGCCAGCCCCAAACATTTTTAATTACGATAAGATCTGGAGAATATGGTGGCCAGGTCATGATATTAACATTTTGACGTGAAATAAACGACTTTATTACTCGAGCGTTATGAATAGGAGCATTGTCTTGTTGAAAAATCCAAGGAATTGGTCCAAAGAGAGTATTTAATTTTGGAAATACGGACTCCAACAATGTTTTGAAGCGATCGCCGTTCATCTTCTGATCGACAAAAATCAAGTCAATTGTTCCATAAAACGTGATGGCAAGATTCGAACAAGATTCGAACTTTGATAAGAAAAGCTCTTTGGACAATTGGAATAAGCATTATTATAAATATATCTTTTTATTAAAAAAAAAATTGAGTGCGTCTAACCTAAGACCAGCAGTTTATGGTAAAATGTGATTAATTTCTTCTCTTTGGAGTACCGCGGAAACTGGGTGATAGAAACTATGTTTGTTCTGGACTTTGGTTCAGGGGAGCCTAAAGAAAAAAAAGTTGGAAATTGTCGGCCTGTGTTATTTATGATCTGAGATCTGATGAGAAAAAAAAATTCAAAATCCCACCGTTACTCTCCAATTGTGATAAGCATCAATAATGAGTTTTTACCAAAACATTTCAACAAAATTTAAATGTCTAGTAACATCATAAAAATTTCAATATATAAATTTTTATCACTCAATTTTTACAATAGTATGGTTCTTCAAATTTTGTATGTGTTGGGACTTGTGCCAGCATCAAATATTGTAAATATCGCTATTTAGTTCTCTCTGTGTAACTAGCCGCAGCGGTCCACTAATTTCCCGTTATCAGCAGTTCCATCTTCTTTGATTCTCCCAGATTCGCATGCGCTTTGTTGTTCTTTTGTAGCGCATGCACTTTCGGGGCTTCGGTAGAGCTTTTGCGCGAGCTTAGTTAGGCGCTTGTATATTCGGCATTGATTGGACAGGCCGCTGCGTTTGTTTTTGGGTTAAACTGACTCATATTAAATATTGAAATCGAAATTGGATTTTTTTAATGCGGCCGTTATCAGATAGCTCAAAAAAGCTTTACATTTGGTGACCCCGACGCGATCGCACCCGGTTTGATTTTGTGATCATTGAAGTGCTTAAACGAAACCTTGTAAAGGATAACTTGCTGCTGTTGTCCATTACTTTGGATCTTACACGATAACTTACATAATGGAGTCTGATACGCAGCTAGTGCCTCGGTTCCTGCAAGCAGGGAAAGGTTTTTGCAGAGAATAGCAGATGTGGCCTACCAGGAGAGGGAAGCCCTGTATCGTAAAGTCAAGGCTGCAGTGCAGAAGGACGATTTCACTTTCATGGTACTGGAGTCTTTGGGAATTGATAGATTTCCAGGATGTGTTAGAGCGATTGAGTTCTAGTGAAATTAGGAGTGAATTATTCTGGAAGTTCTCCCAGCTTGCAGCTGATGTGCGTGTTGACATCCAGATGGTAATGGCCAAGCACTCCATGAGGCTAATGGTCCCAGTGCTCAATGAAAATGGAAAATCATCACTCATGCAGTCAGGATTCCTCACTGGACCGCGACATCCAATCGGGCTTTAAAATTAATAATAATATTTAATTAATATTAATAATACATTTGGAAAATGTTAATTGGTTAGATGGGTTTGTTTCAAATCGCGTTGTTATTTCTTTTGGATACTGTTGTACGATGAGCTTGTTATGATGCAAAATTTGTTTTTAAAACGCCCGCTCTAATTATGCTTAAGGGGGCAGAATGGTTTCAGAGGCCGAAAAAAACCGATTTTTGCGATTTTTTTTCTCATTTCTGAGTGAATATAATTATTAAATTTTTTTACACGATACATGGCTATATTTGGAGAGTATCTAGGAATTTTTATGTTTAAAAATAATTATTACTTATCCCGTGAGGGGCAGTCGGCCGGAGTCGCTTTTAAAAATTTTTATCTTGCGGTGCGTAAAGTCTGGCTTTACAGTGTTATCGGAAATAAAAATATTGATTTGATTTTTTCAAAATATTATTTTCTTGTGCGGATGAACGAAACCATTTTGAAAAATATGCGATTTTGAATTTTTGGCGCGGTTGTAAGGTCGGAAAAGCGTTCGCTCATCCGCAAGTATTTAATGTATAAAAGATGTGTGAATAATTTTATTTAGATCCGAGAATTACTTTTTGATCTACGTTACGCACCGACTTGAAAAAGTTGTTTTGAAAAAAACGCGTCTAAAGCTTTAAAAGCAATTGAAAGTATATAGATAGAAAGAAACTAGAAAATCGGTATCTCAGTAAGTTTTAGTGCGATCGACATGAAACTTTTACAGGATATTCCTGAGATAATGTTCTATTATATAAAAAATTATTTTCTTATTTTATTATTATTTCTGATAAAAAATTATTTTTAGTCTCAAACCATCCTGCGCGTCCTGTGCGTTACTTATATTTGTGTTTACATTTTAAATTAATTTTCTTTTTATTCGATTGTTTAGTGGATTGTAATTTTTACTTATTTTGTTTTTTATCTTCTTTTTAAAATATCGTTCTTCTTACTTTTTATTAGATTGATCACTTAATTATATGTATAAAATTATATTATACAATAAACATATAAAATAAACATTTTTTTTTTAAACATTCGGCAATGGGGTTGGCAATGCTATAGCCAATAATTGTCTGCTCGACTTTATTACTAAAATTAAGAAGCTATGACCTGACACAAGATAAAAACACCTTTAATTCTAAATTCTGTGCTTTCAATGCTATAGCCAACAATTGTCTGCTCGACTTTATTACTAAAATTAAGGAGCTATGACCTGACACATGATAAAAACACCTTTAATTCTAAATTCTGTGCTTTCAAATCTTCCATTTGTTTGGCCAGGTAAGCTATTTCTGCTGTATAATCTGCATGTATAATCATACAGCAGAAATAGCTTACCTGGCCAAACAAATTAATCAATAGAAGGAGGCTTTAGAGGGTCCCAAGCCATTATCGGAATCTCCTATATCTTATTTCTCCTATATAAGCCGAAGCTTATGCTTCTTGACTTTCCGTTTCAATAATATGCTGAGCATCTTGAATTTTAGCTGTCCGAGTCCGAGCTGTACATTCTGAACTGATTTCTAATATGTTTTGCTTAGGAAAATCAATAATCTGAAATTTGAAGTGGCCACATTGGAGCCTCAACTAAGTGTTTTCCTCAACTTTAAACAACAAACTACTTATTTTTTCTAGTTCTACCCAAAACGAGTTTGATGATAAGACTGGTATGTAAAAGCGGTCATACGGTGAAAAAAAAAACCAAAATTGTGGGTGTAAAACTCCCACATGTTACGGCCACTGACCAACCTTCCACCTTATCTTCCTCAGTTTCAAAAAACTAACGTCTTCAATAACACTTAACTATTAGAATACAAGAGGGTTACGTAGTTAACTTCCCAAACTGTATTCTGATAGTTCTTTCTTTGCATCTCACATTATTGTATTTACAGAAAGTTGGTTAAAGCCGGAGATCTTAAGCTCCAAAGTTTTTCCTAGTAGGTACACCACTTTTAGATGTGATAGAACTCTGCGAAGGGGAGGAGGAGTGTTAATTTCTGTAGTCTCTAAGTTCGCTTCTGAAGAGGTAAAATCACAAGAGTTTGGTGACATTGAATTCCTTTGCAACAAAATCACTTTGATCAATCAATCTTTGTATGTTTCCTGTTCTTATATACCACCTTCGTTCGAACGTTTGCTTTTCGATCGTCTGTCTGATGGTGACCAGCTGATAGCTCTGGGTGACGGCGTGAAAATTCGCCGTCTTTACAGTTTAACTCCCACTACGCCTTCCCTGCGGGCATGTTAAATATGTCACTCGGGAAAATTAACCACGTTAGAAACTCTTCAGGTCGGCTGTTGGACTTATGTTTCGTTTCTGATCTGATGCTAATGGTGTTAGATAAGCTATTGAATGCTATAAGGAACAAAATTACCGACAATGGGGAACCCTGGGGTATCCCGTTGTGGAGTGGGTGGATTAGTGATTACCTGTGGTTTACTCTGACTCTGATTTTGCGGTTCGTCATAAATTGGGTTACGTATTTTATTATTCTAGGTCCACATCCCCAATCTGCCAGTTGGCTTTTAATGGTGTGAAGTCCTACTTTCTCGAATGCTTTTTTGAAATCAAGGGATATGATTGATACATGCTTTTTTTCTGAGAGGGGCCTGCTTATGATTGCATCTACGTATAGTAGACAGTCTATCACAGACTTCCCTTTTTTGAATCCTATTTGACGGCTGTTGAGAAGTTTGTTAGAGCTAACAAACCACCAAAGTCGCTTGGAGATTATTTTATCAAAGGTTTTTGCTATACATGGGTCTAAGGAGATCGGTCTGTATGATTCTATTGACGTTTTGTCTTTGCCTGATTTATGAATTGGGACTACTGTACTAATTTTAAAAGCTTGAGGAATGAAAGAATCTAGGATTGAATTGAAAAAATGTATCATTCTGATTTTTATGGTATTGCAATGTGCTTCATCATTGAGTAGTTAATTTTATCGTTACCTGGGGTGTTCCCCTTTAGACTGTTCAAAGCAGCATTAAATTCTGTATACGTAATGTCTTGTTCCATAAAGTCAGCTATGTTTTTGGGTAGATAGTTGGTGTCTGAGGTCAGTACGTGTAAGCTTTCTTTCTTGCTTAGTCGAATTTCTCTTCTAAACTGGGCGTTTCATTTTTTATATTGTATTAGGTTATGTTGAGTCATATCCTTATTGAATAATCTCCATGCTCTGTTGTTTTTAGATTTCAGGATGTTTAGTTCTTTATTCCACCATGGAACATTGTGTTGAGTTTTTGGAGGTTGGGATTGGGGGATACTATTGTGTGCGCTATTTAGTATTATTTTATTTATGTTACTGTGTTCTATGTTTGTGTTCGTTGAAACCGGGATTTGGGTATGGAAGCAGTTTGTAAGACTTTAAAATTTTTCCCAATTAGCTTTTTTGGTTAAAAATTTACTTGTGTAATTGAATATATTTTTTTCTTTATTAAAAAGTTTAATTGTAATTGGGAAGTGGTCACTACCCTGGGGTGAATCCGCTATTTTAAACTCACAGTGAATTGAAAGGGTTGGTGAGCATAAAGCAAGATCGGTGTGGGTGTAGGAGCTGTGTGTGGAGAAATGGGTTGGTTGGCCGTTGTTTAAAATTATATAATTGTTTTTAAGAATATATTCTCCGAGAATCCTACCCCTGCGATTGCTTTTGGGGGAGGAGGGTGTTCCAAGCGTTAAAGTCACCAGTGATGTCCGAGGTGTTGATAACTGTGGTATTGTGTTTTCTATATCTGACGTGGTAAATTTTTGAGAAGGTGGAATATAGCAAGATAAGATGTTAAATTTTTGTTTGGAGTGGATTTCTAATGCTAAGGAGTCGAAAATGTGTCCTACCGGAATTGGTTTATGTTGGATATCTTTGTGGATCAGTAAGGTGACTCCACCCTTTGCTATATTTGATGTAGTATTGTACATTTTATAATTGACAGGGATGGGGAATTGTTGGGAGAGTTTAATGTGGGTTTCCTGAAGGGAGATGACTTTGGGTTTGTGAAGTTTGATTAGGATTAGGAGTTCATTATAATTGTTTGCGTAGCCATTGATATTCCATTGTAATATCTTGAGAGCCATATTTGTTTATTATTTAATTTTATTTACCACTAGTTTTAATTATATTTTGTATTTCGAATTTAGTAATTAGTTAGTTCTGCAATATTTTAAGCTTTGATCTTGTTAAAATTGTGCTGTTTGATTTATCTTTGTTGATAAGGTTTCTTTTAGTCCTATTACTTATATTTCTAGGGAGAATATTTATTTGACTGTTTGCCCTATCCTTACTGCTATTTTCAATACTGGAGTCGGTTAGCATAGATTCGTCTTCCTTGTCATCGTATCCTATGATGGGTCTGCCAGTGTCTTCTGTTGATGGTGGGTTTTGAGAGGTTGAAGCTATTGTCGAGGAGGTAGTCTGTGTCAATCTATGTGGTTGAGGTGTTTTGTGTTGCATTGAGCTGGCAACCGATGCGTATCCTATAGATCGACCAGGCCGTTCGGTTGTCTACTTTTTGGAGGGTTTTTATAGCTTGTACTTCCTAATGGGAAATAAAGACTGTACAGTTTCTGTCTGTAGGGTGGTGCTTATTATCTGGCATCTTTTTTTCGGTGCATTTTCCTCCTGATGCCATGTCAATATGGGCAAGTTGGCTGCACATAAAGCAGGTCTCTGTGTTTTTACAGAATTTTTGGAGATCACCTAGTCGTAGGCAATTGTTGCATCGGATTGGGGCTGGTATATAAGGGCGAACTTGGACCCTTTCATATCCTATATATACGTGGTCGGAGAGGTATAGTTTTTCAAATGTTAGGGTGATAAGTCCAGTTTCTGTCGGCTCACTTGTAAAGTTCTTAATAATTTTCCTTAAGGCTGACACTTATTGGCTTTTTAGATTTTCAAGAATCTCTTCCTCATCAATTCCTCGCAGATCATTTGAGTATATTACACCCTTTGAGTAGTTTAGGGTTCTGTGTTCAGAGACTGCTACGGGTATGTGCAATATGTTTGTATGTTTTAGGAGTTTTTCGGCTTGTCTAATGTCTTTCGTTTGTAGGAGTAGGTTACCGTCGCGTAATTTCTTACAACTGACGACTTCGCCTCCGCACGTTATATCAATAACTTTTTTTGTATTAAATGGTGATACGCCTTCAAAGGTTGAATCATCGGTTCGGGATATGATTAGGTATTTACTGGTTGGAGAAGGTTTCTCCTTCCATATGTATGGTGGATCGCGCATAGTTAGTTTTGAGCTTCTTGTGCTGCTAGAGGATTGTCACTGCAGGTGCACTTGCTGATAACCAATCTATTTTTAGAACTGGATGTGTGTTAGAATGTTTGTTCCTTAAGTTTGCCTCGCTAAGTAGTTTGATTTGGGAGAAACACACGACTGTACGCATCGACTGCCAAACGTAAACTGTAAGATTGAATTCAATTTGATTGGTCTGATTTACTGGCATGCGAGGATATAAACATCGCATTACAAACATTTTATTACACTTTGAACATATTTTTCGACGCTCGCGTCGTGGAAATATCCGTCCGTTTCAACGAATCCGCCTTGGTATACAAGGCAGCTTATAAATTTAAAGAACATTATTCGTTTAAATAAACATAGATTATCGGGCTATACAGTTAGCTATTCAAGATACTTAGTAGCTCGGTAGTTCGACAGTAGTAGCCATTGTAGTTCGACATATGCCCACCACGATCCGTTCATGGTATTATGTTCGGACTACAAGGGTCTCTACTTAAATCTTAATCGCTTATATTAACCGCCTTATCTGTGCAACACTCTTCCTCTTGATATCTTTCTCCTGCTCTTATCTTATCTATCTCGGATCTATTCCCGCGATTCGAGGCGTACGTTACGCGGCAGCGTCCCTCGGTCAGATGGACGGGAGGTGGGCTGTACGTACATATGCAGTGAAAACCGCGAAAAAAAAACTCTTATCGTGTTAATTCACGTCGAAAGCCGTGATAAATGATTTCGCGAAAATGTTCACGAGGTAATTCCATTTTTTGCCAAACTGATTTTTTCAAGGCACTCTAAACAACACAAATTACAATGGTCCAGTCCTCTTTTTCTCTGGCTTGAGGCAATTAAAATGGAATCGCCGCATACCATTCCTATTATTT
This sequence comes from Drosophila pandora, assembly GCA_021223865.1. Taxonomy (NCBI): domain Eukaryota; kingdom Metazoa; phylum Arthropoda; class Insecta; order Diptera; family Drosophilidae; genus Drosophila; species Drosophila pandora. The sequence goes on from JAJJHT010021564.1 coordinate 267,826, forward strand.
GCAACATCGTATCGAATGATCCATTTGTTCCATCCAGTCTTCAGATTTATTGGTTAGGTTGCAGACCGTCTCCTTCTTTCTTTCTTGATCTTCGTTTGCATTGTTTGTTCCTGTAAAGTGGAATCTAAGCCAAGACTCTGGATCTTGCACCAGGAATGGTGGTCCGGTGTATCAAAGTTTTGAGTCTCTAAATTGGGCTGCCGTGCACCCTCTGGAGAGAATATCTGCTGGACTATCTGTTGATGCTACATGTCTCAACCACTCTGGGTCTGTCAGTTCTTGAATCTGGGCGACCCGGTTCGCCACAAACGTTTGGAATGAGGAGGCAGTGGCGTTAATCCACTTTAATGCAATCTCCGAGTCTGACCGAGTCAGAGTTCTAAACGTGGTAGGGTCTGTTTCATCTGGGGGCCTCTCGTGCCTTTGAACATAGCAATCGAGTGAAAATTGCCTGTCTTATTCTGATGCGTCTGCAAACATATGTAGTTGAATGCGTCCGGATGTGTCAGCTGGGAGTGCACATCTTGGAATTTTTATTGTTGTCAGGATCTGAACATCATGTCTGAATGCTTGCCATTTATGGGTGAGTTCTGAACCCAGTTCCGTGTCCCAGTCGATCTTCAGCTCCCATAATTGTTGCATTCTTATCTTTGCCGTTGTTACAACTGGACCGAACAACCCTAGAGGGTCGAAGATTTTTGCAAGTTCTGAACACACGATCCTCTTAGTGATGACTCCTGTTCCTTCTGTCGCCGCACGTCCTTGAAGCCAGTCTCCGGATGGACCCCAAATAATTCCGAGCGTTTTGACGGTTTGTTCAGTAAAATTGCTGAAATCAAGATTCATTTCTTGGTCTTCTTCTGGAATGTCTGCTAGTAATGCTGGGTGGTTTGCGCACCATTTTCTTAGTTTGAATTTTGCTTCTCCCAACAGGTTTATTAGTTGATCCCTTTTTCTTAGTGCTTCATCTATGGTGTGACCTCCGGTAAGACAATCATCTACGTAACAACCCTGTCGAAGTGCAGCCGCACCCTGGGTCAGATGCTCAGGTGCTGTGTCCGCCAAATATTGCAAGCATCGGGTGGCCAAGTATGGAGCAGTTGTTGTGCCATAAGTAACAGTATTCTGTTCAGTAATGGTTCCATAGAGTTGCGTCTCCATAATATAATTTGAAACTTGCGGTCTGGGTGTATCATAATCTGTCGGTACATTTTCTCTACATCTGATGTGAAAACATATAGATACGATCGGAACCGTAAGAGAATGGATAGTAATTCTCTTTTAACTGTTGGTCCAATCCGTAATTATTTAAGCTTTTTCCACTTGTCGTCGTTGCTAAAGCGTCAAATACAACCCGAAGTTTGGTAAAACTACTGTCAGGCTTTAATATACAATGATGTGGGAGGACATAATGGTTTGATGTTAGTTGTTTGGTTGTTAATTTAGTCATATGCCCTAATTCCTCGTATTGATCCATAAATTGTGGAGATCAGGATCCTGTTAAACTCTCTTTTCCAATGCATTAAAACGCCGATATGCCATTGGAAGGGAATTTCCCAATGTTTGTGGATCTTCCTTAAATGGTAGGCGTACACTTAATCTTTTGTCTGCCCACCTTTTTTATATTTTCTATGAAATGCTGTTCGCATAACTTCTCGTCCGTGGTAAGGGCCTTTTGGTTTTCATCGAGGGTGTCTAACTTCCAAAACTGTTGGAGCAGTCTATCGATTCTTGGTTCCTCCATGGTTGATAGGGCACTGCTTACAGGTGGATTTGTGTTTACCACAGAACTGGTTGTTGCTGGTCCGGATATAATCCATCCTAATGGGGTCCGTTGGAGTAATGGTTGTCCTTGTTCTAGGTTTGTGTGTAGCGGATCGATGAGTTGTGGGAGGAATTCGGCCCCAAGCAGCAAATCGTTTTCTTGTGGCTGATTGAAATTGGGATCTGCCAAACGCAGTTGTGGTGGAATATTTTTTGGGCGCATAATTGGCTCAGATAGTTGATTCGTCATGAATTCTGGTATTACATTAGCCACAATGTGGTTTGTGGTTAATGAGAACATATTTAGTACTGTTCGGGAGTTCGCTTGTTTTGTGCCTCCTATGCCCCTTATGGTAATGTCGGATGGTGCTGATTGCACTCCGAGTTTATCAGCCAGTTCCTGAGAAAGTAAATTCACTTGTGATCCGGAATCGAGTACTGCGCGGCATTTGTGTCGTGCTTCGGTAGGACCTTGGACTCCACTTCGACGGTTGCTAGTAGTACATAAGGTGTTGTAAGTTGGCTGGTTGTGGATGCGCTTCTTCGCGTAGAGGTACTATGCAGCATTATTTGATGATTCCTTTTGCACACTTGACATGAGAACCTGGATTTTCATGAGTTGACTGTATGGTATATCCTTGTTATTTTTTGTGTTCTTTCACTCGGAGTCATGTCCAAAAACCTTTGGCAGGTTTGAAGTCGATGGTTGCCATAGGTGCATATGCTACATTTTTCAACAGGTGCTTGAGTTGATGAGCGAAACCCATTATTGACCGCTGTCTTTTGTAGCGTAACTGAATGGTTGCTTGCCGCTCTAGATGGTCAAGCATTTGTTTTAATGATGGTTGACAGGTTGGGTTTGTGATGGCGAGTTCTACACATGATAGGGTATGGGAATCTAATTTTTCTTCGAGAATGTGTAACAGAATCGAATCCCAATCTACTGTTGATATATTCAGGGCGTGAAGGGCGGTGATTGTTCTAGGCACTGCATCATGTAAGCTACGTAGCTGATCTGCTGATCCATTTGTTTTTGGATGTGCAAACAAGGTTGCAAGTGTTGATTTGATGAGGATTCTTTCATTCTGATATCGTGCCATCGTTTAGTCGCTGCCAAGTATCTTGATAACTGGCGTGTCCTCAAAATGTTGTGGAGATTAAATTCGTGGCCTCTCCAACCACGTGATTCTCCAGGTATTTTACCGCATCGCTATACTCTTGATTGAGGACCAGTTCCGTAAAGATGTCGCAGAATCGTGGCCAATTCAAATAATCTGCGTCAAATTTTGGAATGTCGACTGGTGGTATCACACATGGAGAGGCCATTGCGGGTTTTTGTGTTGATACCGACGTCGATTGTGTTTCTTCGTTCAGAAATGAAAAATACTCTGCTCGTACGACCTGAAATCTGTCATCGGTATGACCATCATCTTTTAATATTGGCTCCAGGTCGATGAGATCATGGTATCCCGTGACGATTTCCTTCCATAGGTCCTTCATGTGTTGTCTGATGTGTGTGGATAATTCCCGTCCTTCGGTGCTGTTGCACAGAAAGTTTTCCATATCATCTAGCCGTCCTTCGTATCTGCGTTTTAATGATGTTACGTGAGGGTCTTCTTCCTCGGTTCCTTGTGCTTGTGCCTTTGTCTCAAGATTTTCTCCTGTTTTCCGGGGCCTTTGTGACGGGCCTGACCCTCATGGGATTCCATCGGAAAATATGGCTTCATATTTGTTCACAAGTTCTTCTAGCGCCTTTGCCTTTGTGAAATAATCATTTTCCGGGCTTAGCGCCAGCTCACGGAGCTTCGCGTCGTTCCTTTTAAATTGGGTCCATGAGTGAGTGAGCTGTTTTAGTCTCTCCTCGAAGAATCCGTCCTTGAGCCTTCGCTCTGCGGAGCCTTATAGAAATTTTTTATTAGCCTTTGGATGGCTATGTTGGTATCAATTTGCTCATCAATGGCAGCATCTGGGTTACAGGGTCTGATTCTGATCCAATGGTTGCGATGTAAGTTTTTTTTTTGTAAGGTGAACTGCCGTGTGGCTTGTGTTCAGGGTGTGATCCTTTAGCAAAGGATCACGTCGGGGTCACCAAATGTTCGTCCGTAGAGCGTTATGCGGCAACTACGTCAAACTTGAACTCGCGGGAGTAGCGGTAGGTCTGGTAGTCTGGTAGGTCTGGTAGCGGTAGTCTGACTAAATTTACCTGGATTCTGCAAGGGACTGCTCGGGTTGGCCAGACGCTTGCTGTGATCAGGCTGGACTTGATAAGGCGCGCTTGAAGTCCTGGGAAGGGTTTCCTTAAGCACCTTTGGGATGATGGTTCGGCTGATTCCTCATCGGCCGATCCTACTGGCGGTCCGTTTCACGGGAGCAACACTCGAAGTAGGTTTGGTAACGCGGGGTCTGCTGGTGGTCCGTTTCACGGCAGCAGTACTCGAACTAGACTGGTATTCCGTGGGGTCTCCTCGTGTTCCGTTTCACGGGAGCAACACTCGGAGTAATTAGGTAACGCGGGGTCTACTGGTGGTCCGTTTCACGGGAGAAACACTCGAAGTAGACTGGTATGCCGCGGATCTACTTGTGGTTCGTTTACACTGGAACCACGCGAAGTAGAAGTTTGTAGACCTTGTCCTACCTTGTGAATCGTTTTACACAGGATCACGAGATGTAGGTCAATTTGAAGTGCCGTAGTTTCAACACTGAGTAACGAGACGATTGACTCTGATTTCGCAACTATCTTTATTTCAGAAGAACAACTCTTATATAAGATGTTAAATTAAAAGGTCAACGTTATGGACGTGCTAAAACTAATGTTAATGCCAGGGTCACCCACCTCTGAGTTTGCTGACTCAGATTGTTTGTTCATGTACTGCTTGCACACGCATTTCGGCTTAGCTAGCTGGTTTTTGCTTGCTTCGGTCAGTCGGTCATTCTTCTTGCTGATAATGCTGATTTCGGCTTCTGGCGCCGTCTACTAGTGCTGGGTAATTAGGTTGGATATTGTTTATGCTTATTGCTAATTATTATTAGGTGTGCCAATAGGTTAATGGGTTGTATATTGCGACATGCTGATGTATATTGGATCAAATTACTAAAGTGTATCTAGGGTAGTAGGTCTTGGCAATAGGTGCCAACATTGGTCCAGGCCAGAATTTATATAGCAACCCTCGTAACATCTTATTTTTAATTGCATACCACAATTTTTCATATAATTGGCATCACAATTTTTCAACACCAAATTGCTGGAAAAATTTAGTAACGAACTGTTTTTGCTACCTTTTGCTCGCAACAAATGCCGTGGCTAGCTCACAGAGTTGGGAGGATCGTTTCACCGAATTTATATATTCGACGTGATTGGCTGAGTGCAGAAATAACACAGGGTGCTTCGTTTTATAAATATCCCTTTTATTTCTCGATTTATAGGTGAATCTTCCCGGCTTCGTGGCTCAGCCGCTCGTCCTCCCGTCGATCCCCGATGACCGTTCCGGGTTGGTGCCAATACACACGGCCTCGCAAAGCTTGCGCCCAGCAGGACGTGTGGTCTTGGTGCCTGGCGACGAATCGGCTCACGGTTCCCTCCGTTTGGACTCACGTACTCCAGCTGCGGGGCCTGTGCTGGCGCTGATGTTGTCGTCACTGCTCATGTCGTTGGCGCCACTCCTGTTGAGTTCCCGAGCTGGCTACCCCTCGCTTTACAGGATCACACCTGGTCTTAACGGTCAGAAATCGACAAGGCGTACGCCATGCCGATCCGTCGTTATCGCTATGACATCAGGATTCCTGTCGTGTGCGGGAATAACCCAACCCGACTCGTTTTACCCATTCAGTTCCGGCGCGGATCCTTGATCCTTTTCCCACTTGCTTTTTGATTTCTACTCCTTGGCTTATTCGCGTACTGTCGCCGGACTTGCCCACAGGGGGCCCTTAAGCTAATGATCGCAGATCCTTGCGCACTCGCTTTAAATCCCGCACTTGAGACTTACCCATGGGGGGACTTACCCTTCAGCCTATACTCCTAATTCCTCCAAGGAAACTTTCCCGATTGAATGTCACACTTACCCACTGGAGGTCTTTCACTCAAGTCTTCCAGCTTCCCTAGAAGAGTCGGTCTCGATTTGCCCCAGGGGCCCTCCTTATATAGTGCCTGAGGCGCCCGTTAATTCTTGCAAAACTCGCTTCCTGCCGTTAATCCTTCGCTCCTTTGTTCTCGCCGTTTACTTTAGGTGGGCTTTCTTTGTTGCCCCCCTCCGTTTGCCCCGCTTGAACCTCCGATTCATATTGTTATTGCTATTGTCATATTGTTATGCAGTTCATCGGACTTTTTCCGCTCCCCCCCTTTGTGCATTCCCAATGCATTTCTGCACTTTCTAGATATAGCTGCGCTGTCGTGGGCCGCTTCGTCCCCCGCCGTCCCCGCTTGCTTCTATGACATTCGAGGGCGGTCACGGTGGCCCGCCCGGGATCGTTACGTTCCACAGTGATTCCTCTTTCTCCTTCTTCCGTGCGCGCAGCCGTGCTAGCTTGCCTGTCCCCCCCGCTGTTGCCACCCTTGCCACCTGTCTTGGCGTGTGGGAGATCTAATCTCACACTTTCCCCCTTCTTCGGGAACGACAGAAGCTCTGAGGTTCCAGCTACTTGTTTGTTATTGTTTTCTATGTTTTTTTTCACTTCCTCTTTTTTTTCTTTCCTTTCTATGTGAATATCCCTATCCACCCTTTTCTTCGGGTGACATTACGTTTGTTCCGTTATATTTATACCCTTGCAGAGGGTATTATAATTTTGGTCAAAAGTGTGCAACGCAGTGAAGGAGACATCTCCTACCCTATAAAGTCTATATATTCTTGGTCAGGATCACCTCCTGAGTCGATATGAGCATGTCCGTCTGTCTTTCTGTCTTTCTGTCTGTCGGTTTCTACGCAAACTAGTCTCTCAGTTTTGGAGCTATCGAGTTTGCACACATCCTTTTTTTCCTTGCAGGTAGTACATAAGTCGGAACGGCCGGGATCGGTTGACTATATTCTATAGCTTCCATATAACTGATTGATCGGAAATGCCATAACTTTGGTGTTTTTTAAGTTAGAGGGTTGGGACTTTCCACACATGTTATATTTGACCAAAATATCTTATGTACACAATTTCATAAGGCCGACTATATCCTATAGCTGTCATAGAACGATCGGAATTGGCATAACTTTGGTGTTTTTTAAGTTAGATAAATGGGACTTGGGACAGATTACTCTTTGGGCAAAATATTTCAATATTTTAAATTTCATAAGGATCGGCCGACTATATACGATCCGCTATATATCTAATAATATAAGATGCGTGGCGCCACCTCGCGGACTGCGAATCAACTGCAAGGGTATATCAACTTCGGCTCCGCCCAAAGTTAGCTTTCGGCCGACTATATACGATCCGCTACTTATCTAATAATATAAGATGCGTGTCGCCACCCAGCGGCCTGCGCCTCAACTGCAAGGGTATATAAACTTCGGCTCCGCCCGAAGTTAGCTTTCCTTTCTTGTTTTTTGTTTAATTTTAGAACAAATGTTTCCCACCTTTTAGTAAAGAACATCCCCATTTTTTTCAGAATTTATTTTTATTACTTACAAATTTACAAACTTATAGACAGACAACCCGATTTTTTATTTGGGAAATGATAAAAAATCTAATTTCTTGAACAACTTTTGAATACATAGATCGTAAATCTTAAGTTATAGTTAAAAAGGTTTTTGCGTGTCGCAACTCTATTCTTTACAAAAAGACGAATTGGAAAAAAAATGTTATTGTGATTGGTGCGTACCGCTGAGCACATTCGACCAAACAACCACCATTTAAAAAAAACTATTGTTATAAAACTAAATAATTTAATAATACAAATATAAACCGATATTTTTTTCTTTGCAGACTTTTGCCACACCAACCAAACTTACTTTGTGAATGACAAGGATATATAAGCATTTTTGATTATCTTGCTTCTATTCTTATTATTTCAATTACATAATTCTCAAAAGCATGTCTATATCCATCCTATGAATGAAAGAAAAAAATATAATCTTACAAAAAATAAATAATATTCCATATATATGTCAATTGAGTTAAAATGAATAGTGCTCAATGCAAAGACCAATGCGTAAAAGATAAAAAGGTGTGCAAGTTTATAATTGACAGTCCAATAAGCAATCAAAATAATCAATTTCAGAAAAGTGATGCACTGTTGCACAAAAAAAATCCGACTTTTAAACTGCCGACAGTTAAAACTGAAGAAAACTTCTGCCTTGAAAATGTCTTACCCCACCATCTTATAGCTCAGGAATATGAGACAAAAAAATTAAAACAGAAGGAATTGATTTCAAAGTTAATCAGCAGTAAACCTCTTGACGATTCGTCGCAAAATGATGATTGCGTGACCACAGAAGAAGTTCTGAATCAGTCTAAGTTTGTGAAAACATATATTCAAAATCCAGACGCTTATTTTACTTACGATCCTTCAGTATTAGCGCGGCTTAGGCTTGAAGATTTGAAGAAAATGCCTGATACGTATCTCAAATGGAAACAGATTTGCAAGAAATCTTTTGAACAGCACCAAACTCAGATAGACCCTTTTTTCTATAAAAATATTTATACATTCAAAAATGCAACAACATTTTTACCATCAAATTACCAAGCCAATTTAAAGATACGAAACGGTACAAAACCTAACTCCTCCAACATTGCATATTTAAATGCTGCTGAAGTAATACAAAATGCTCGTAAGTTTGACGAAAGAGTTAAAAAACTTCAGATTAAATCTGATGATGACTTTGATGATATTAATGGCTCATTAACCGACTCTTGCGACGATCTGGACATTTGTCGCGAGTTTTATTTACAGATTCAGCCAAAAAATATAAAAATGCATTCAAATTCTTCACCATTATCAACGCCGATTCCAACTTTGTCCAAGAATATAAGTTCCTTCAAATGTCAATCCTTCGCCGAAGGCAAAAGCGGGTCACTGAGAACCAAAGGAGACTTAACTTTGTCCACGATTGCATCATCTCTTCAAGATAATAAGGGTATTACAAATCAATCATCGAATAAAAAAATTGATACGCCATCAAAAAAACAAATCTCTCAAAAACTTTTTCCTTTTCGTCGGAAAAATTCTTTACGGTCAGCTGTTGTAATACCCTGTTCTGTTAAAAGCGATGCGAATAAAAGCGAATATGAAAAGCCCAGATGGCCGGTTTTGATTCAACCTCTAGTTGCTGAGGTGGACTTACATGTTCCTAAAAACATTCAACTTAATGCTTTTTCTTTTGTCGCATCTACTCTAATGCGGGATAATCACCAATGGCAGCAACTAAGGGCTATTAAAGAGGTCACTGACCGACAACTTTATGAAAGGCTTTTGCTACATCAGCTCAAAGGTACTAGCTCCAGTCAGTATGATGATGGATATTTATGAACGTTTGCGCACGTATAAACTGATCAGTCAGAAAAATCAAAACTGTTATCGCTTTCCGAAACCTAGTAAAATCGTAAGTGATTGAGTTGCCAATGGCTACACGTAGGACTCGAATAACCTATTTAATACAAGAAGCTTTTGGAAGAAATTCTTGATAAAGTCAAAATGTTCCTTCTTAATAGTAACATTCAATTGCAGAGATCAGAATAAAGAATCTTTCGATTATTAAATGTCGTGCAACCATAGATATATTTTCATACCAACAATCTACAAGTAACTACGAGTTTTGTCGTGGCATTAAGTAACTGGATTTCGGCGTTAAGAAAGACAAAAAAACAAGGCTATGCACGTATACACGAATACATTTAAACAGATTCTACATTTTAACGACGAAAAACCTGAGCCAAACGAGCGACTCCAATATTATTCAATAAAGTTTTAATAGTATTTAGAATTAAAAAGTATGACTTTATATTTATACCCTTGCAGAGGGTATTATAATTTTGGTTAAAAGTGTGCAACGCAGTGAAGGAGACATCTTTGACCCTATAAAGTATATATATTCTTGGTCAGGATCACTTCCTGAAGCATGTCTGTCTGTCCGTCTGTCTGTTGGTTTCTACGCAAACTAGTCTCTCAGTTTTAAAGCTATCGAGTCGAAACTTTGCACACATCCTTCTTTTGGTTTCAGGTAGTATATAAGTCGGAACGGACGGGATCGATCGACTATATCCTGTAGCTGCCATATAACTGATTGATAGGAAATGCCATAACTTTGGTGTTTTTTAAGTTAAAAAGATGGGAGTTTCATTGGATGTTTCTTTGGGGCAAAATAATTCAATATGCCAAATTTCATAAGGATCGGCCGACTATATACGATCCGCTATACATCTTATAATATAAGATGCGTGTCGCCACCCAGCGGACTGCGACTCAACTGCAAGGGTATATAAACTTCGGCTCCCGAAGTTAGCTTTCTTTTCTTGTTTAATAAAATATTTTTCTTAAATTTGAGTAAAGTTAATTTCGAAATAAAATTAAGTTATTCACATCTGATATCGCATGTAAGATTTAATTTAAGTCGCCAATATCAGTGGTGCACCAAGCCGAGGCTCTGAATTATGAATCAGGCAGTTTATCTACGCGGACTCTGCTGCACACCTGCATGGTAACCGATTGTGTGCGTAGGGCAGCCATCTTTCGTATTTATACCAAATGCAAGTATATAAGTGCAGGTCTTATAGGTCCATATATTTGTATGGGCACCACTGCTATAGATTTAGGATAATCTGTAAAACCATTCATGTAAAAGATAAAAAGTTAGCTTTAAATTAAAATTACCTTATTATCATATTGGTAGGTGATATTTCGATGGTTATATATTTCCCCAGTTGTTCATAAGGAAATTCTTCTCTCACCGGGGCGTTCATTTTTGAACCATCTGTGTATATATGAAGAATAATTGGTCCAGGAAAGTATGAGTTCCATTTCTTTCTTGAGGGAATGGTCACATTGAAAATAGTGGTGGGTCGAATGATGGGTACACAGTAGTCAGGTCCCCCTATAGGACCGCCCTTTCATGTATAGGTGGTCTAGGTCCAACTTGGTGTGCCCTTAGTTGGTTATTTTCTAAAGATCAGCTTCCTGTATCCTTAACACTGGAAGGGTGGCCGTTGTGGTCCTCATTTATTCTATTGACAGAAGGTCTAGAATGGTTCTTAGGTGTTAGGTGCTAAACGTGTATCTCCCTTGAATTCAGTTTCCAATAAAATGTGCTATCTTGATTTAACCCTGAGTACCCTAGGTACGAGGCACTACTATTGCGGGTAAGTGTTTCCTAAAATTCCTGGGAAAGCTATCATCATCCACGTACTAGAATACCTCACAGCCACTGCCCTCCATAAACTGCTACATTCCATAGAAGAGGTGAGAGTATTCCGCCTTGCGGTGTTCCTCTAATAACGAAGCTACAGATAACGGAACCCCCGTGCCGCCTCGATAGTTCTGGTTAGCTGGATCTGCATAAAAATTTGCCTTGTGTCAACTCGTAGAGTTTTTGAGTTATTTTAAAAATACAGTTAGACTCTTTTTTTTATTCGGCTTTATGTAGTGTTTCCTTGGGCACGATAAGGCATGTTCGTCACCTCATGAACTCCACAGTCCACAATGATAGATAACACTGTGCGGCAAAAAAAAATTTAAGTTGATCTTTTCTTATTTCTCACTTCTTCACATCAAAATAAGAATATAAGTTTATTAAGTATATAAGATTTGTTAATATCAATAGCCAATCATAGTCGCTTTTTTGTATAGAGCTGGGAGAAAAATTTTTTAAAGCATTGTAATAAAAGCCTAACGGTATATTTCCTTAAAACATTTTAAATAACACAGTGTAACAGTGATTCTGAACTTTTGAAATGACATAGTAGGAATTGTTCATTAGGTCGAGTATATAAAGAACAAAATTTTTACATCTGAAACTGAAGTTTTCGACTTTTGTTCGTGTTTTTCGGATTTTGATGCCAGTTTTTCGGCACGCAAGGTTGAATTGATTTCTTTTGGGAAAAGCGTTATAACTTCACCAATTTTCATTATTTTTTTATGAAATTTGTCTCGTTTTATTCAAAATTAATGAGACAACATTGATATGTGGCATAATTGACAGAATTTTTGTAAGTAGTACCGAAAAATTGTCGTCAAAATCCGAAAAACACGAATAAAAGGCTGGGTGTTCAGGGTGTTAGAAATATTTCAAAAATGGTTTTGTGATATACTCGACCCAATGAACAATTCCTACTATGTCACTTCAAAAGTTCATTCACTTTTGTCATTTTTGTAACACTGTGTAATTTGTTATTTATATTGAACTTGCATAAACGCTTATAACGGTAAAAAAATATTTTCCCAATATGTGATTATTAGGCTGTGAAATATGCAAAAACTCGCGTTATTTATCAAAAAAATGCATCATAAAAAAAGAAATCTTATCACGTTAAGGGTGGCATAGATATTTTTGTGCATAATTTATGCACCTTAACCGAAAACAATCAAACAAGTAACTTAAACAAAGATTTTGTTAAATTTTGTCGCACAGTGTAATCAACAATAAGAAAAAAGGTTAGTGATATTAAAAATTGCGACCTTTTGATACATTTTTTAAAATTCTTAACAAAATTGTTTAGAATTATGCGAATTATTTCATTCCTAGTTTTCTAAAGTCTGAAGATTCCTAAAATGTCATTAATATATTACTGAAGTTAAAATTATGAGTATGGTTACCATTTAAAAGTTGCTTGTACTAGTGGTTCTATTTCAATTTTCGGAGCTGTATGTACCAAATAAAATTAAACAAGAAAGTGCCAATGATATAAACTTGCGGATTAGTGGCAGCTTACTTTATAAGATATATATCTATTCAGATGTACCACACTATGTATCCTCTCGGCCTATGTACAGCCCAACGGACCGAAGGACGCTGCCGCACAATGTACAGATAAATGTCGCATGATGTACGGCGTTCTAGAAGAAGTAAAAAAAAATACATTTTAGAGAAAGTGGGAACTTTTTGTATTGGAAGTTTTCACTAAGGTGCATGCCGACATCTAGGTGGAAATGGCCAAACGCTCCATACCGACAGGCCGGATTTCTAATCCCTGTTCCAAACAACTATCGACAGTACTTGACTAAAATTGGGAAGGAAACAAAATAATAATATTTTGTGCAAATTAAGTTTTATTTTATTATAATATTTTATAATATAATTT
>JAJJHT010021564.1:280808-300606 GCA_021223865.1 Drosophila pandora
AATATATATATATATATAATATATATATATATAGTAACATATCAACAAAATTTCTTTAAGTGTATATCAGTAAATTTTGTTAACCGAAGCTGAAGCCTTTTGTATTGAAATTCGTAACCCAGCTGCAAATAGCCTCATTCCAAATTTTGTAAAAACATAAACATTTAATTATTCCAATTTGACTGAAAATAGCCTCATTTCAGATTTCCAATTTCTAAGAGTCACTTCAGATTGAAAACCAAAACAATATTTGGGTAAACAGAATCCCGACTCAAATCTTTCTCACTACTTTTGAGTGAATTAAAACTAAACAGCTCAAACCATTCTTGAATGGGAACCCACTTCACAGGAAATTTCACATTTTCTTGTCACCTCGATTAATTGAGACCCAAAGCCTTCCACGTCAACTGACACCTCAAGTAAAAGGTTCCGACTCCATATATTCCCTTCAGAAAACAAAGCCTCTCAGAGAGAAAAGCTTCTTTCGAGCTTTGATCTGCAAAAACTTCAGCAAGGGTAACATAAAAAGGACTTTTAAGGAGGAAGAAAGAGCCCCAAAGATTAGTTACTTCTGAAATTCTAAAAATTCTAAGCAGTTTTAAAGAATCACACTGTATCAAAACGGAGCTCAAATAAACATATATTTTTTTTCTAACTATTTTTGAAGAAGATATCTCTATATATATAAAAATGATTTGCTGTTCGTTAGACTCGCTAAAACTCGAGAACGGCTGAACGGATTTATCTTATCTTGGTCTTGAATTATTCGTGGAGAGTTAGGGAAGGTTTAAAAGGTGAGTAAAATTCGAATAATTTCCGGGAAAATCCTCAAACTGCATTTTTCTATTTTCGTTTTCAAACGTTTCTAAATAAAATGGAGACTGCAATAATAGTAGGCGCCGGAACGTGATACATTGTTTGACAGCTACTCATTGTTCTCTGCTCAGTTAATTTTATGTGACAAACCAATATCACTGTGGACGGAAGTCCACGAGGTGACGACCTGCATGCCTAGGCGTGCGCGAGGAAACTCTATATATAGCCGAAGAATTAAAAATTTTCTGTAGGCAACCGATCTAAATGAATGATATACCAATCGAAAGGTATTGTTTTAATTAGATAATTTTTGTCGAAACATTTTCCAAAAGTTATTTGGTTTGGGAGAAATTAGGGTGAAAGTAAAAAAATTTTTAATCACTAAAGTGGGGCTGGTGGACACATTTTAGTCCCCAGATATAATATTTTTATATACTCGCATTCAAGAGCTAAATACGCGTCGATTGGTACCTCAATCGACCCGATCTTTTCATTCAGAAGTTATTCGAAAAATTCGATTTTTTCTTCTTCTTCAAAATGAAGCCAGTTGTCGGTTTGTCGGTTTGTCTGTTTGCACTATTTTTTCTTAAAAATCCTGAAAAAAATTGGAAAATGTTTGTTACTATCATATGAGCAACTATTGTTCTACAACTTTTTGAAATACCTTAAGCTTACGTCAAAAAATTAAAAAAACTTTGTTAATGAAAAAATGCATAACTTTATAATTAAGAAAGATATTAAAAAGAGCTTTACACCGTTGAAATGGTTTTTTAAATATCAATTTCGCTTTCTTTGAGACTAAACGTCTATATAGTACACAAAAAAAAATACACTGAAAATAAACTTTTTTTTAAGGAAAAAAATTATTTTTTTAAAATTTGGTCGACTGATCCTTTTTATATTGCACGTGGAGATAGCTTTTGAGATGACGCAACTTTTGATATATCGCTCATATCTGGCAAAATCCGAAAAAAATTATTTTTTTAAAATTTGGTCGACTGATCCTTTTTATATTGCACGTGGAGATAGCTTTTGAGATGACGCAACTTTTGATATATCGCTCATATCTGGCAAAATCCGTTAACTCAAGGTATAGTCCTGTAAGTGCAGCTACCCATTTAGTGCATGTGTGTATTTGATTGGCAACTTTGCTTTTTGGAGTCTGCATATATTTGGTCAGTACCCTAAGAAATATGGAGTACATCTTTTCAGATTTTAGTTTATTTATTTAAAAATAAAATCCAAATAAAAAAGGTCTTACAAAGTAAAACGTAAATATTGACTCAACTTGGACTCGAACCCAGGCCCTCCGTGTTAGGAACCACGACGCTCTCCACTCGGCCAACCTCGAACTTCGTTGCTTGATGGAAACTTTTGATGTAATTCTGCTTTGTGTTTCAGTGTCTCATGTCTTAATGAGAAGAATGCAAAATTTTATGAGTAGAAAGCTTTATATGCATATGCCCCCACTGAGCATATAATGCATATAAATAAAACTCTGCTTTACTTAAAAAAACCAGGCAAACCAACTCCGCTAATACTTTTCTAATATTTATTATTTTATATCGCACACCCAAAATAAATTGTTACATTCAACAATTGGTTTAACTAGAAAAACTGAAAAAAACGTAATTTCCAGTTTTTTTAATTTTTTATCTTTGCGCATTTATTTTAGATATAATACATGTTTATTATATGATTGATCGGATATGCCATAAATTTTTTTTTATAAGTTAGAAGGATGGAATTAGTACAGATTGCAATTTAAGCAATCTTATCCGATTTGCAAAATTTTATTAGGATAATTGGCTTAACTTTGTTGTTTTTGAAGCTAGAATGGTGGGACTATCTACGGTTTCCGTTTTGGGAAATCTAATCCTGTGTTTCATAAGGATCGGCCGACTATATCCTATACCTGTCATATAACTGAACGATCGGAAATGGCACAACCTTGCTATTTTTAAAGATGCTTGGGGCTGTTTCCAATATTTTTATTTTAAATTTTTTTGATGGTGAAATTCTCATAAGGATCGGACAACTATATAGGATCCGATATATATAATAATAATATAAGCTTCTGCTTAACTGCAAGGGTATATCAACATCGGCTCCGCTTGAAGTTAGCTTTCCTTTCTTGTTTTTTTTTTATAATTTATTATATAGTGGATCTCTCATAAGAATAGTTCTCTCATCTGTTAATTTGTTAAAACAATTTGGTTTCCCACAACTACGAAACAATTTTGGATTTTAAATACATTTTTGGGCAAATTTTTAATTAAAATTTTTAAACTAACCAAATTCCAAAACCTTTGTAAATTGAAAATACGTATAACTTCAGAGCCACTGAAGCTATTGAAAAATTCTTTACGTCGTTGGAAAGGTTTTTAATTATTCCACCTTCTTGAATGTCAAAATCTATTGAGTTAAATAAAAAAAGAGTTTTGATGTTTATCCTTACAATTAAAGTATTGCTTACTGTGGGAATCGCCTGTCCAGAGGTTACTTCCATATATGTATATATATTCTATATGTTATGCGTTCTATTTTAAATAAGCAGGTGAAATTATGCATGGAGATTTTTTGCTGTTGGCCTGTGTAATTGAAGATCAATATATACAAAAAAACAACTGATATCATATAAAAAAACCTCTTGACGAGGTAAAGTACCGGTGACGAACCTGCATGCGAAACCCAAAATATCTGATATCAATTTTAGTGACGAAAATATGCTATATAGGTGTACAAAATTGCATATAAAAAATATTCTTGTTCGGCACGTGCAAGAAAAACAAAAACAAATCAGTCACGTGCCGAACAAGAATATTTTTTATATGCAATTTTGTACACCTATATAGCATATTTTCGTCACTAAAATTGATATCAGATATTTTGGGTTTCGCATGCAGGTTCGTCACCGGTACTTTACCTCGTCAAGAGGTTTTTTTATATGATTGTGTTTACTGAAAAATTGTGAAAAAAAATTCGAAAACGATGCCGAGGAGAAGACGGCCTGACTTAGGTCGTCGTAGTCAATTAAATGTGCGAAGAGCTACCTCGCGTGCTATACGCACTGAGAGACAGACAGATCAAGAAAATAGTCAAATTTCTATGTCAGAAGCGTTCTTTAATGAGTGACAATGTAGGAGATAGGCTTAGAATGCAACGAGTTCGTGCACATCAAACACAACAACAGCAAGCTAGACATAATAAAATTGAGCGAAACCGCAGACGCAGTGCTCCTATGATTCTTGAACGAGCTGCATTCCACTATGATCCGACTATAAATTGGGGAAATGAAAACAATACTCTTTAATTTTTGGGATTGAAAATTATTATTATTTATCTATTGTTATTCAATACAGTTCATATTAAATTATTTTATTTATTAATTATTGAGTGATCAATGTTGTCAAAGCAATTTAGTTTAATTATATATATATATTAGGTTGTCAAAAAAGTCTTGCGGTATTTTTATTGAATATTCAATTGTTCATAAAATTGGTTACAATAATGCGATTCAAGTCAAATACGCGCCGTTTTGTTCAATGACGCGTTCGCAAGGAGATGCCAACTGCATAATGCCCCTCTCATAGAAGCTCCCTACTTGCAAAAAACTCGGAGAGCCAATTTTCACAGGACTCTCTTGTGGCCAACTTTAGACTACCAAGCGCATTCGCCATGGACAGAAACAGGTGGTAATCACTTGGTGCGAGATCCGGACTGTACGCTGGATGCAAAAGAACCTCCCATCCGAGCTTCTGGTGCGTCAGTAAAGATGTGTGTGTTGTCCTGGTGGAAGACAATTCGGCCTCTGTTGATCAGAGATGGCCCCTTTTTCATGAGTGCTGTTTTCAAGCGGTCCAGTTGTTGGCATTACGGGTCCGAATTGAGCGTTTCGCCACAGGGGAGCAGCTCATAGTGGATTATTCCCTGCCAATCCCACCAAACACACAGAAGAACCATCCTGGCCGTCAACCCAGGCTTGGCCACCCTCTGGGCCGCTTCACCGCTTTTCGACCACGACCGTTTGCGCCTTACGTTATCGTAAGTGACCCACTTTTCATCGCCAGTCACCATACTCTTCAAAATCGGGTTCATTTTCTTGCGATTTAGAAGCGATTCACATGCGTCGATATGGTCAAAGATGTTTTTTTGCGTCAATTCGTGTGGCACCCATACATCGAGCTTCTTAGTGACTCCAAGCTTCTTCAAATGGTTTGTAACGGTTTGATGACCGTAGAAACCGACATACAGACGGACATGCTTATATCGACTCAGGAGGTGATCCTGATCAAGAATATATATACTTTATAGGGTCGGAGATGTCTCCTTCACTGCGCTGCACACTTTTAAACACTTGCACACTAATAAAGTATATATATTCGTGATCAGGGTCACCTCCTAAGTCGACATGAGTATGTCCGTTTCTACGCAAACTAGTCTCTCAGTTTTAAAGCTATCGAGTTGAAACTTTGCACACATCCTTGCAGGTAGTATATAAGTCGGAACGACCGGGATCGGCTATATCCTATAGCTGCCATATAACTGATTGATAGGAAATGCCATAACTTTCGTGTTTTTTAAGTTAGAGAGTTGTGACTTTCCCCACATGTTATATTTAGCCAAAATATCTTAGGTACTATCGGCCGACTAGCGCAAGGATATATAAACTTCGGCTCCGCCCAAAGTTAGCTTTCTTTTTTTTGATTTGTATAGAGCTGGGAGAAAAAATCTTTATAGCATTGTGATAAAAGTCTAACGGTATATTTGCTTCATACATTTTAAATAATAGATATTGAACTTGCATAAACGCTAAATATATAGCGGATCGTATTTAGTCGGCCGATCCTTATGAATTTGGGCAAGTGTCTACGCTTTGGTAATTATCTAACCGATGTAGGAGTCATATGCGGACCCTCATAAGCACTGTATTATCTTCCGTTCCTAAGAGCTTATCCTGCTCCTTTCACCCTGTGCTGTAGCATTGCACACGCGTTGCCTAGTTGTCAAAGATTCCCAATCATTGCATTCCTAATCGAGGATCATCACGTCGAAGTGTGGCAACATTCCTAGCAACATAAGTCTGGTCGATCCCGACTTCCACAGACCACAACCTTTGGACATATTGGTTAGACCTACCCCGTTCTTCGACCAATTGGAAAATTGAGTTGTCCAAATCTAGCTAGGTTCCTGTCTTCCCATTGCCAATAATACGCGTTTTGGCTGGGTTGTTTCTGGACGAGGTAGACTACCACGCGCATCGCCATCTTCCTGTGTTAGCGAGTCAGAATGACGATGAAAACAGGAAAAACAACATTCGGACTCTCATACACTCTCAATCGGAGAATGTTCCGGCCAAGGGTGGGGTTGTGTGTTTGGTTGTGTGTTTTTCGCCTTCTGCGATTCCTAGATGGGACGGATGCCACGAATTAGACGACTTAAAGTAGCTGCGCAACTCACGAAATAGTCCATTGCAAAGATGTGTCCAGATTTGCTATGGAAGGCCACACTTTCACACTTCAATGGGATAAAAGGAACGGTAAGCAGCCACCAACAAAACCGATTAAAATATTTTGTGTTTATAATTTATGCATAATATGTTTCACGGCAGCGGCTTGTTACAGCATTAATTGTTGTCTGTCTATTTCCCATTTCGCATACATTTTATTTTTATTTGCAGCGCATGCGCTTTTTGGAGCTTTGGTAGAGCTTTTGTGCCCATACTTTATTCCTGAGCGGCCGCTGATTTAACCCCAAATTTAACCCACTAATAAAGATTGAATATGAAGGGTGCCATTTTCAAATTGAATAGAGCGCTATCAAAAACGAATAAAAGAGAACATGAAGAGCAAAGCGAAAAGATGCCATAGAAACCATTGTAGTCCGAAAATGATACCCTATGTCGTGCATATGTCGGACTACAATAAGGACGAAAGGTTTTCGTGCTCCTGGAATGCTGTAGGTCTACATTATTATGAATAAGTAATTCTACGGTTTGTTAGCGAAGTAGGTTGATTTATTTTGATCCATTAAGCTTTAGGTTCGGATTGAAGTCTAAGTTTTTAATCTCATATTTTCAAAAAGTCATGGCTGTCTACAATTTCTCTAAGCTTTTACAAAACAAGTTGAACAATAGTACGTTTTGAACATAGAAACAGTTTTAGATAGCCTAAAAATTTTGATTTATTGTTAAAAAACCAAGCACACCCATAGCTTTATTAACCATGGTAGATACATGGTCGGTAAATTTAAGTTTCAAATCTAATAGGACACCTAGATCGTTAACCTGAGTTAATCGTTCTAAGGCGTTCCCATAGAGAAAGTACATAGCCTGGTGAGGACTAGATCGGTAAAAAGACATAAGTTTACATTTCGATCCATTAAGCTTTATGTTATTTGCTAAACACCAAATTTGAAGTTTATCCAAATCGGATTGAAGTCTAGACTGGGCGCTAGTGAATTTATACTGAAGGCATAGCTTAACATCATCAGCGTTCATAAGTACAAGTGAATTAGTTAAGGCAAGGGGCAAGTTGTTAATAAACAATGTAAAAAGTAAGGGTCCAAGATGGCTCCTTCCCATGATACCCAGAATCGTTCTACGCTTTGTTAATGATGTAAGTTGATTAGTAAAAGTCTATTACTATAAGAGGGGAGGTAAAGACTTGCATCCCAATTAAGTCCCCTAAGCGCAAAAGTAAGGAAGTTTTTTTGTACAGATTCAATGTGATCTTGGTGTACTCCATATTGAGTTGGTAGTGGTGGAGCGGCGTTTCATGAAGCCATGCTGGCACGGAGTTGTTATTGAACTACATAGGTGTTGCAAATGTGGAGTGATAAGTTTTTCAGAAAGCAATTTTTGGAATTGCTGACAATTTAGAGATGCCTCTATAATTAGCAGCGTCGGATTTTTTCCCTTTTTTATGCAGCGGAATAATGAAGGATTCCTTCCACATAAGGGGAAGTTGAATTGAAGATTCCAGCGATAGATTAAAGAGTTTAACGAGCGGTTTGCCCAGAGCCTCGGCGCAGTTCTTCAGAACACAGCGAATACAGAGGCATGAAGGATTAACGGCAGGAAGCGAGATTTACAAGGTTTAAAGGTTGTCTTTGGCGCTATATAAGGAGGGCAACTGGATGGAATCGGGGTCGAGTCTTCTAGGGAAGCTAGATGTATTGAGTGAAAGACCCCCAGGGTAAGTCTGACATTCAAGCGGGAAAGTTTCCATGGAAGAATTATAAGTATAGGCTGAAGGGTCTCCCGTGGATAAGTCCGACAGTCTCAAGTGCGGGATTTAGAGCGCGTGCGCAAGGATCTGTGATCCGTGGCTCAAGGACCCCCTGTGGGTAAGCCCGCGGCTGTACGGGAGTAGTAACGCAATTATAAATCAAGGAGCCAGTGGGGAAAGGATCAAGGATCCGCGGGAGAACTGAAGCCCAAGATAAATCAAGTCGGGTGGCTCATTCCCGGACACGACAGGCATCCTGGTGTCGGAGCAATAGCGTCGGATCGGTCTGGTGTATGCCTTATCGATTCCTGACCGTTACGACCAGGTTTGATCCTGTAAACCGACGGGTGATGAGCTCGGGAGCTCAAGCCCGCATATAGAACCAACCAGGGACACCCCGGTCATTTCAGGAGACTCGCTGGGGCGTACGCACAGACTCGCTGGGGCGTACGCACAGCGATCTCCTGGAGTAAAGGAGGCGCGACGCCAAACCGTTGGTCAGCCATAGATCCAGCGAAGCGTAGGCACGCAGGTGTTTGCTGGCGATTGGCGAACGCAACCGGGGGGCATCCTGTGACGTTTATATTGGCACCATCCGGAACGATGGGACGACGAGCGGTCGACGGCGGAGCCGAGCAGCAGCATTCGGAGAGTCACCGAGGATCCGGTGGAGGAGTCAACTCCGGTGAGATTCACCCTTACACCCATTGTAAACAAGCTAGAAATAAAAAGGAATACTGTTAATCGAATCACTCGGTGTTATTTCTGGGCTTGGACAGTCACGTTGGATGTATAAATTCGGAAGAACGCCCAAAAACAATGTGAGCTAGACGCTGCATTTGTTGTGAGCGCAAACACGCAAAACAGTTCGTTACAACTTTTTCAAAACACGTTTACAAAAAAACAAAGCCAATAATCCCAGCTCAATCAGATATAAAAATAATAAAACAAATCCCGGGACCTTTGGCTGCTTTGCCCAACTTCCTCCCCACATTGAAGTCTGGGCCTTCAACAGAGTACTTAAGGGGCAAAAGACACAGCTTTAACACAGTTCACTTCGTTGTTCCCACAGCTGTCTTTAGTAACATTACGCCCAGGAATCAGCTGCAGTATCCTGTCTCGAGGACACTTCATTCATAGATTCTCATACTTCAACAATATTATGTCACCAACAACACCAGATCCAACGTGCAGCAGGATTTTCCGAAATCGACGTCTTGAAGAAGTCTTGAATAAACGATTTAGGCTATCTGGCACAAAAAGTCATCAGTTCCTCGAAACCAAAAGCTGCGGGACCAACTGACCGATACAGGTGATATTTTGTCGTCTCTACAGCTGCTTTCCACAGACCGCCAAAATGGCGATCCTGGCTGAGGGTTCAACTCGATCAGTTCGTTTTTGGCTTCAGCAAAATTGGAAACGTATACAAGTATATTGAATAATCCTTAAATATCTCCAAATGGATCACTTTCATAATGAGCGTATTAACGTAACTATGATACGTAGCGCTACCAGATTTTTGATAGCGGCCGAATAAAAACAATTTCAGTTCAGGATTATAATTTATTGCGAGTTAATTCCGCGCAATATAATAAAAAAGCGGCCGTCAATAACAACTCCAAAATATGGAAGAAGAACAAGAGCTTTGGCGCAGAAGCTTTCCAAAGCTCCAAAAATCGCATGCACTACAAATGAAAAAAAGTGCATGCGAAACTGGGAGACAGACAGAGAAGCTTAAATACCGCTGCAGATTAAATGCATTGTCAATATTTAAATTGACTTAACTGGTGGCTGCTTAGCCCAACAGCCTTATTCCGAGACTCTTCCTTGCAGAAAATCGGTCCGCTAAAATCCACACCTGTTAAATTAAAGCTTTGCAAGCTCTCGGTCATTAGCCATGACATGCTCCAGTAGCCAAGGCTTATAGCTAAAACAGCGTTTGCTTTTGTTTAAAACTCTTGAAACTGTTTTCCTCCCCCAATGAGCCAGTATTGGGAACAAATTCTCGTAATTAGAGCACAAAGACCAGAGTGTATTTTCTTTTCATGAAATTGAGTCACCATAACCGAAGTGACAGGATGGATTGGAAAAATAACCCGATGGCGTTCTTCAAAATTCAACGGGCATTCCAATAGCTCAATGGGAAGAGCACCTCTGAATAGTAGCTCTAATGGATTGAATACCTTGAGAGTGTACCGCCATTTTATTGCCTTGCAACAAACACATTAAATCGAGCAGGTTAGTCTTTAATCCGGGATAGGAAAACCAAGGGATCGCACTTCCTCCTAGGATAGATATCATGGTGGGTTTATCTCAATATCTGGGCAATTATCTTAATAGCTTCTATCTTCGTTGGGGCACCAGGTATTGGGTCATCCTCTTAAAAAAAATATTGAAAAGACGCTGGCTTTGTGCCATATGTCACGATATCAAACTTAAAAACCTTCACGACATCGTGGATAGAATGGTTTGAGTGGATAGAATATATCATCTGGAGTGACTCGTACGCAGCGGTACATCTTAATGTCTTCGTTTATACCGACTAGGTGAGACCAAACCCAAATCTAAGAATGGAAGGTATTAAACATCATTCAAGGAATATCCAGAGGACGTGGCAGCCGAACCGTCGAGCACAAGTAGTCTTTCTTTAACACGCAGTGATAGGTTAGTAAATACTGACACTTACCTCGTCATTCCTACGGTACCAGAGACATTGGACCCAGATCCAAGTATTTCTTGATGAACGAAGCATTTTGGGTCCTCAAATTTTGGATGACAATCCAACTTGCGCGATCCAACAAATGGAACCGATGCAAAGTCAGTTACGCCAAACCCAATAAACACGTATTTCAAGTCTAACGTGGTGCCTGCCATAGCCAGGTAGCCTGAACGATCTACTCAGTTCAGGCTTTTAGTTCCCAGAATTGGCGAAAAAGATAATAGAGTCGATCGTCAAGAGTCAGCAGGAATCATCTTAAATAAAGCGGCCAAACCAGTTTTCTGCACAAAAGTCAGATTTTCCCAGATAAGGATTTGCCCAACTAATAGCAGATAAAACTAGAAAGGAACCGAAGTTGATATACCCTTGCAGTTAGGTAGCAGTTTATATAATATTTATACCCTTGCAGAGGGTATTATAATTTTGGTCAAAAGTGTGCAACGCAGTGAAGGAGACATCTCCGACCCTATAAAGTATATATATTCTTGATCAGGATCACCTCCTGAGTCGATATGAGCATGTCCGTCTGTCCGTCTGTCTGTCTGTCTGTCTGTCTGTCTGTCGGTTTCTACGCAAACTAGTCTCTTAGTTTCGGAGCTATCGATTTGAAACTTTGCACACATCCTTTTTTTCCTTGCAGGTAGTATATAAATCGGAACGGCCGGGATCGGTCGACTATATCCTATAGCTGCCATATAACTGATTGATCGGAAATGCCATAACTTTGGTTTTTTTTAAGTTAGAGGGACTTTCAACACATGTTGGGTTGGGACTTTCCACACATGTTTTATTTGACCAACATATCTTATGTACAAAATTTCATAAGGATCGGCCGACTATATCCTATAGCTGTCATAGAACGATCGGAATTGGCATAATTTTGTTGTTTAGTAAGTTGGAATGATGGGACTTGGTACAGATTCTATTTTGGACAAAATAATTCGATATGCCAAATTTCATAAGGATCGACCGACTATATGCGATTCGCTGTATATCTAATAATATAAGATGCGTGGCGCCACCTAACGGACTGCGACTCTACTGCAAGGGTATATAAACTTCGGCTCCGCCCGAAGTTAGCTTACCTTTCTTGTTTATTTAAAAACTAATATTAAATAATATTTTCGATTTGTCTGAATTTTGTTTTGTAGTTATAAATTTAAGACCGTTTGGTCTTAAAGAAAGATATTTAAAAAACCTTTTCAACGAAGTTATATCATCCTTGATTATGAAGTTATGAATTTTTTAATTAACAAACCTTATTAATTTTTTAACGTAAACTTAAGGTATTTTAATAAGTTGTAGAACAAAAGTTGCTCATATTTTAGTAAAAAACACCTCCAATTTTTCCAGTTTAGCCAAGAAAAAAATTGTGCAAACAGTCAACCACACAAACAGACAAACTGATTTCATTTGGAAAGAGCTGTAAAAATTTCATTAATAAATTCTTGAATAACTTCTGAACGAAGTGTCGGATCGGGTCGATTGAGGTACCCATCAACGCAAAGGAGTAGAATGCGAAAAAAGAGAAATATTTTATCTGGAGACTAAAAGGTCTCCACCAGCCACCCAATTTAGTGATTCTTAGTTTATTTACTTTCTCCCTAATTTCTCCCAAACCTAACGACTTTTGGAAAATGTTTTGACAAAAACTATCTAATTAAAACAACACCTTTCCATTGGTATATAAATAATTTAGATCCTACAGAAAATGTTTAATTCGGCTATATATAGAGTCTCCTCGCGCACGCCAAGGCATGCAGGACTGCCGTCCACAGTGATAATTAATATTTAGGTTGATTTTTCGGTAGAATGCCACGTGGTTTACATTTGTCAGAGAAAGATCGCGGCATGATCAAAGGACTGGCTGAATCTGGGCAGACCATTTTTTATATTGCTGCCAGATTTAATAGGCACGGGAATACAATTAGTAACTTCCTTAAAAATCCGGAAAGTTATGGAAAAATAAAGCGAAGCGGCAGGCCCACTGAAATCGAAGAGCGGTGGAAGTCGGCGTCTAGTAGTTCAAGACAACAAGTCTTGTGACACCGATTACTGAATCTTGAAGTATCCAAAAGACGCATAAACCAAATTCAAAACCAAAAAACAAAATGGTTACATATGGTTCACGCATATAACCGCTCGTCTACAATTTGCTGAGCATACAAATTTTGGTCAGAGGAGTTTAAAAAAGTTCTATTTTAAATCTTATTTAAAATCTTATTTAGACAGCCCTGACTCCTGTCAAAAGTGCTGGTGCGACAAAAGGCAACTACGGCAGGTCTGCCATAAACAAAACCACGGTGGAGGGTCATTAATTGTTTGGGCCGGATTTGGGTATGCTGGGAAGTCTCCACTTTGTTTTATACCGACTAGAACAATTGCAGAAATTTATATAGAGTTACTAGAAACAGTGGTCATTGAATTTGCTGGAGACATTTATGGGGATGAGTGGATATTCCAGCAAGACAACGCGCCAATCCACACAGCTCGTAAATCTAAGCAGCTTTCTGGCAGCTAGAAAAATACCGCTATTGCAATGGCCAGCAGATTACCGCTGATTATGATGACATCTGGACGACTTGCTGTTTCCAATATTTAGATTGGAATGCAGATGGCAAAACTCGGCTTACAAATCTTTCAAATTTCCCAAAAGTAATCGTTTCTAAAATGGTAAAGTTTTTATCTATGTTTAAAAAAATCTAATACAACAGAGATTCCTTCCTTCACAGCTTTTATAACTTTTTATACCCTTGCAGAGGGTATTATAATTTTGGTCAAAAGTGTGCAACGCAGTGAAGGGGACATCTCCGACCCTATAAAGTATATATATTCTTGATCAGGATCACCTCCTGAGTCGATATGAGCATGTCCGTCTGTCCGTCTGTCTGTCTCGAGTTGAAACTTTGCACACACCCTTCTTTCTTTTGCAGGTAGTATATAAGTCGGAACGGCCGGGATCGGTCGACTATATCCTATAGCTGCCATATAACTGATAATTCGGAAATGCCATAACTTTGGTGTTTTTTAAGTTGGAGGGTTGAGACTTTCCACGCATGTTATATTTGACCAACATATCTTATGTACAAAATTTCATAAGGATCGGCCGACTATATCTTATAGCTGTCATAGAACGATCGAAATTGGCATAACTTTGTTGTTTTTTAAGTTAGAAAGATGGGACTTGGTACAGATTACTCTTTGGGCAAAATAATTCGATATGCCAAATTTCATATCGATCGGCCGACTATATACGATCCGCTACATATTTAATAATATAAGATGCGTGGCGTCACCTAGTGGACTGCGACTGAACTGCAAGGGTATATCAACTTCGGCTCCGCCCGAAGTTAGCTTTCCTTTCTTGTTTGGATATTTTTTTGCCTCGCGATACCTCGAATATTTTTGCTACAACTCGGTTGCTAAACAAAGCAATTTCAGTCATTGTGGTTAAAAGGAATGTTTTTTGCCGTCTACTGGTTCCAATGCAATTTTTTAATTCCCTGAATCAGAAAGACATAGAATAATGCTTCGGCATTTTTTTTTGTGCCTTTTTAAATCTAACGGGTTGGCACATAATTCAGCACTTGGCATTTTCACTTCACGAAATCTCAATATGGTGAGAAATACAGGTGACAATTGAGTGGTAAGCTTAAAAACTACTGTGATCTTCTTCAAATACTTTATCTGAAGATCTAGGAACCGTTTCATTATAACCAAATAAATGCACTAATGTGATAATAAACTTAAAATACTAATTATCATAGCTTTAAGCTCATACTTTGCAAATTCACAAAAAAATTATAATTTTCTGAGCGAAAAGATAAATATCAAAAATAATTATTATTCTCTGAGAGAAAAAATAAAAATCAAAAATGATCATTATTTGATTTTTTTTTTTCGTTCAAAAATATTACTCAATTTATGATTCCGGTCTGGCTATTAAACTTTTTCGATATATGAGTGCATGTCTCCATAAACTAGGTATATTCATAGGTCCAAATTAACACTAAGATTTGGTTGAATGTATAATATTTGTTGTCAATATTAAAATGATTTTTTGAAGAGTGAAGTTTCTTGTAGCGAGTAGTCTTTTAGTATGCCCAAAGGGATTTTAGATACCATGGCGAAGAAGTATTTATTCGTTGCTATTTTAAATTGTGTCGGTTGACTCGCCACAGTACTCCCCCCTAGACTTCATGGTGCAAAGCGAGCAGGGAGTCTAATTGTACGCCGGGGTCTTGGAGGTGAGGTTGTTTCCGGTGACTCTCCAAGAGCCTGTAGGTCTGGTCCTTTATTTGGTGGTTCCCAATTCCTTAAATATAAATGGTTTGGAGGTGTCATGATGAGCTGTTTGTGCTGGACGGATCTCTTGCATGATTTTGTGACATGTAACCATGTAAGCGGGCAGATGGTTGTGTAGCTGCAAGAAGGTTGCACGCGCTGGTTCCGGCTTTTTGGTCGGTAGAAGGGAGTGGATCCCTAGTGTCCTTGTGCTACTCGATTATTTAAAAGATATTCGCGTGCGGGGGCTTAGTACGTGCTGAAGGAAATAGCGGGAAGGGGACGAAAAGGATTCTTGCATTGCTTTCGACATTCAAAGTAGTTAAAGCCGTTGCGACTGCGCTGATGGAGTTGCAGCAGACGACGTAAAGCTGAGCGGATGGTTTGCCACAGCCGTTGCCCACCCTTCCATGATCACCAAGTCCGCGAAATAATTATTGATGATCCCAAAAAAAAACGGCTATTTAAGTTCACTTGCCATCTTCATCCTGTATGACTCCTCCAGATAATAGATTAGCAATTCATGTTTAAACGTTATAAAATTGATTCATGGTTATTAAGTTGCATAAGGCCAAAAAAAGAAATTTAAATTAAGTATATAATTAAATGTATTTGTTATAATCGAAAAAAAATTATCTTAGAATTTATATCTTTATTAGTTGGTATAAGAAATAATAAGTCGAATTAATATGCAATAATACTATATATGTCTATATAAAAATACTATTAAGAATTATGTTTATGAAGAGAATCTTGTCTTCCATAGCGGGTATTCTCTAATATTATTTCCTAAATTTATATTTAAACTGTCTCCAAAGAAACTTATTTATTTTTACAATTCAAATTTGATAGCAATGGATTATGATTAACTTTAGCAAGGTTTTTAATGCTGGAACACTGCAAGAGCATTCAAAATAATGTTCCAAGACTCCATTAATTCTTATTAATTATTAATTAATTCATTTAAAATAAAAAAAAATTAATTAATTTTTTTTTTTTTGGANAATAAATATTAGAAATAAAAAAAAGGAAAATATATATATATAATCATCAACTGTTAGCATTCATGTGCCAAAAAAAATTTTCTTTTTTTTTTCTTCAGTGTATCATTGTTCTATATTTTAATTGCAAACCGCATGGTTCGATTTTACCGTTTGGCAAACAAGAATCTTTCAGGTGAAGCTTTTAGCACATTGAGAAAAATCGGCCTAACCACAAACAATTTTTAATTTGGGGTAAGGTGTTTTTTTTTTCCACTTACACGAGCTTATTTTCCACGTTTCCACGGTTATTTTTATGTATGTTTGTATATATATATTCACCAAGCTATTTAATATTTCCGAACTATTCATTTTTAGTATTTAAGTTATTAAATAAAAAATACAAAATTAAGGAACTGGAAAAGTTATTTTTTTACATTATTAAACGCTCAGCTCCAAAAAAAATAAATACTACCAAAATAAAAATAATTAAATCAAATTAATAATTCCAGAAACCACATGGGACAGGCGTAACTGTCTTGGGCGATGAGTGACGTCATTGGACGATTCGGGTGCACATGCTGGCCATTGGAGGGTTTTAGTTAATGAGGGAAAATTATTGCACATGCACCTTACTTCCAAGGAAAAATTGTATCTCTCATTCTAATTATAATTAATCCATCTGATCCCGCGGTGTAGCGCTGCGAACCCTTCTTAGGGTAAAACTGGCTAGTTGGGGACTTATAAACTTGTTCCCAATGTAAGAACATTAAAAAAAATGGGTTCTTACTGGGTGCCAATTGGACCTAAAAAAATAAGTCGAATAAAAAAAAACACGTGACGCCGAAAACAAAGGTTTTATTTACCTTGAATTGGCACCACAAAAATGTAATTCACTTCTAATGCACTGAGCGCTGCTCACTTCCCTCGGAGTTTAGGTTTTGGGAAACTTAGGTGGAAATTTCTCACCACGTGTCTTTTTTTTCCGGGGGTTAAATAAAAACTTGAGTTTAACCGCGAGCGATGCGCTTATCTTAGCAGCCACAAGAGAAAAGAACTTGGCCGCTGCTTGTTCTATGCTTAGACCGATACTTAAATGCTCAATTCTATGTAGATAATTGATTATCAATAGATAAGGAACTTTAAGCTTAACCAAGCTTTTTGTTTTTGTTCTGTATTTTTGGTTATTCCAAGCTTAACTAAATGGGGTTAAATGGGGTACTTTTAGGCATTTGGTTTGTTTGTTAAATTACAACAAGCGCATTACATTTTCCCCCCCCACTAAAATCTAACTTGGGGTGGAACAACACAAGGAAGATTCCCGCTTGTTGTCTACGCTTATGGCTTAAGATCTTTGGCATGAAAATTTCCAATCAGGCGGCCTTGCAGATCTTCCTCCTAATTTCCTTCGCACTCGCGCTTTAAGGTAATTGGGAGCCAGCTTGGAGCTAAACCCTTTTGCGAAATTGCTTTGTTGGAAATTGCGTCGGAAAATTTCTTGACCTACTTTAAAAGAAACGTCCCTGGTTCGTGTGTTGTAGAGCCTTTCATTCCGATTACGTTGGGCTATCATGGTATTCTGGGCTTTGCTGCGTAAAATGTCTAGGGAGTCTTCCTTATTAAATTGGACACTTCGATCTTCTAGCATATCTAAATCTCGTAGTAGTTGAAAAGTTTCGCCGTTCGTGACCATATGTTGACCAAACGTTAGCTTATACGGGCTCGTGTTTATGGCCAGATGAACTCCAGATCGTAGAGCGCAGTTAATGCTACTAAGGTTTTCATCCCAGTTACTCTGATTTGGGTTTATGTAAGCCTTTATGGCTGAAAGAACTGATCTATTCACTCTTTCCGACGCGTTTGCCTGTGGGGAATAAAATGCCGTATATGTATGTCTGATATTATACTTGTTTAACAAGCAATTAAAAGTTTGGGATTTAAACTGAACTCCATTATCGGAGACCACATATTCTGGAACCCCAAAACAATGGAAAAGATCTTCTTCCAAATATCGCATAATCGAGTCGGCGGTAAACTTGCGGACTGGTTTTAAAAAAGGAAACTTAGTGAGATGGTCGAGCACCTCAAATATACCTACATCTCCCGATTTACTGCGTGGATAGGGTCCTAAAAAATCAACAAATATCTTCTGAAAGAAACGCTGGGGTATTCCAGTGTTTCCCATAGGGGGTTTAAACGATCGATTAGGGTGTTTCGTAGCCTTACAAATATCACAACTATTGACAAAAGTTTTTACGTCGTTAACCATGTTCGGCCAGAAATAATATCGTCGGAGCCTTTCTATAGTTTTGTTTATACCCCCGTGAGCATGTAATGGGTCTCCATGAGCAGTCTTAATGGCATTCGGTACGAGTGGGTGTGGAACCCAAAGTTTCCAGCATTGGTCATCGGAAATTTTGGTATCCTCTGCATGTTCGGAGCGTCGGTATATATGTTTACCTTGGATTTTGAGATCCGGTAGGGAAGAGTGATTAAGTAGGATCTTACTCCTAAGCGAATCGTATTCGGTTGAATCGAATTCGGAGGAATTGATGTCGACTATTAGGCTATCACAAGCAAGGGTTGACACGTCTTCGGTAAAGGTTCGCGAAAGAGCTTCTGGGACTATATTGTGAGTACCTTTTCGATGATGTATCTTGAATTGGAATCCTTGAAGCTTAAGAGACCAACGAGCGAGACGCGAGCTTAGATCTGCCTGGGTCATAAGCCATTTTAAGGAGGCATGATCTGTGACTATTACAAAATCCTGTCCTTCGACATAAGCTCTAAATTTTTTTACAGCCAACACAGCGGCATAACACTCCTTCTCGGTAACGGTGTATTGACGCTGACAACGATTTAGCTTCTTTGACATGAAAGCGATCGGCACCTCTGCGCCATCTTTATTCACCTACTCCTGTGTGGCTTGCGTCGCAATGAAGTGAGAACGGGAGAGAAAAATTGGGGCTGTGCAGTACTGGGGCTGCACACATGCTTGCCTTTATGGACTCAAAAGCCCCCTGGGCTTCACTTGTCCACTCAAACTTCCGATTGGTTTTCAAGGTGTCTGTCAACGGGGAAGTAATAGCGGAATAATCCTTAATGAACTTATGATACCATCCGGTCATCCCAAGGAATCTTCGAACCTGCTTAACCGAACGGGGTGTTGGGTAATCTCTGACTGCAGCTATCTTATCAGGATCGGTGCTAATAATACCATTACCTATCACGTGTCCTAAGTATTTCACCTCTTTCCGACAGAATTTACTTTTTTCAACATTAATTGTAAGATTCGCACGAGCCAGGTTGGAAGCGACTACCGATAAGACTTCAAGATGTCGTTCGAAGGTATCGGAGACAATTAGTAAGTTGTCTAAATATATAAAAACCTCATTACGTAAGTAGGCTGGAACTATTTTATCCATAAGTCGCGACATGGACTGCGGGGCATTAGTGAGGCCAAATGGCATGACCACAAATTCATATAACGGACGCCCGGGTACTGAGAAGGCCGTTTTACCGCGAGATTTCGGGTCTAAAGGTATTTGCCAAAAAGCATCTTTTAAACCGAGGCTAGTAATAAATTCGGCTTTTGGTAATCTACTTAAGATACCATCGATTATTGGCATTGGATATGCATCCTTTACGGTGACGGAATTCACCTTCCTACTATCTACGCAGAGTCTTACTTTTCCTGGTTTCTTCACTAACACTACTGAAGATGATCGAGAACTGTTAGATTCTTGAATAACTCCTAATTCGAGCATTCG
>JAJJHT010021789.1:0-74804 GCA_021223865.1 Drosophila pandora
TGTCTGTCTGTCTGTCTGTCTGTCTGTCTGTCGGTTTCTACGCAAACTAGTCTCCCAGTTTTGGAGCTATCGAGTTGAAACTTTGCACACCCTTCTTTCTGTTGCAGGCAGTACATAAGTCGGGATCGGTCGACTATATTCTATTGCTGCCATATTACTGTTTCATTGGAAATGCCATAACTTCGTTGTTTTTCAAGTTAGAGGGTTGGGGCATTATAAGAAATCATTAATCTTTGCATTATAAGAAAACATTAATCTTAAAGAACTCAAACGTAAATAATCAAAAAAACAAGAGAGGAAAGCTAACTTCGGGCGGAGCCGAAGTTTATATACCCTTGCAGTTGAGGCGCAGTCCGCTAGGTGGCGCCACGCATCTTATATTATTAAATATATAGCGGATCGTATATTGTCGGCCGATCCTTATGAAATTTGGCATATTGAATTATTTTGCTCAAAGAGTAATCCGTACCAAGTCCCATCTTTCTAACTTAAAAAACACTAAAGTTATGCCAATTCCGATTGTTCTATGACAGCTATAGGATATAGTCGGTCCTTATGACATAAGATATTTTGGTCAAATATAACATGTGTGTAAAGTCCCAACCCTCTAACTTAAAAAACACCAAAGTTATGGCATTTCCGATCAATCAGTTATGTATATGGCAGCTATAGGATATAGTCGACCGATCCCGGTCGTTCCGACTTATATACTGCCTGCAAAGGAAGGAAGGGTGTGTGCAAAGTTTCAACTCGATATCTCTAAAACTGAGAGACTAGTTTGCGTAGAAACGGACAGACGGACCGACGGACAGACGGACAGACGGACATGCTCATATCGACTCAGGAGGTGATCCTGATCAAGAATATATATACTTTATAGGGTCGGAGATGTCTCCTTCACTGCGTTGCACACTTTTGACCAAAATTATAATACCCTCTGCAAGGGTATAAATATTGCTATGTATGCTAGTAAATAATGTAATACCTACATATAGTATATATGTAAGTGGTATATAAAGAGCTAAGATGAGATCTCAAAAAAACAGTTTACGTTCAAGACTCGGTCTAAAATGAACAAATTTGAGAGGAGCCATTCTGTAATAGTAGATTTTCAATTTGTTGTTGGAAATAACAAACAAATATTTGTTAAAGAATTGGCTTTCATGCCAGGAGGAACTGTAATACCGAACTTTTTCACTTCAAACCCCCATACAACTTAAAGGAATTGGATAGTGAAACTTTGCAGCAACACAATATACATCGAAAAAACATTCATGGATTGGACTGGATGGATGGGGAAATACCCTATAACTGCTTAGGTGATATACTTTCGCCACTTAACAAGTTCGCCAATGTAATTGTACGTGGTGAAGTAAAAAAGGAATTTTTATCCAAGTTTCTATCGAATAATATTATCGATATATATATTGGAAAGAGTCTTACATGCTATCCAAATTTTTTTATCAACTGTAAAATTCACAAAAAAGTGAAGCTAAGATGTGCTCTAAATAATTTATTTAGACTGTTTATAATTTTAGAAAACTGCAATTATGATATATATTTTAATGGAGAATCATATGTATAAATTACTTAAATAAAGAATCAGTATGATTTTGGATCTTTAATTAAGAAGTTGATTTGGAAAAATGGATGGGCTCTTTGGGAATGATCCTAGTAAAAAAGGATACCGTCAACTTATATACTACAACTATTGCGGATCTGATACTCATTTTGAAAAGGACTGTGCTAAAAAACGCGATCAGGGAAAAAAACAATAGAATCATTAACTGTAGCTAATAAATATTGAAAAATAAAAAAACTTTTATCAATATTTTTACGCAATTTATTCATCCTTTTACGATGCTTATTTGTGGGCCCTCGGGGTCGGGTAAAACAACATTTTTAAATAACTTAATAAATGATAGAAATGATCTAATAAGCGATCCAATAACTCGAAAACATTTATTGTATGTGCTCAAAAAAGCAAATAATAAACTTCGAAAAGCAATTATTTTTAATAGTGATACCAAGCTTGTAAAAGTATTGTCTGAGATTGTGTTAAATACTTTAAAAGGAAACCATAAAATTTCAAAAAATATCCTGAATTCATTAAAAAAGTATAAAAATATGTTACGACGTATTTCCAGTCCAAAAAAATCTTTAAATTCTAAGAGAAAAGTTCTAATTCAAAAGGGAGGATTTTTACCTATTTTAATAAGCTCATTGCTTTCTGGAATTTTTGGTAAAATATTGAATCATGATTAAAAGCAAGCATCAGCTAAACAAAGTAATTTTAATGCATCCAAATGCATACCATAAACTTTTAATGCATGATCGAGGTAATGATCTTATAAATATAAAATTTTTACCAATTTTAAATAATAAAAAAAATAAGAGATTTTGATAAATGGATTCAACAAGAGTTATGTGCATACCAAAATAAAAAGAGAAACAAAGCTTTTTCACACCAATCGGTATCTAAGTCACCGGTTTCATTAAATCAAAATGTAGAAACTCAAACGTATATTACGGATGATTGGAAAGATTCCGCTGCCAGTACTTCGAAAGGAAACAAGAACGAGTCATCATTAAAAAGAGGTGGTTTACCCGATTTACCCAGTGATGATGAGGAACATTTAACTGAAAAATCATCAACATTTCCAATTGATTATAAACGAACCGTCGCAGATACTTTTTTCATAGATGATAAGTTAGTAAAAAAATCATTAGTTGATGATAAAAAAATAATTAAAGGACCTGCTACTGAAAAGAAACTGAAACTGAGAAATAGGGTTAAAAAGAATAGAGATTCACCCTATCCACTTCGAAATCTTAAGTATATAAATGAGTTAGAAAAATTGCATAGAGCAAACCGTAAAGAAAAAAATATTCAAATTGGTAAAAATAAATTGAATTGGATTTCATATTCCTAAGTCAAGATTCTAAAATATTTTTTGTTACTGTGCTCAGCAATGACTCTTTAAATGTGTTTCCTGATAATGTAAAGTGTGCTTTTACCAATATTGTAAACATTCCAGAAACTATGTCTGATGAATGGGAAGTTGGCATAACTGATATATATTTAAATAATTGTTTTGGAAAAAATCATAAAAAGTTACGGAGAGAGACAAAAGAAAATACATCTGAAGAATCAAGCTCTAATTCATCAGAATTTATAAGCTTAGTAAATTCTGAAACATTCCGTTACAAAGCAGCTCCATTGAAAGCGGATGAGATTGAATACGGACCAATCTTTATTTACACGGACATTATTAAGCCTCGATGTGTAGGAAGCAAAAGACCTCGTTGTCTAAGAGTTTTGTTCACAAATGGAAGAGAAAAATTTATGTAGTTCAGAAATGTTGACTATTATCCTATTGCAAATTATTCGCCAAATGAAATTTCTATATTAATAACAGATTCAAGTGGATATAAAATTCCCTTCGAAACTTCATCTATACCAATTTTTCTGACACTGCATTTTAGAAAAAGACGAAAAATTCTATAAATATAATCGATATTGGAAACTAGTAATCTGAACTAAGTTATCAATCATGGCAAAATTGTATCATCAATACTATTTAAATCAGTGTGGTGAGGGTCTAAGTCACATTGGTAGTCTATATATTTCACCCAGAGTTGTTCAGCAAGGTCGAGGCATTGGAAATTTTTTTAAAACTTTTAAAACTTAAGACTTTTTAACTACATTAAACCACTTTTAATTTCGGGGATAAATGCATTGAAAAATCAAGCTGCAGAAACTGGAAAGGCTGTTATAAATGATTTAGGTCGGAAACCTTTACGTAATATAATTCAAGAACAAAGTAAAATAGCTCCACATAATTTATCTGATAAAGCAATTAATAAAATTACGAAATTACAAAATGGTAAAGGAAAAAGACATAAAAATAGGAGACCAAGAAAAAAACGCAGTCATTTAACATCTAAGCAAGGACGTAAACATACGCATTCAAAAAAATCAAGAAAAAAAACAACAACAAAATTTAAAATTAGTGATATATTTTCAAAGTCAAAATGAGTAATCACATTGAATGCATGAAAAGCGAATTGGATCTTTTTGAACCGCACCCAACTCAAAGCTGTATTTTGAAAACCGAAGAAGTATCATAAAATCCTATTGCTTCATTGGATAGTGCCTCATCAATTAAATTCGTTTGTTTGGGAAATGGTGAAACATATAGAGTACTTCATACATATAAAGAGGGTACACTTTCAAGAGTTTACCTAAAACTTGTTGTAAAACTTAAAAAAATTGATAATAGTAATATTGAAGGAAATGCTGTTGGTGTTGCTAATAATATTTTGCACTCAATATTTAGAAGCTCATCGGTATATTTAAATAATACTCAGGTTTCACAAAGTGACAACAATTATCATTATAGATCATATTTACAAACCATTTTATACTATGGTTGTGATGCAAGTGAAAGTCATTTAGCAACACAAGGATATTTTCCAAATTATGAAACTCAAACACCATTTAAAAGTGATGGTTGTCTAATTCTTAAAAATATCTTTCAAAATAGTAACAAAGTTGAATTATTTGGAAAAGTTCATGGGGATATTTTTAACCAACCAAAGCTGCTTGTAAATAATGTTGATTTGCATATTACTTTTAATATTGAAAAAACAGCATTTTATTTATTGGAAGACGGGACTGAGTCGAATCTTAAGATATTAGAAGCACAGCTTTT
The DNA here is from genome assembly GCA_021223865.1 of Drosophila pandora. NCBI lineage: Eukaryota > Metazoa > Arthropoda > Insecta > Diptera > Drosophilidae > Drosophila > Drosophila pandora. The sequence goes on from JAJJHT010021789.1 coordinate 4,716, forward strand.
TATGAATCATGTGGTAGTTAACCCTAGTATTTTATTAGCTCATCACCACGTTTTACAAACAAAAAATGCAATATACCCATACAATAAAGTTTAAGTAAAATCATTTACAATATACCCAGGAAATAATAAATTATCAATCGATAATGCTGTTATTGGGCAAATTCCAAATTTTTTGGTTTTCTGTATGGTAAAAAACCGAGCATATTCAGGAAATAGAGGATTAGATCCTTTTAATTTTGAAAACTTTAAAATTCAACGATTTAATCTATTAGTTAATGGAGTACAAGTGCCTTCACAGGCGCTTGAATTCGATTTCTCGAACTCTAACAATGTACAAAGTTCAAGAGCATATAATTTACTATTTAGAGCATGCGGAATGAAACATTATGATCGAGGTCTGCAAATTTCTAAGGAAATGTTTGACAAAAATAGTTTCATATTAGCATTTGATTTAACTGCGGATCACTCAAATTCAAGTGTTTGTTCCAAGTTAATATCTCAAGGAACAAGGAAGAATAGAAGGACGATTCTCTGAACCTCTTTCTGAGGCTGTAACATTTCTTGTTTATTGTGAATACGATTCTATGATTGATATTGATAAACATCGAAATATTCGGGTACTTCTTTAAAAATGAATACAATACAAATCATGGACTTGCTTTCAAGCAATCAACAAACTAAAATAATATTTAAAGGCGTTTTTCCAGCAGATAAACTACCAAAAGAAATTAGTGAATACCCAGCATTATTTGTGGTTAACACTGATTATTCAAACCAACCAGGAATGCATTGGGTTGCATTTTAGTTCTACAACAAAAAGTCTGCTGAATTTTTGGATTCTTACAGACAATATCCCCAGAAAAAAGAATTTGTTACATTTTTAAAGAGAAATGCATCAAAATATACTTATAACAAACAGCATGGATAAATTGTAAGGATACTTTTCCAATACCTGTGGACATTACTGTATGCTTTTTGCTCTTTACAAAAGCAATCGAAAAACTTTAAAGAGTTTTATCAGGAATTTCAAAAAAAAAGATTTCGCCTATAATGATAAGCTAATTTCAAAAATGTTTAGTAAATGTTTTAAATGAATTTATAATCTTAATATGAAAATAAACACATTTGTTGCAGCCCAGGATGTGTTGAAGTCAAAACAAATATTAATAGCACGCTTTTAGGACTAATTTAAATGTTTATTTAATCAAAATTTTACGAGCTTTAAAAAATCTTGTTTGTCTTTCGGCTTCTTTTGTGGCTAACGATTTGAGATGACATTTTCCAATTCGCTTGTTCTGCTACTCACAACTTGTTCGTTATTTTACCATATGTTGCCGTGTTGGCGTAAACATTCTAGCCACCTCATTGGCCTGGTGCCAGCGTTGCCTTGCATCCGAGTCCTTGGTGACGATTGGCTTGTACCCGTCTGCGGATCCTAACAATAAATGATTTGGAGCGAGGGCATCATCATCTTTTGCGTCTAAGGATACGAATGTTAGAGGACGGGAATTGATAACGTACTCAGCGTTCATCATGGCGTTTTTTAGGCTTTCGTCGTGCAAACTGTAATTAGGAGAGATGCTTTTCAATACAGTTTTGATTGATGGTATTAAGCGCTCTCAAGCTCCCCCCATGTGTGGAGCGCCTGGAGGATTGAAATTCCATTTAATTTCGTCGTATTTAATGGTTAGGTTATTGAAGTCTACATTCTTCAGCTCTTCCTTAACAACTTTCTCAGTTGCCTTGAAATTGGTTCCATTATCCGAGTATATTTCTCTTGGAGTTCCTCGTCGGGCCATAAAGTTTGAGAGACACATTACACATGAGCTTGTATCGAGGCTGTACGCTGTCTCTATATGTACGGCGCGTATAGTAAGGCACGTAAATATCACGCCCCACCTTTTCTCTTTGTGTCGGCCTACGTTGATCGCGATGGGACCAAAGAAGTCCACTCCAGTATAAGTGAATGGTCTTTGAAAGCTGGCGATCCTGGCTGCAGGCAATGGGGCCATCTGCGGCACTATTGGAGCTGCTGTATTGTTTTTACATTTCTGGCACCCTTTCCGAACGGACTTGTATACCACGCGTAACTGGGGTATAAAGAACTGACTCCTGATTATGTTTATAGTTCCCTCATGCAGCAAATGGTGGTTGCTCTCGTGAAAGTGCTTGACAAGGAGATATGTGACCGGGTGGCGTTTTGGTAGTACTATTTGGTCGTCGTTCGGGTTTATAGTTTGTGACCTTCCTTGGGTGCGAACTATGCCAGAATCGTCTAGGTAGATGTTTAGCGCTGGTCCTTTCAATGTTGTTGTCTTTTTGGAGAGAATCTAATTCGTCCTTGAATGCTTCGTTTTAGGCTACTTTATAAAGTAGGTTCTTTCCTTGCAAAATTATTTCATCTGACAACGTTTTGGTGATGGTTTCTCCTCGACATTTCGCTTTCAGGTTTTTTACGTACATGATGAACGTCGCTGTGGCTTGATAAAGTCGTTTCCAGATTGAGAATGATTCAATGTTTAGCTTTAGAAGCACTGGTCTGTATACTTTGGTTACTAAAACTACCTTTTTGAGCTCATTATTACCGTTTTCCGGTGGAAGACTTGGTTGATGATTTGGCCACTGGTCTTTGGACCTTTTCAGGAATGCCGGTCCGCTGGTCCACTGCTCCAGGTTTGGTTTGGCGATAAATTTCGAAGCCATATCCGCAACGTTTTCATGCGTTGAAATCCAGCGCCACTGTGCAGCGCTCGTTGTTTCCATATTCTCACCAATTCTATGCATCACGAAAGCATGGAATTTCTGTGGATCCATAGTCAACCATGACAGGATAGTCTTGGAGTCTGTCCAAAAGGTGCATTCGCCAATGTTCAAGTTCCGTGTGAGTTGTGTTTTATGAGCTAGGCGGACGACGCCTACGGCGGCGAGCATTTCCATTCGTGGTATCGAAAGCGGTTTCAAGGGAGCAACTTTACTTTTAGCAATGACTATGTTTGTCGTGATGACAAATCCTTTCATCACGCGAAGGTAGCACACAGCTGCATATCCGTATTCGCTCGCATCGACGAAGGTATGTAGTTCGACGCTATCGGCGGTATGCAGCAATGGTGAGTAATGTCGTGGAATATGTACAGACTTAGCTTGTGATAATATTTTTAGCCATTTTGTCCAGCAACTCTGTGAAGGTTCCGGTAATTCGTCGTCCCATCGTCCCCATAGCATGACAAAAATCCTAGGGGGTCATAAATTGACATCAGAACCTGTAGAGCTTCCCTTTTAGTGGGGCGGACCGTCTCACTTAGTACGTTCCTTTTTAGTTTTGCGAATCTGAAAATATATTTAAATGTATCACTCTCCGGATTCCAAAACATACCTAAGACTTTTTCAGTGTCTCCTAAGACCTTTCTAGGGTGTGTTGGGGCTGACTCTTCATTTAATGCGTTTAAGACTTCGGGTGAAGTGGAAGTCCAGTTTCTGATGTGGAAGCCACCAGCTGAATGTATTTTTTTGACCGCCTTCGACACTTTAATAGCTTCCTCTTTGTCGTTTAGACTGTCTATATAATCGTCGACGTAATGAGCTCGGGTGATGGCTTCATAGGCTCTTGGATACTGCATCTTGAAGTCCTCCGCATTTTTGTCCCTGACGTATACAAGGGGCGCAAAATATTCCGAACGACATTGCTCTCATTACGTATTCCTTTGGACTTTGCGTTCGCTCGTCGATCCACAATAAACGCTGTACATGAATGTCGCTTTCCTTTATTGTTATCTGATGGAACATTTCTGCTATATCACCGCAGACCGCTATCTTGCCGACTCTGAATGCCATCAAAACGTCGGACAGTGGATGTAAAAGATCCGGACCAGTAAGCATGAAGTCATTTAAGGAGACGCCATGAAATTTAGCTGCTGCATCCCAAACCAGTCGAATCTTACTGGGTTTGTTGGGGTTATGAGCTATGAAAATTGGAAGGTACCAAATACGGTTGTGATAGACTTCTTCATTTTTTAACTTGATGGCGTAGCCTTTTTCCAGCAGATTGTTGACTTGCTCCTGAATTTTTACTCGTAGATCTGGTTCCTTCTCAATTTGAGCTTTTAGACAATTTAGGCGTTTTAGTGCGTTTGTGTAGCTTTCAGGAAGTACCGTATCTTTATGGCGCCAAAGCAGGCCGATTTCGTACCGTCCGTCGATTTTTACGCACGTCTCCTGCATAATTTTGAAAGCTTTTTCATCATCTTTAGAGCGAAGTGTCCTTGGAATTACGGGTTCTACGTTGAAGCTTTCTTTAACGGCCTTATCAATTTCAGTCCAGTTGCATTGACAGTGGTGCATAGAAAAATGTTTATTGTCTTTTCCGGATCCTTGCACACTCCAGCCGAGCATGCACTTGGATGCGATGGGATCATTCCACCTTCCTTCTCTTATTTTCCGGGAAACGACTAAATTCCAATTGTCTATTCCAATCAGCAACATTGGTTCAGCATCCGTATATGATACGATCGGTAATCTTTGCAGGTGAGTGTATTTATTAGTTAACTCCTTGATGTCCAGCGTTTGCTTTGGTAATCCTAAATTTTTTACTGTATGTATGTTGCTTAACCAATAGGTTCTGTTGGTGCCCATGCTAGAGACTTTTATGTTAAAGCGAACAGATTCGTTCTCCCTTCTTGTCGTTTGATTCGTCCACTGCATGCAGATGGGATCCAGAGTACCTTGGATGTTTAACTTTTTGAAGAGTTTTTCGTCTATAAGTGTGACCGATGACCCCTTCATCTAGAAATGCAAATGTATCAATATAGGAGTTATGAGTGTACATTTTGATCGGAACGATACGAAAATATTGTTCCCCTCCGGGTGGATTAGTTCGGTGCGAAGAGACGATGTTAGGATTCGCATGGCCTTTGTGCAGCAGAGGGTGGTGTCTCGACTCGCATCCTCCGATCCCACACAACTGAGTTGAAAAGCACCTGCGACCATGGATCTTCAAGCATTTGAAGCAAAGCTTGTACTCCCTAACCATTTCGTGCTTCTTTTCAGTGATAGGATACTGTTGCAACGTCTGCTACAGTGATACTGTTGCCGACGTTGCAGTGGGTGGCTTCCCTTTGCGAAGCGTTGTACCTTGGTGGATTGTACTCCGACTTATCTTGGGCATCCATGCTGTACTGGACGTAGGTGTGTACGTTGCTGGCCCTGGAGTAAATTGATAGCGTCACTGTGGATGCTGCTTCGGCGATTGTATAGAGCCAGTCGCTGAACGACTTAATCAATGCAGCGCTTGAGTCTTTTGGGAGCATAGCCCAGGTCAGTTTGTAATGGCTGGGAAGTTTGTCTACCAACTCTTTTAACAGCAAGGGGTTGTTTAGGTGGTGATTAAGCTGACAAGCCTCCATTGTAGCACAAATATTTCGTACTGCTAAGGCATAATCTATGAGAGTGTCAAGTCGCTCCTTATTGATGGAGATTTTTCTCGCCTTTTCAATTAATCTCTCTAGTATCTGATCGGGACGTCCAAAGAACGTCTTGAGCGTGTTTATGACGTCAGGGACCATAACTGGAAGCAGAAGCTTATCTCTTACTAGTTCGAGTGCCTTTCCCTTGAGGCATTTTTGGAGTCGTAGCATATTTTCGACATTTGAAAACCCAGCTACAGTGGTGCTATTTTCAAATGCACTGAGGAACGCAGGCCAGTCATCTGGATTGCCGTTGAATGTCGGTAGATCGGGTGACAGTATTTGACGTGCTGACAGCTGGGTACTTGTAGGCCCGAATGGTGTGGTCAGAGCGGCTCCACCTTGCTGAGTTAGTATATTGTAATTTTGTTCGATATAGCTTGGATCGGCCTGCCGCTTTTCCTCTAGCATTTGTAGCATTAGAGTATTGTTTTGTATCAAAATATGTTAATTGGCACGTTCAGCTTGTAAAGAAGTCGGCAGTTCCTTGTGCTGTTTTTTCACAGCCCCGGTCGAGTGTCCCGATGTCGGGGCGATGTTAGTACGGTCTAGCGAAACGGTTCTTTGCGAAGCGGCACTTTGGACAGCGGCTGTGTCGGCGTCAGTCACCGCGGTTGGGTCAGGTGGCTGTTTACTGCAGGAGACGCACTTCCATCCTTTTGTATTCTGGGTGTTCTCGTCTCGAACGCAGCCAAAGTGGTACCACGTCGTGCAAATATCGCAATGCACCCATATAATGTCTTTGCCGGTACTATGCCTGTTTTCAGCCTTATTAGACAAGCAAGAGCTGAGTTGTATTTTTGTTCACGTTAATTGCGCAACAAAGTTTGATATGTTTTCGTAGGTATACTTCGTTTTTTCGCGGTGACTACTCGCTTATATTCAACTTCGACGCCTGTGTGTATGTGGTCCGATGATGCAGCGTATGAATAAATACGTACGCGGCAATAAACCAAAGATCACACACGGGGAGTTTGAGTAAGATTTTTTAAAGGGTGTTGCAGCCCAGGATGTGTTGAAGTCAAAACAAATATTAATAGCACGCTTTTAGGACTAATTTAAATGTTTATTTAATCAAAATTTTACGAGATTTAAAAAATCTTGTTTGTCTTTCGGCTTATTCTGTGGCTAACGATTTGAGATGACATTTTCCAATTCGCTTGTTCTGCTACTCACAACTCGTTCGTTATTTTACCATATGTTGCCGTGTTGGCGCTAACAACATTTATTTTTATTTTTCGGGTTCTTGATACATACTTTTAGTTATTTTATAATATCTTATCATAATATCCATAGCTTCCTTTATGTATATTGGAAGTTTGTGGCAATTACAAGTGTCGGGGCCCTCAGTTGCTTCATCATCACTCCAGGGACATATTTTGTAGTAAAATCCATATTTTGAGTACAGGAGCTCCTTTTCTTCCAAATCCTCCAGGGTTGCTTTTAGATATTCAAGTTTTTTTTGGTTTTTCTCGAAGAGCATATCCTCAAATTGCAGCAGAAATAGTTTGATTTGATGCGAATACATTTTCGAGATGTTTAGAAGACACAAGACTGATGATTCACAATAAGGAATAGACTCTTTTATACCATCACTCTTTTGATATAAATTGTAAAAATGGAGTGCTATATCTAGTCATCTCTTTTCCTTTATATACTAGATGCGTTATTCCATTTTCCTTCAATTTCTTAAATGGTGTTTTAGTTGAAAATTTATTTACATAACTCTTTGGTAAAAATATCCACAGTGGATCGGCATCCTTGCCAGTTTAGTAAATAGCGATTTTAGTTCCATATGTTGTTTTCTTTATCGTACACCCAATGATCTTGTACTCAAAATTAATACATAAGTCCTCGATCTTTGTGTAGCCAATAAGAGGCTTTTGATCATTCAGAGTATCTAAGAAAGACTTTGTTACATAATACATAAGTGATTCGAGCTCTTTTATTGGATGAAAAATATTTCTACATACCATAAGATTAATATTATATACTCCCGGAGTCGATTAAAATAGAAAACGGAATAATTTAATCAGTGATCTCGCTCTTTTACACTTTTCAATATTGGAAAACCCCATCCCATCTCATTGTGAGCATATTTAGACTATGAGACTCCTAATAATTCAATATTTGATAATAAGAGTGAGAGAGATGCTTGTATGATTCTTTCCTTTTATTATATCTATGTATTATGTATGTATTATATCTATGTACTATGTATTATATTCATATTGAACATTTTCCTCATAACATCCTATAAAAGGAGTTCTAGTTTATTCTTTAAATCAGTTTATAACATAAATATCGAAATGAAAACATTCGTTTGTGATCTTTGTATATACAGTCCCTCACTTAAATATCGTTATGGATTAAAACGTCACATTCTATACTATAACTGGTACTTCTGTACTGAAGTGCAAAAGTACTGGCTCCGAGATGTATCATATTTGCATTTTTTAATGCATCATCCCAAAATGTAAATATAATTGTTGATATTTTGGTCAACAGCCAGATAAAGTGGTAGTCAGTTTTAAGAATGAAAAAGGAGTATAAAGTACAGTTTATTGAATTATTGAAAATATGATCACGTCCCTTACATTTGACTTTCGTGTTTGACGTTTGAGTTAGAACTGAACTTGAGCAAAAGAACTTAAGAACTAATACATATTGAGACAGAGTTGCCAAGTTGCTGCTTTGATACAAATATATGCGTATATTACAACACGCCCCCTCAAAGTAGCAATTTATAACTTTAATTATTCAGCTTAATTAAATACGGTGACGCCCAATGATGATATGCAGTCACGATGTTTGCTGCTGCTTAATCCCTTCGTCAGGACGTCCGCTGGCATCTGCTCCGTCGGCATGTATTCAATTTCGATGTCGCCACTCTTATGTTTTTCCTGGATGAAGTGGTGGCGCACGTCGATATGCTTTGTGCGGGGATGAAAACCAAAGCCTTTAACCAGTTTTTGCGCGCTTTGGTTGTCATTGTAGATGCGTATAGGTCTGCCTTTTCCGCCGATCCTCTCCAGAAGACTCTTTAGGTATAAAGCCTCCTTTACTGCCTCGGACATGGCTAAGTACTCGGACTCAGTACTGGATAGAGCCACAGTCCGCTGTTTTCGTGCCTCCCAGCTTATGGTAGCGCCGGCAAGTATAAACGCTTGCCCCGAATATGAGCGCCGATCTGTCATATTGGCGTCCCAGTCTGCATCGACCACACCGTATAGGTCTTCTTCATTTTTGCTGTAGAGAAGACCTAGCTCCTTTGTTCCGTTTAGGTAGCGCAGTCCACGTTTTGCCGCTCTCCAGTGTTCTTCATTGTAGCTAGAGTTGAACTGGCTCAAAAAATTCACTGCATATGCAATATCTGGACGAGTTGTCACTGCAAGAAACATTAAAGTACCAATTAAACTCTGGTAAGGATACCTTTTCATCTTGTTCTCGTCGAATGCCTCTGGTCGCTTCAGGTTGTTTTTTGCTTCAATTGGTGTCAATGCAGGTTTGCATTCTGTCATACCAAATCTCTTCAATATGGTATCGATGTACTTCGCTTGTGAGATGAATACGCAATGTTTTTGTAGATCTTGTTGGAATTCCATTCCCAAACACATCTTCACTCGGCCGATATCTTTCATCTGGAACTCTGCGCTGAGGTGCGATTTGATTTACTGCAGCCATTTCGGATTATTTGAAGTTAATAGCAAATCATCCACGTAAATCGTCACCAGTAGAATTTTCTTCTCCTCCTTTCTTATAAACATGCATGGGTCCTGCTCGGTAGGCTCAAGTCCAATTTCTTTGAGTTTTGTAGTCAGCTTCTGATACCAACGTAAGCCTGACTGTCGCAATCCATAAAGGGCCTTCTTGATTAAGCAGACTGGATTTTTTATCCGCTTTACTGCCTGAATCCACTGCTTGGCCTCTTTGACGTATTTCGCTTCTGGATTCTTCTGATTGGAACCAATTGGAACTCTTGATGCCAATTTTTCCATAAATTCGTTGAAACCTTCTGGGATGTTCATGTACACGTCTTCCTCCAGTTCACCGTTTAGGTATGCCGTTACTACGTCCATTTGGTGGATCTCCATATCAGACTGTGCCGCTAAGGCTGCCAATAGTCTAACTGATGTGAATCGTGCAACGGGGGAGTACGATTCATAGAAGTCCTCGCCTGGTTTTTGTGCGTAGCCCTTTGCCACTAGCCTCACCTTCTTCTTACCCTTGGATGTGCCATCGTCTTTGGTTCGGAAAACCATTTTGTTTCCAATTATTTGTCGGTTGTTTGGACGTTCAACAACTTGCCAAGTGTTGTTGAGAATCTGCGCAAAAAATTCGTCTTCAGCTGCCCTTATCCAGCCGATCCCATCTGTTGAGCTTTTCGCATCGTCGATTGTCGTTGGATCGTCTGCGTCCATCGCAAATGCCATCTCACACTCCTCGAACGTTTCTTGGGAGGATGAGCCCATGCTGTCTTCTTGACTGGTCTCGTTGCCCTCTTTTGCTGCTTGTTGGTATATTTTGCGTGGTCTTCCACGCTGGCCGGTCCTCACTGATCTGGGACGCCCTTTACCAAAACGTTGGGGCTGGGGTTGATCTTCAGATTCTTCATCGCTGGGTGACCCACTTTCTTGCTGCTGTTGTAGCTCAATGCTATTCCTGTGCCTATGTCCACTTGTAGCTCGTCTTCGTAAAACTCTTGGTAGTCGCTTTTGAATCCTGCTGTGCTCAAAAACTTGACGTCACTACTGGTGATTATTGAGCGTGCTCCTGGAACATACAATCGGTAGGCTTTCAATTCTTCATCGTAGCCAACCAATATGCATTCTTGCGATCGAGACTCGAACTTGCCTTTGTTTGTGCCTTTTACCAATGCATATGCTTTTGTGCCGAATATTCTCAGATATAGCACCGTTGGGTGCTTTCCTGTCCAGTATGTATATGGTATGTCACCACATATTCCTTTCGTCGAACATCTGTTTCGGATGTAACAGACGCTGTTGACTGCCTCTGCCCAAAGCATAGGGGGTGCACCCGACTGTTTCATCATGCACCTGGCCATCTCGATGAGAGTGCGATTCTGCCTCTCCGCTATGCCGTTCTGCTGCGGTGTGTGCGGCACTGATAGCCGCCGACCAATCCCGTGCTTCTCCAGAAAATCGTTGAAGTCTCTGTTGCGATATTCTAGTCCATTATCGCTTTGCAATGTTTTTATTATCTTGCCTGTGAAATTCTCAACAAATGATTTATAAGTCTGAAAAGCATCAAATACTTCATTTTTCCTTTTGAGGAAGTATACTTTACAGTAATGGGAGTAGTCATCAGTAAACGTGGCAATATACTTGTAGCCACTTATGGACTCCGTTCGCATGGGGCCGCATACATCACTGTGTACAATTTCTAATAGGTCTTTGGTTCTCTTTTCTTTTGCGCTCGGGTAACTTTTTGCGGTTAGTTTTTCACTTAAGCAAATTTCACATTCTGAGAGTTTTTCTGTGCGATTTAATTTCATACCGTGGACTTTCCCTTTTATGGCCATGCCTTTTAAGTCATTTTCGTTTAAGTGTCCCATACGATAATGCCACAGATCGATTTCTTTAACGTTAGAATTCACCACATTGTTCGCCTGTTGTTTTTCGGTATTCAAATAATATAAGTTTCGATACCGTTTCGCGCTTAACCACACTTTATTATTTTTCATAATAATTGCCTCGTTTTTTCGGAAATGTACCTCGTACCCTTTGTCGGTCATTTTTGAAACTGACAATAAATTTTGGCGCAAATCAGACACATGAAGCACTTCTTTAAGAATTATTTCTTTCTTTCGTTGTTTATTTCTGACTTCAATATTAATGTCGCCAATACCGTTTACCCTAGTTGTACTATTATTTGCCAAATGCAGAGTCTTTTCGACCTTTGTTACACTCTCAAACATATTTCTGTTTGAACTCATATGTGCCGTACAACCGCTATCTAGGCACCACATTTCGTTTTGCATTTCCACTGAATAACCGTATTCGCAAATATTGAGCGCTTCTTTCTTATTTTCCGTTTTACTCGCGCGATTCTCGTTATTTTCATTTTTCTGTCTATTCTTGCAGTTTCTTGCTAAGTGTCCCGGCTTATTACAGTTATAGCAAGTTCTCATTTCTTTCTTTTCTACTTTGCATTTTCGGCGGTTAGCGAATAATGCGTTTTGTTCTTCACAATCACTTTCTGTCTTTCGCGCATCTGCCTCTTCTAATATTTTTACGCGTAACACTTCTGGCCCTGGCAAATCGTCTCTTGTTTCCATGGCACACCTAAATGTTTCGTAAGAACCCGGCAGACTATATAAGAGAAGGATAGCAAGCAAATCGTCGCCTATTGCTACGTTGATTTCTTTTAACTTTTTCACTTTGTCGAAAAATTCGTTGACATGTCGTTGCCTTCTTGCATTCTCGATAATGCCACACGTTTCAGCAGACTCGCTTTTCGCGCTGGTCCCGTTGATTGAAACGTTTCTTGTAACCGTATCCAGCAATCTCTGGATGTCGCGCAACTTTCAATTACATATAATTCCGATGTACTAATCGAGAGTAATATATCCGCGCGCGCCTTTTCATCTTGCATTTTCCATGCATCCCGATCTTCATTTTTCTTTGGACAAATGTTTGTACCATCTACGCACTGCCATAGTTCGCTTTTCACGAGCACTGCACGCATTTTCAATTTCCATGTGTCATAATTCTCCGCGCTTAGCGGTTCAATTTTTATAAAAGCACTCGCCATTTTTCATAGCTTGCCTATTTCACAATTTGCACTTTTTCTCAGAACTCTTCGTTCAGCATTTCATACTCTTGACTATCGCGATCTGGGCCCATAACCTGTTGATATTTTGGTCAACAGCCAGATAAAGTGGTAGTCAGTTTTAAGAATGAAAAAGGAGTATAAAGTACAGTTTATTGAATTATTGAAAATATGATCACGTCCCTTACATTTGACTTTCGTGTTTGACGTTTGAGTTAGAACTGAACTTGAGCAAAAGAACTTAAGAACTAATACATATTGAGACAGAGTTGCCAAGTTGCTGCTTTGATACAAATATATGCGTATATTACAACAATAATTAATTAATTTAAGATTAAAAAAAACCAAATAAATCATATAAATTTCAATATTCATCAATCCATTTAAATAATGATGTGTTTTATGTGAAATAAAAATAAAAAACTATAATTAAATTTTTATATAAATTTTTATTTTGCCAGACATTTTTATGTATAGTTTTATTCAATATTTTTCATATATTCATTTAATATTGCATCATCTTCTTCATTCATTAATTTCAAATAATATTCTTTTTCTTCAATTATTTCCGAAAAAATGTCATCGTCATCTGGGAATGCTGGAATGCCACACTTTTCTTCTTGTGTCTCTGGGATAAAACATGGCGTATTCGGTACATCGACTTCTAATATGGGAATGTCCTGGGTGCTTGGAACGATCCAATTATCATCAAGGTCGATATTTGAGGGTTCTGGATAGTCCCATGTGGGTGTGATTATATTATAAAATGATGTGAAAGAAATATTTTTCACATCATCAAATAATTCCTCAAGAGTTTTAGCTCCGAGACTTGATAGTGGGCAAAGATCATCACTCGATTGAGTGTCTTCAAATATTACACTGATTTGACTCATGTTTTATTTTTGTTTTTGGGTTTAGTTCAATAACCTGCTTTGGCTGTTAAATTTAAACTAAACATTGGAGTCCTAAAATAATCATTGAGACCCATCGATCCTCGAAAACTGAAAACAGGTTGTGACACTTGAAAACAACCCCGAATTTACCAGGTCAAAGAATTGAGGAAACCAATCAAAAGACCTGGGAGCCATGAAAGACAGGATAGGAAGATGTAAAGAGAAGGAAACAAGATGCTTTGATTTTTATATATTTGTGATTGTTTTATTCAATATTTTTTATATATTCATTTAATTCATAATTCATAATGCTCATATTAATAATAACGACATATTCACAATGACGTCTTCCTCAGCCCCGGAATCAGATGAAAATGAAGAACGCCGGGGTCTCGTAGTCCTGAAGATTCCTATGTCATCATCCTCATCATACAACTCCTCATCGGTTGAAAGCATGTTAAGATCATCGAATGTTTAGTTATAATTTTTCTGATTCCGGATGGGTATACCATCACACTCCTCATAATGATCAAAAAAGTTTTCCAGAGAGTAATTTATGTTGCATAAATCGCAGGTTACTTGTGGATCCATATTCAAGATAAAATTTTACGTATAAAATGTTCTAACCGGCAAAGCGAGATTTAGACTAAAAATTGTATCTCTAAAATAATCATAGAAACCTATTCATTCTTAAAAAAATGAGAACAGATTCTTGTGTTTGAATGTATTGAAGCAATGAATGGAAACACCTGCAAACCACCCCCCCAATTTCCACAAGTCAATTAATTGGGAAAACCAATCAAAAGACTCGAAACACGAGATAGTGCTTAGAGCCTGACGCCTCCAGTAGGGAGTAAACAGGCGATCGGCTAATTTCTTCCACGCGTGTGTGTGTGTTTGTGTGTGTGCGTGGGATCCTATACACATAACCAAAACAAATATACATTTATATATATTCCCATGCCAGCAGGCATCTCCTGTCCTTTCTTCAGGCCTTGCCATAAATTTTCCACCTGAGTGTAACTGATAAAAAGGGCCGCATCAGGTCGATCGTTGTTCCGAGGTTTTTTGTTGACCCTTCAGGTTTAACGGAATTTCACTTTCTTATGACAATTTTTTCCTTTTGATACTTGTTTCAACCCTTGTACAATTTTATATTAGAAATTAAATTTCTTCGTATAACTCCAAAAATAATTTTTAAATATTTCAATGGTCTTTCAATGGTCTCTTATAATACCCTCTGCAAGGGTATAATGATATGCAATAACATATTCTTTAGTTTTCATAATTATTATACCCTTGCAGAGGGTATTATAATTTTGGTCAAAAGTGTGCAACGCAGTGAAGGAGACATCTCCGACCCTATAAAGTATATATATTTTTGATCAGGATCACCTCCTGAGTCGATATGAGCATGTCCGTCTGTCCGTCTGTCCGTCTGTCCGTCTGTCTGTCTGTCTGTCTGTCTGTCTGTTTCTACGCAAACTAGTCTCTCAGTTTTAGAGATATCGAGTTGAAACTTTGCACACATCCTTCTTTCCTTTGCAGGCAGTATATAAGTCGGAACGGCCGGGATCGGTCGACTATATCCTATAGCTGCCATATAACTGATTGATCGGAAATGCCATAACTTTGGTGTTTTTTAAGTTAGAGGGTTGGGACTTTACACACATGTTATATTTGACCAAAATATCTTGTGTACAAAACTTCATAAGGATCGGCCGACTATATCCTATAGCTGTCATAGAACGATCGAAATTGGCATAACTTTGGTGTTTTTTAAGTTAGAAAGATGGGATTTGGTATAGATTCTATTTTGGGAAAAACAATCTGATTTGTCGAATTTCATAAGGATCGGTCGACTATATCCTATAGCTGCCATATAACTGATTGATCGGAACTCGCTATAACTTCGTTGTTTTTCAAGTTAGAAGGATGGAAGTTTCAATGGATTCCTCTTTCGGCAAAATAATTCAATATGCCAAATTTCATAAGGATCGGCCAACTATATACGATCCGCTATGTATCTAATAATATAAGATGCGTGGCGCCACCTAGCGGACTGCGCTTCAACTGCAAGGGTATATAAACTTCGGCTCCGCCCGAAGTTAGCTTTCCTTTCTTGTTTTTTCCTTATGTTGCACAAATGATCATAGTGATTTGGTTGGATATATTTTTATACCCTTGCAGAGGGTATTATAATTTTGGTCAAAAGTGTGCAACGCAGTGAAGGAGACATCTCCGACCCTATAAAGTATATATATTCTTGATCAGGATCACCTCCTGAGTCGATATGAGCATGTCCGTCTGTCCGTCTGTCCGTCTGTCCGTTTCTACGCAAACTAGTCTCTCAGTTTTAAAGCTATCGAGTTGAAACTTTGCACACACCCTTCTTTCCTTTGCAGGCAGTATATAAGTCGGAACGGCCGGGATCGGTCGACTATATCCTATAGCTGCCATATAACTGATTGATCGGAAATGCCATAACTTTGGTGTTTTTTAAGTTAGAGGGTTGGGACTTTACACACATGTTATATTTGACCAAAATATCTTGTGTACAAAATTTCATAAGGATCGGCCGACTATATCCTATAGCTGTCATAGAACGATCGAAATTGGCATAACTTTGGTGTTTTTTAAGTTAGAAAGATGGGATTTGGTACAGATTCTATTTCGGGAAAAATAATTCAATATGCCAAATTTCATAAGGATCGGCCGACTATATACGATCCCCTACATATCTAATAATTTAAGATGCGTGGCGCCACCTAGCGGACTGCGACTGAACTGCAAGGGTATATAAACTTCGGCTCCGCCCGAAGTTAGCTTTCCTTTCTTGTTCCTAATCAATTTCATTTATTTTTTCACAAACCTAATTTGTGTCATAGGTGGCGCAAGTGATCAATTGAATTAGTAGGGACTTGGGCAAACGGCGTAAAATCGGGTGGGGAAAACTTAGTAGTGTGGATATAGGCAAACGGCGTATTCTGCTGATTTACTAGCGCCACCCATGTGTCAAATGTAAAATAAGTGGTGAAGTGGTGAACATGTCAAATGTAAAATGTGGTGAATTTACTAGCACCATCTACATGTCAAATGTAAAATGTGGTGAATTTACTAGCGCCACTTACATGTAAATATTGACATGTAAAAAGATCAGCTAGTCATGAAGTTTGACAGGATCATGTAGAAAACTTGTGTCGAGTAAAATGATCTGTCAAAGAGTGTTAGCGTTCGCAAATAAAAATACATGAAAAAATAAATGAAATTGATTAGGAAAAAATATATTCAACCAATTCACCATGATCATTTGTTCACTTGGGCAACCTATGACACAAATTAGGTGTGTGAAAAAATAAATGAAATTGATTAAGAAAAATATATCCAACCAAATCACTATGATCATTTGTGCAACATAAGGAAAAAATAATTATGAAAACTAAAGAATATGTTATTACATATCATTTTATGTTAAATGATTTTTCAATCCAAGACCATTGAAATATTTAAAAATTATTTTTGGAGTTATACGAAGAAATTTAATTTCTTATATAAAATTGTATAAGGGTGGAAACAAGTATCAAAAGGAAAAAATTGTCATAAGAAAGTGAAATTCCGTTAAGCCTGAAGGGTCAACAAAAAACCTCGGAACAACGATCGACCTGATGCGGCCCTTTTTATCAGTTACACTCAGGTGGAAAATTTATGGCAAGGCCTGAAGAGAGGACAGGAGATGCCTGCTGGCATGGGAATATATATAAATGTATATTTGTTTTGGTTATGTGTATAGGATCCCACGCACACACACAAAAACACACACAAGAAATTAGCCGATCGACTGTTTACTCCCTACTCTCAGAGAAAAATGCATTTAAAAGCACAAAGTTAATATTTTGATTAAAAGTAAAATCTCTAAAAATTTTTTTAAATATGGAAGAAATAGTACTTCCAAAATTAATGAATGTTTTTCCAGTCAGCACAGTTGATGTTGACATGGCCAAATCCGAATGGTTCAATTTAGGGGACCCTGACTTTAAAAAATACCAAGCCGCATTTATTTTAATTATTTTGCAAAACTTGTACACACAAATTCTTCAAAATGGGGTGGGTAAAATAAATTGTCTGCTTGGCTATAAAATTGCATTCGGGTGGATCTCAAAAGCATGTAAAAAATTCAAAGGAAGGAAAGTAATCGTGGCGACGACGATAGAGTTTAAAGATATGGATCGTTTTTTGGAAAGTAGAGAAAGAACATAAAAATTATATCGAATATAAATTCTGCGTAAAAAATCCACAGAATCTACAGAAAAAGATTTTCATGGGAGATACATTGTATCTAAAAGATAAAAAACTACTAAGTGAATCTATAATATTGTTGTGGCCGATGTAAACAATCGGGGACAGGGCTGCCACCTAGTGAAGGTAAAGGGGCGCAGGGCTGCCACCTAGTCCCAAGCAGGGAAATTTTGGATAAGAGGGTTGATGACCCGGACGGATCGGGTCTGGAACAACGGTCCGATCCGAATGACCATGCCAGGCGAAGATTAAAGGGAAGGTGACTTGAAAGGCAGTGGTCGAGCAGTGCGGGTGTGAAAAAAAAGACGAAGAAAGGAATTGTTATTTTACACCTAAAGAAAAAAATAAGACGGGAAAAAATCTCAAAAGAAATTGAAGAAGACAGAGGCGGGAAGCAGGATCGGCAGGAATCTAAGGTAAGAGGTCGGTCCAGGAAGGAGAGCCCTAATAAATGGGCTTCTTCATTCCAGGACCGACCAGACTCGCATCTCCGGGAGAAAAAGCTAGGCCTGGCGTGGTCTTTTTTTTTCGGAATAAAAATCTGTAAAATAAAAAACTCAACGTTTGTTTGATTCGCGCGCCCCATCAATTTTGGCGCCTTACTTCGATTGAAGCCGGACCTGGAATGTTTTTATGAAACCCGGCCAAAGGTGTTGATATGGCCCAGCAAAGAAGGACCGCCGGCTACGAGAGAGGCCTTTATATATATATGTTTGTTCATAATCCGGAGAATTGCCCCACCTTCTCGGGGCTGGATTCCACCTGGGAAGAAATAAAGGAAGATAGCAGATCGCGATTTGAAATCCGATATATATATATTAAGAGAGAACAGTTTTGTGGGATAGATGTATTGATAATTTATTTATAGATTTAATACCTATTTATTAACCTAGTTGGTATATATGTCATTGTTAGTTAATTATTCTGTTTTATTTTTATTTCATATATATTCATTTTTTTTTTAATTTATACCTTTAAGGATGCTTTGTGAGCTCCGATAGCGGCCTTAGAAGCTAACAATTAAATAAATTTTCTTTTTTTTTGCGGTAGTCCCTACGTCTTAAGGAAATCTCTCTTAGGTAGGGGTATAAATCCGGGCGGAAAGCGAGATTATAATTATACTATTAATACATTATTATTATTTTTTTTAAGCCCGAAAGCGAAACCGAAGCGTCGGAACAAAAGAAGTAAATGATAAAGATAGGAAACTGAATAGCCATAATTGTATAATTTATGTAATAAAAATTTAATTAAGGAATGAAGACTGAGTAGAGGATAAAGTGGGGGTTAAGAAAGGATAATGGGAAAGTAAAAGGGGATTGAGAGAAAATGAAATAAGAGCAGACGCAAGAATTAGCCAACGTTCCGCTACGGACATGGAGGGCAGGCCAAACTACTCCATGTCATCAGGAGTAGGATAGAGATCCCGTAATGATCCGGTGAGGATGAGTGTTTTAAGTTTGTTTTTTTTCGATATGTTAGAATTTGAATTAAAATGTTGTGGGGAGTTTAGTGTTGCAAAACGTCTAACATATGCTGTTTGGTATGTGTTGGATGTTTGTTATTGTAAGCGGTCGAAATGGGAAGGGTCAGGGAAACCACGGCCCTGGATGAGCTAGCCGGAGCCAGACCCATGCCGATTGGCGGACCGTAGGACCAGAATCTGGTCATAAAAATATTTTGGGAAGAATATTTTCATTTAGTAAGAATGGAAAAAGGAATAAAGGAAAGCCCTTATTAGCGCTGTTATGTCAAAGTTGATTAGCCCAAAGTAAAAAATAGTACTCGATAATTGCCTTAATTATTCTTTTGTTGTTTTCAACTGATTAAGGCATCTCCGGCAGTCAGAGATCCAAAATATACTGTTGAACAAATTACCATATCGTCGCTAATATATTTATATTCTATGGGAGATATATGAGTTTTTTAACCATAGAATTAAGAAATATTTTTTCAACATGGAAGCATACTTTGAAATTATTCAAAAAGGCAAAACACAAATGAAAAATTTGTTTGTGAAAAACTTCAAGGGTTAGAAATTTGGCAGAGCAAATAAGATTGCCCAAAATGGAATCCGTAGTCCCATCAGTCCCATCATTCGCAGCTATAGGATATAGTTGGCCGATCCTTATGAAATTCAGCAATTCAGATTATTTTTTCAAAAATGGAATCTGTACCAAGTCCCATCTTTCTAACTTAAAAAACAACAAAGTTATGCCAATTCCGATCGTTCTATGACAGATATAGGATAAAGTCGGCCGATCCTTATGAATTTTGTACATACGATATTTTGGCCAAATATAACATGTGTGAAAAGTCTCAACTCTCTAACTTAAAAAACACCAAAGTTATTGCATTTTCGATCAATCAGTCTCTTAGTTTTAAAGATATTGAGTTAAAACTTTGCACATACCCTTCTTTTGTTTGCAGGCAGTCGGAAAGGCCGGGAACAGTCGACTATATCCTATGGCTGCCATATAACTGATTGATCGGAAATGCCATAACCTTGGTGTTGTTTAAGTTAGAGGGACTTTCCATACATGTAATTTTTGGCCAAAATATCTTATGTGCAAATATCCTATAGCTTTCATAGATCTATCGGAATTGGCATAACTTTTGTGATAACTTTGTGATAAGATTCCATTTTGGGCGAAATTTGGAAAATCGGATTAATTTCATAAGGATCGGCCGAATATATCCTACAGCTGCCATATAACTGAACGATCGGAAATGGTACAATATTGCTACTTTTAAAGATGCTTGGGGTGGTTTTAAATTTTTTATTAGAAAATTGATTCGATTGTGAAATTCT
Organism: Drosophila pandora; assembly: GCA_021223865.1. Classification (NCBI taxonomy): domain Eukaryota; kingdom Metazoa; phylum Arthropoda; class Insecta; order Diptera; family Drosophilidae; genus Drosophila; species Drosophila pandora. The sequence continues at coordinate 24,968 of JAJJHT010021789.1, forward strand.
CACAAGGGTCGGCCAACTATATACGGTCCGTTATATATATAATAATATAAGCTGCTACCTAACTGCAAGGGTATATCAACTTCGGCTCCGCCCGAAGTTAGCTTTCTTTTCTTGTTCTGTATGAACAACATGCTTCAAACCTATATAAGGTTATTTCTGTTCCAGTTAGAGCAGAAATGTAGACTTTTTTAGCACAGATAGACTCTAAATATTTGGTATGCAACTTCGAAATAGATTCATACCTCCTGATCACAGTGTCTTCTATTAAAAATCGTTAACTTGTTTACGCGACTCCCGCTGCTTATGTGAAAGACCACCCCCCGCCAAACCAACCGAAGGGTACTGCCGCATGACGAACGGCTTGAATCGCGAAGTAGAACGGATAGTTATTAATAATAGAGAGCTATGTTTTTTGAATTTTTTGTTGTATTCGTTTTCGGTCTTAAAGGGGTTGATTGTGCGGTACGACCAATGCTTCGCACAACTTCGGCTTACTGAAACTTCTGTCTTAGTCCTCCATTGCGCGCACTCTTCAGGGCTCTCAGCTCCTTCATAGCCTTAGCCACGAGCTCGGCTATGGCTTCCCATTTGAATTCGACTGCAGCATTTGTGGTACCATGCTCGCGGGTCCTTTAAGCTATCCTCAAGATTGAGGCGTTCCTCGTCGAAGCTCCGAAAGTCGAAGAGAGCATGCAAAGCGTCCTCTTTCGTGCCGGAATCGCTTCAGATAGCTTCGGAAGCACCAGTGGCCGATAAGGTAAAAGTCCACCTCGTCGTGCTTCCTCCGGTCCATACTCCCACATCCGGAATGAGCTTATGCGTTCAGCGTCTCTTCGTGGAGTGCTCTCATGAGCTCTTGGCCGACACCCTCGTAGTGTCATCCTGAGCCGTATCGGCCACCTTCGACTTTTCCCGGACTAGTCCCGTCCGATACCTTCATGAAGGTGCAGGTCGTCGGCCTCAATGCCGCGCGCGTAAGACCGCACGATCATTGCCTCGGCCCACACCAGGACGACCTTCGTCGTGTCGCTTGCCATCTTGTGAGCATACTCCAGGTGCTCCCGAAATAAGAGCCGCGTATCCAGCATCACTCCAATATATTTAATAGCTCTCCTTGAGGGAATGACCACTCCGTTTTGTACGGTGCCAATTGTAGGCCGGCGGTGGAAGCCCAAGCCTTTACTTTCTTGATCGTACAGTTCTTTATGGTTTCCACCTCCCCGAATTTTTTCTCCACGACCACTACTGCAAAATCGTCAGTGAATCCAATTATGGATGTTCCCTCGGCCATTGGAATTCTGAGAACTCCATCGCACATCACATTCCAAAGCAGTGGCCCCAGCACGGGGACGCCACTCGATCGTGTCGACTAGCACAGTTCTATTGCTCAGGTAGCTGTCCACCATCCTTAGGAGGTACCGCGGTATGTTCAGCCTCATCAGCGCCTCTAAAGTCCGTGACCAGTTCGCCGTGTTAATGGCGTTCTTTATGTCGAGGATACGGATATGGATACCAGGCAGTACTTTTTAGCACCTCCTTCTCACCGAGTACTTTGTATGTGCGTCCGCTGTCGACTTACCCTTCCGGAAGCCTGCTTATGGCCGCCTGTAGCTTCGTTGCTACGATTTTTTCCAGCACCTTGCCCCCGAAGTCTAACAGGCGAATCGGTCGATAGGAGGCTGCTTGCCCGGGTGGCTTACCAGGCTCCGGTAGTAGGAGTAGCCTCTGCACTTTCCATATTGTCAGTAAGGAATCCTCCAGCAGGCACTGGTTATATGGCAGCCATCTTCTCCGTTATCAGCGCCAGGGCGATCGTCAATGCCGTATTTGGCACCGCGTCTGGGCCGGGGGCGTTGCTGGGGGCTAGTTTTCTGGCCACCTTACGCACCTCCTCGGCTGTGAACACCTCCACCGACTCCACTTCAAAGTTCTTCAGGTTCGGCCGCGTTTATTCATTCTGCTTGCTAGGGAAGAGAGCGTCGATTATGACCTTCAACGATTCGTGGTCAGAGGGGGCCTGGTTGCCTTCCCTTACCTTCTTGGTGACTATCCTGAAGGCCTGACCACACGGGACATTTCCTGCCTCGTCACACAGCTTCAGAAATGAAGCTGTGACATCCCTTCTGCTCTCTCGTGTGATTTTTTTTTAGGGCTTTCGTCGCTGCCTTTTATTCCAAGCGCCTCTGTTCCTGTGTGTCCGTGTCTCGCTCGCGCTGCAGCATCTCCTGGCCTTTAGATACTTTACGGAGTGACGAAATTTGACTGGTTGACTCGTTGTGTAGAACCAGGTCCAGGGGAGCCAGTATCTCCAGCAGGGCTCTACCTCTGGCATTTGTGGTAGGAGGTGGTACCCCCACTCCTGGGCCCACACGTTTATGTTTCCTGCTATGAACACTGGGTACTTGCCTCTGGCGTCGGTCACTAAATCTTCCAAGACCTTACAGAAAGCATCCAGGGACAGGCTGGATGATAGGTAGCAGATGTATACCCAGATGCCTTTCCACTGTGCTTTTGCGAACCCTTTGCCCCTCTTGGCTCGACTTGGCGCTTGCATTGTCCCGTTGCAGAACCATATTGCCTTGCCTTGCCTGAGATGTCTGTCACCCACTCCTCCCCCAGTCCGACGCTGTACGGCTCACTAAGGATGGCCACGTCTGCCCTCGCTTTGACCACCGAGTGTCGCAGGAGGTCTTGCCCCGCTCAACAGTTATTCAGATTGAGCTCAATCACTTCCATCCTGCTCTATCATTAATAGCTACTTTGAAGTGAGGACACCTTCGACTACCGGCCTAGTGTTTGGTGTCCCGCTCGCCCCTTTCTGCGCATACAAAGCATACGCTATCGTTGGGGCATCTGGCTATTTTATGCGCTTTTTCTTCGCAGCGGATGCAGCACCCACTCCAATCGGTAGTGCTTCTGCGCCTACCAGCGATATGGCCAAATTCCAAGCATCTGTAGCACCTCGGTTGGTTGTCCCTTGCTCGGATCCGACACACTGTCCAACCAACCCTCACTCTTCTTTTGCTCACCACTGCTCGACCACTACCACTGTACTGCTCGACCATCGCCGCGCGGATATCTCCTTCCGTCACCAAGGGGTCGAGGTACCTTATCTTCATGTATTGGAGCTTGCTGTCCTCAACGCCGGAACTGCAAGTGGGAAAACATTGCAATCGAAAGAGAAGGAGTCAAGGGAAAGCTGCGCTTACCCCGTCCCCCTAGGACATCCATTGGAATTCCGGGGCCGGCCTGTCATCCAAGCTGAGCCACGGGAATACCTTTACTCCTACATCTCAGGTGAGCCGTAGTACGAGTTATACGTATTTTGTTCCACCACAGGGCCAAGAACTGTATCTACCTGAGTTAATTTTTCTAAAACCCAAGCTCATCTTTCTGTTGTATTGGGGGATACAAAACATAAGTCAAGTAGCTGACTTAAAAAACTCCTGACGCGGTTGATTTGTATTTGGAAAATCTTCAACATGCATGCAGTGAAACTGTGATATGTTCAGGGAGTTAGAGATGGCAAGTGTTCACTATTTAACCAAGATAGTTTCGATAGATTAAAGGTACCGCGAGCCACTTGTAGGTCACTAACGGACATAAGATTAAAAAATTACTGAATAGCTAATAAGTGATGCCAATATGTAGGCAGTTATGATGACAGTGAGATATAAGAGATAAGATAAGACCAGATGATAAAGAAGGATTGAGCAAACAAAATCATTTTAACGCAAAGAAATTTAAAATCACAAAACTCTTGCAACTTCTTCTGTTCAGAATCGAAATTGAAGTCAATAGAGTCTAATCCGCCTTCTCTTCTCAGATTTATATCGGGTCTTAAAGTGGTGTACCTTTCTGATCTCCGGTTTAAGCCAGGAGTTCAGTAAAGACTCTATTAAAGAAAGGCCCAAGATAAAATTTGCACCCTTCCAATGGCGAGAGGTTGTCCGTTTCAGTGCAGTCGCTGCTTGCAGCTACTAAAGTGGCTACTGTTCCAGCAGTGAAAGCTCATTATCCTGCAATTGACAAGTGCGCCTCCGCCAAGAATACCGGAATGAAGTTTCCCGTCACCCTCGTCATTCTGTTGGCGCTGACCAAACAAATAGTTACCAAAATAGTAGTTATAAACCTTTAGTTACGACTGATGCCAAGATCGCCGTTGCCAAGTCCAACGCTGCCAGGATTGTTTCGGTAACGGCCGCCTATTCCTTGGATTTGGATTCTGCAGTCGACTTCAATCCGCATCGCACGCCTGACATAGGCGCTCGCTGGATGACTCTGGGTCGGGATGGATACAAAAGCCAGCAACCAAGAATTATAGACCTTTGGATCATGAGTAAGATTACCTGATAGAGGTGTCCTATTCCCCTGGTTATTTTAGTTGAATTTACAAAGGGGGGAGGATGTTGGAACTTGGGGCAGCATCAATTATTGTAACTATCACTTATAAGATCCCTCAGTGTAACTAGCCGCTGCGGTCCACTTCTTCTTCTTTGATTCTCCCATATTTGCATGCGCTTTGTTATTCCAAGTTAGTACTAACTTGTATTTTGGAGCTAATATCGACCGGCTGCTACTTTGATTTGTTGAGCACAATTAAACCCAAATCAAGATTGAAATTGAACAATGAACCCTTGGTCTATTAATTTAAGCTATCAAAAAGCTAGTAGCGTTACGGGGCGATCGGGCAAATAATAAAAGCTGGACTCCAATAAGATTAGAATTTTTTTTTTTCTTTGCCGTACTCCACCGATGTTTTTGTGCAAATATGTTCTCCATCTAAAAGCGCGGCGAACAGATCGTCTCAGACATCGGCAATGGCTCACGTATCTTGATGGATGACGTGAGCCTCGAGTGGAAATACTTAAATTTATTAAAATGTTCTACTCTCTTCATGGACTTTGGTAAGACAAATACTTGTCTTACAATAGGCCAATGTCTTACGATGTCTTACAATACAATGGAATAACCTTTAAGGGTTTTGGGGATTTAGGAGTTTAAGTTTTAAATTAAATCAGTTTGGAAAAAAGGTATATTATAGTCTGTCACAAACGCGATTCCTGGATAGCTTAGAGGTTTGCATGTCGGTCCAGTATACAAAAGCACTAAGGTTCGAATCCCAGGGTGAGTAATTAATAAACATGGTTTGCAATATTAATAATGTGTTACCTAACATATTAATTCAGTTTATAACATAAACAGCAATTTTTAAGGAATACATTAAAAATAATAATTATCAAATTTGGAGATTGTAAGGGGAATTTTTTTTTTTTTTTATTTTGGGTCATGAACGCGACCTGATTTAGCCACGATTTTCAGCGCGGAAACATGCTTTCTTTTCGGGGCTGATTCTGCTCTGAAATTCGGGTCTGAATCAGGGGTGATTTCAAGACAAATATCACTCGTGAATCCGGATTCGAAATCAGAGCGGATTCTGGGCTGATTCATGCCTAAAATCAAATTCCGGGCCGAGAGGACATTTTCAAAAATTTCAGTACAAAATTCCGGGCCGCTTGTTCTAGATTTCCGGGCGGATTCCGGGGTGATCCGGTGGACGCACGGGTAAATCCGGGGTGATTCGAGGGTGATTGGTACTGCTGGATTGAAACGGCATAAAAATAAAATAAATAAATAAAACAGCGACAGAAAAAAGTTGTCGTAAAAAATAAATAAAATAAACATAAAAAGTGGTAAAAAAAAATTAAATCTTGCATAAAACACTTTAAACCAACAATGCAGTGAAAAAGGGAGCTGTAGGGTACCCTCGCCCTCCTCCGTGGGAATCAACAAACCGAAACGGAGAAAAGCCGATGGAAACTTGCGAACTATTTTAAAAATTAATAAATATAAGAAAATGTAAGTAGGCTATTTGTTAAAAATTGTCAAGCTTATAGTGCAAGGAAAAAATTTAAAAATAAAACGAATAAGAAAGATTCACTAGGCCTGTGATGATTACATGCTTCTAAAAAAAGTATATGAAAAAATTATTTTTTCTCTTAAATCTGAGTATGAATGAAAGCGCGCAGCTAACTCATTTCTACTCCATATTCATAAAAAAAGTACGGTGAGAAATCTGTCCCAGAATTTGAAGGGAAACAGGAGAATTACGTCTCCTGAAAGCAGGCTGTTATAGCAGGATATATGTATGGTGTTCGAGCCTTATGAGGGCAGCAGTCGATTCTATCAGCTGCGTCGGCTGCATTATCTTCACATAATACAGTTCAATTTCCATGCCATACTGGCACGCTTAGACCTCACGTATGCGGATAAAACTCTGACACATGTAATTCAACAAGAATTGAGCATGGTAAGGCAAGGAGATTCGCCTTTACTTAAATACTATGATGAGGTAGCTTCCGTTCCTGTTTCCGGTTTCCTAACGCTTCTAACAAATTAAATGACCCATAACGCTAACGCAGCAGCCATTCTGAACCAAAAATTTAGAAACGACACCCTGCAAAAGTTCATATCCGGCATAAAAAAAATCATTTAAGATGGCCGTATTTCCTGCACAACCACAATGGACTTCAAGTTTTGGCTCAAATCCGAATCGAGCAACGAAAGAAGTGTAAAAAAAAATTGTTCTCGTTGGATCCCGCATAATTTGACAATCGCTCAAAAAAAGGCTCGTGTGGATTGGTGCAAAAAAAAATGTGAAAAAATACAATCGCGGTGTTTCAAAAGACCTTTATGAGATCGTCACAGGTGACGAATCATGGATCTATGTTTATGAGCCCAAAAAAAAACAGAAATCGACCGTGTGGGTCTTCGAAGACGCGCCAAATCCAACGAAAGTTGTTCGTGGAAGAAGCACTTCGAAGCAAATGGCCTGTTTCTTGGGTAAAAAAGGTCATGTGGCGACTGTTCCGCTTGAGCAACATAGGACGGTCAATTCTGAGTGGTACACCACAATTTGTTTGCCTAAAATCTTCGGAGAAATTTGAAAAACGAGCAAGAGAAGACGGAACATTCAGCACCATGACAATGCGAGCTCTCACACATCAGCTCAAACCAGCGCCATTTTGACCGGCTAAAATGACGAATTGATGGGTCATCCGCCATACAGCCCTGACTTGGCACCCAATGACTTCTTTTTATTCCCGCACATCAAGAGAAAAATGCGTAGTCAACGATTTTCGATGACAGAAGATGCTGTTGAAGCGTTCAAAAACCATGATTTGGAGGTGTCTCAATCGGAGTGGACAAAGTGCTTTGACAATTGGTTTGAGCGCAAGCAAAAGTGTATAAGTCTTGCTGGAGAATACTTTGAAAAACAAAACCATTTTTAACCAGAAATATATATAGCAAGCCTCGTACGCCATTAGGAATGCTTCTGCAGTGCCAAATATTTGTTGCAGCCTAGGATATGATGCGTTTAAAAAAAGTGTTTATAGCTTTTTAGGACATTTTCAATGTTTCTCAAATAAAATTACACGAGCTTAAAAAATCTTGTCCGTCGCTTTTCGCTTCTGTGACTGTAACGATTAAACAAGAAATATTTGTGAGTACTGCTGCCGCTCGTAAATCGATCGTTAATTTCTTGTTATAGTTCCGGCGCTAACAATATTCCTCACTCCAACGCGCCCAGAACACTATTGTAAGAAGGAGACTCTGCCAAGCATCCAGACAGTTAAAGTTGAGTGCAGTATGGTCTGGTTCGAAGAACGTTGAAGGAGGGCCGCCGTTAAGAAAATGGATTTTCTAAAATCTTTAATTAACGATTGAGGTCATGTGGCATAACAAAGTCTTAAATTCCTTGAACCCAAGATCGATGTGACCAACTGCTCGATACAGGTTTTGTCGTCTTAACTTCTGCTTTTCACAGACCAAAATGGGGAGAGCGTGCAAGAATAAGCAGCCAATCCCACAAAATTGCTAGCATTGTCCGATATCTGCCTGGGCTTACGTTGCGTCTAAATAAACCGTTTGAGCGCACCGTTTGAAAAGGCCTCAGACGTTTATGGGTGCCACTCCAGACTTAGATCATAACTGTCGACAATCAGACCCAGACAAGATGGAAACGCAAGCTGCATACGCATCCAACTGGCGTCACAGAATCCGTGGAGTTCCAACTTTTCTTTTAGGAAATGGCTAAAACGAGAAAACTAAATACGCTGAGTTTGATCAAAAATTGAACAGATTTTCTGCAACTCGAAGAGCAGGGAATAGGGAAGGCTTTCCTCCTACTATAAATTACCTTGAAACCAGAAATAAAATCTTTGCCCAGATTACTATAGGACCTACTAAGCACATCGGCTCATAACACCGAGCGACGGAAGATAGGATAGATCTCCTGGATGGTTTTGTGATGGGCTAAAGGACTTCAAAGGAAAATAGTGGAAGGTCAGCAGAAGGGTCCCAGGCTAGTCCAAGCGCCTTTGTGTACGGGCTGCTATCGTCGAATTTCGAGTAAACCTCTGGGTTGTTGGAGCACGACTTCATCAATTGAAACCGACCCTTATTCAAAAGGCTCCATGTCTGCGCTATTATATCATCAGCCTCAGTCATCATCGGGGTACCAGTTGGTGCATTGAGCGAACAGATAAAAAGTACCTGGCCTAGTGCCATACGTCACGGTATCGAGCTTGAAAACCAGCGGTATGCGAAGCAACACATCTTACTAATGTATCCCATTGTAACGACTAGGTAGGACCGAAACCAAAGCAAGGAATGACAAAGCTTATGTGAAACCACAGGCTGGACATCAGGTCATCATTGAGAAAATACCCAGTGGATGTGGCTACCGAACCCATAAAACGCAACTCACAGAAGTTACAAAGAACGAAATACTGGCACTCACCTCGCAATTGCGGCACCAGAGACATGTAACGCAGATCCTTGTTGAAAGAAGCTATTGGGTCCTTAAATTTGGATGACGATCCAGCTTACATTTAAGCGAATGGAGCCGACGTGAGGCCTGGATATAGGATTCTACCATAATCTAAAAGATGTGCTTCATTGGAAGATGAACCAAAGAAGCCGGATTCAAGCCGGACGGGATGGCTGGCGGAGAGAACATCGCAATCGTGCTCTCCCATAGTTGCCTAAACGATCGACTCAGTGCTGGCTAATTGTCAGAAGAGACGGGGAAGGTAATTGAGACGATCGTTAAGATTATTTTTAGAGTCAAAAGGAATCACATTGTGTGTCCTAGCTGGATTTGTTAAAGTGATGATATAAAAATATTGGAAGTTTGAATAAAAAATTTGGAGACATCAATGTTCAGGCCAGAATGGGCGAGACTCCAGACAAACATTCAGTATATTCGATTCGATTCAGAACGATGTAGCGGAAATTGGCTGGGCAGTCGCGATGTGATGAGATCCTGAGAACCTGACTCCAGTTGCGCTCGGCAAAGAGGGAAGGCCACGGACGAGAATGTTGGCGGTGTGCAAGAACACTTCATCAATGTGGCGATACTGGGTCACAAACGTGATAGCTGGCGGAGGCTGAGAACACGTTCCAGCTGAAAGAATATCAAATATAAATAGCTTTCGATTTCCCTATAATTCAACTCCTCCAACTTCCACAAGTATTTGAAGCTTCGCAGGAAAAGCTCCGAGTGCAGTTGTCTATCATCACGTCAGATGAGTTAGTGTGCAGCAGTCCCAAAAACACATGTACCACAAATACCAGCAAAGCGCATGCGAAACTGAGAGAAACAAATAAAATAGAAAATGGAGAGAAACCAAAAAAATTGGATAAAAACCATTGTTGGGCCAAGCAGCCACCAAAGAATGCATCTAAAATAATTATAATATGCTAAGCTGCAGCTGTTGTTATCAGCATGTTTCGTCTCTGTTTTGTCCCCAGTTTCGCATGCGCTTTATTGGTATTTGTAGCGTATGCGCTTTGGGGAGCTTTGGTTGAGCTTCTGCGCAAGCTCTTGGTTGTGGGTTTGTTGTGATTTGGAGTTTATTGGAGCCGCATATATTAGGGTTAAATTGAGCCAAAAATAAATATATGGAAACTACAATTTGAAACGTGTATAGTTATTCGGCTGCTATTAAAAACTACTAATAGCATAACATTGGTGACCCCGACGTGATCTCATCCCGGTTTATTATTGTGATCAGCATTAAAAGTGCAAAGAAAACACCCTTGTTGTTGTTGCTACAAGTTGCATTTCAATTGAAGAATGGAGTCTGGAGCTGAGATTATTGGAGCTGCTGCCGCAAACCGGGAAAGGATGCTGCGGAGAAGAGCAGAGGTGGCCTGCCAGGAAATGGAGGCGCTGCATCATAAGGTGAAGGCTGCGGCGCGGACTGAGGATTCTTCCATTATGGCGCTGGAGTCGGTGGAGAAGCGTTTGCGTGAGCGGTTCACAGCGCTTCAAGAAGAGTTGGAGGAGCTTAATTTTAGCGACATCGGGAGTGATCTGTATTGGAAATTCTCGCAGCTGGCGACTGATGTGGAAGTGGAAATTCAGGTGGAGGTTGCCAAGCGCTCCATTAGAATCGCTGCCCACTCCACACTTCTCGACGGCGTATCGCCAATGCCATACAAGCCAGCCCCCTCCTTGCCACCGTTGCCGATGCCAACATTCAGCGGCGGCTATGCCGAGTGGCCGGATTTCTTCGCCCTTTTTAAGACCACGATTGACAGCCATCCCCACCTAACGAAAACGGAAAAGCTCCGGTGGCTCATTTCATGCCTGCGCGAGTCAGCCTTGGATACGGTGAGAGCTCTGGAAATTACTGACGCGAACTACGATGTGGCCCTTGACCTATTGCGCAATCGTTTTAGTAATCGGCGTTTAATATTTCAGTCTCACATTAATGAGATCCTGCAGCTTCGTGTGGTCGAGCCAGGGTCTGTTGCTACGTTGCGGGAGCTATCGGATCGGTTCAATGGGCATATGCGGGCTCTTATGAGTTCCGGATCAGCTGCCGAGATCCAAGGATGTTTGCTTATCCAGATTATCCTGCAGAAGTTGGATCCAGCCACAAGGGCCAAGTGGGAAGACACTCTCGCCGGAAGCAACGACAGCCTTCCGTCTTGGGAGTCCATGGCACGATTCTTGGAGCAAAGGTGCCGGACTCTTGAATGCGTCGACTTTTCGTTGGCGGCGTATCCACCAACTTACCAAGTGGGCCGAGGTAGATCTTCGTGCATGGTTATTAACGCCCGTCCTGCTCTATGCGCCCTGTGTGGTATTGCGGTGCACGAGCTTCCTTCTTGTTCAAAGTTTAGTTCTTTGACAATTGAGGAACGGTACGACGAAGTGCGGCGTCTGGCTCGCTGTTTTGTTTGTCTGGAGGATGGCCATCTCGCTCGCGGATGCTCAGCTTCCCGCTGCTCGACGTGCAATCACCGTCATCATACTCTGTTGCACCCTCGCGGGCAGGTTTCACCCACACGAGTCTCGCGTCCCATCGGTGCAGTTGCTGGTGCGAACCCATCCCGCTCAATCAACCTTGTTATGAACCAGGATCGCAACGCTGAGCTAGTGCTCCTGCCAACAGCAAATGTACTCGTTCGTGGTCGATCTGGAGACTTCCTGCCTTGCCGAGCGTTATTGGATTCCGGTTCACAAGTACATCTCATCTCGTCGCGGCTGGCGAATGAACTTCAGCTTGGCCGCTCCAAATGCTCCACAACGGTGGCCGGTTTCGGCGGCGCTGGATTTGAAACAGATGGAGCATCCGTTAATGTGTGCTTGAAGTCCTGCCTTAGCACATATTCAGTGGAAATTGAGGCTGTTGTAGCTTCACATATAACGGACTATCAGCCTAGCCAGGACATAGATGCTTCGGGCTGGAAGATTCCTGGCAATATGGACCTAGCTGACCCCAACTTCCACAAAACGCAGCGAGTGGACCTGCTGATTGGAGCCGGCTTATTCTTTGACCTGTTGTCGGCTGGCCAAATCCAGTTAGGTCACGGGCTCCCAATTGCTCAGAACACTCGATTTGGCTGGGTGTTTTCTGGCCACGGTGGACTATCACGGGATGTGTCGGCGCTCTGTGGTAGGGGGGACAACCCATGGAATAACCTCTGCAATAATGTGACTGCTGCCCCTTCCGACATTGTTATTGAAGGCCCACCCTTCAATGGGGGGAGGATGTTGGGCCATGCAGCCACCAAAGAATGCATCTAAAATAATTATAATATGCTAAGCTGCAGCTGTTGTTATCAGCATGTTTCGTCTCTGTTTTGTCCCCAGTTTCGCATGCGCTTTATTGGTATTTGTAGCGTATGCGCTTTGGGGAGCTTTGGTTGAGCTTCTGCGCAAGCTCTTGGTTTTGGGTTTGTTGTGATTTGGAGTTTATTGGAGCCGCATATATTAGGGTTAAATTGAGCCCAAAATAAATATATGGAAACTATAATTTGAAACGTGTATAGTTATTCGGCTGCTATTAAAAACTACTAATAGCATAACAACCATTGTTACTGGTCAATATCAGAGCCAGTTAAGATAGTTTTAAGCAGTTGTGTCTTTGGCTGCTTCGCCGAACAAAACTAAAATGAAAAATTGGAAAGCCGTTTTTTCAGTTGGATTATATATATAAGCTGTCAAAAGTTTCGTTTCTTCTTCATTTATTTATTTCTATTTTATGCCAATTTTTTACAGATGTAAACGGAAAGATATGCTTTCTAGTCGTCTTGAAAATGTGACCCAAACAATTTCAATGATACTTCAAGGTTACGATATACGCCTCAGACCCAATTTCGGCAGAGAGCCTCTTCATGTGGGAATGGACTTAACCATAGCAAGCTTCGACGCAATATCAGAAGTTAACATGGTATGTATTATTAGTCACTTAACCTATATAATGTCATCGACCAAATTCGTAGGTCCTAAATAGCTTATACTTTTCTTTCATCAATGCCTTGGCTCACATGATTCATATTTTCTACGTCTTTTTCGCTAGTTAACAGTGTCGGTATATATATATTATACAACAAATATATTATACTTTATAATATATATATATTGGATCGTATTTAGTTGGCCGATCCGTATTAGAATTACTCCATCAAATCAATTTTTTAATAAAAATGTTGTAAACAGCCCCAAGCATCTTTAAAAATAGCAAGGTTGTGCCATTTCCGATCGTTCAGTTACATGGCAGCTAAAGGATAAAGTCAGCCGATCCCTATGGAAAGTATAGAGGATGCGCTTTATAGGCCGATTAAACCATTGAAAAACTTTAAAGAAAAGCAAAACGAGCACATTTTCGAGTTAGTATCATTTAATATCGATAGATGCAATTTATTTGGTCCAATTTAAAAAAAATATCAATGAAATAGCCACCTTTATTGGCCACGCCAAATTCTGCTCTTATTGCCACATTTTTCACTCTCTCATTTTGGCACGGATGCTGTCCTTTAGCTCGTCGAAAGTTTGAGGATTACAAGCGTAAACTTTCCTCTTCAAATAACCTCACAGAAAAAAGTCGAGTTAACACAATTGACTTGTTATTATACCCTTGCAAAGCGTATTATGCAAAGCAGTGAAGGAGACACCTCCAACCCTATAAAGTATATATATTCTTGATCAGGATCACCTCCTGAGTCGATATGAGCATGTCCGTCTGTCCGTCTGTCTGTTTCTACGCAAACTAGTCTCTCAGCTTTAAAGCTATCGACTTGCAACTTTGCACACATCCTTCTTTTGTTTGACACTACTTATCCATCATGTTGATGGACATGGCGTTCACATTGTTTGGAGGCAAGGCATTCGCTGCTGGTCAGTGACTTGGCTGCTCGAAGATAGCCAGCTTTGTTCCCAATAACCCCTAAGGGCTTTTGACATGGTGGTGTGGAGCACCATCTTCGTGGATCCTCATGCATGTGCAACTTAAAAAAGCACTCCCAGTTTTAGCTGCTATGAAGGTTGGGGACTGGTCATCCCGGCGGCCGGCGAAAGCCCGACGAAATTTAGCACTCACTTTTATTTATTGCCAAGCTGACACCCACACTGCTTCCCCACTGTCCAACAATGCACAAGCACTCTGTAGCACTTTCCTCAATCCTGGAACGCGACTGGCCCTCAACCATGATGAGCAAGTCGCCCGCATACGCGTAGCACTTGCATACCTGCTCGAGCTGCCACAGCAGGAGTTCCATATGGCCAATGGCCACCGATGGAGCCCTGTAGACAACCACGAGCCAAATCCTTTCTGACAACCTTATTTGTAACGTGTAACGATTGGTAATGTTCAAAACAATCCGAGAATCTGACCTGCTCGTCGCCTTTGGGAGTGTGGTCTTGCTTTTGCCAGACTCTATTATTATTACACATTTTTATTACTAAGTTGAGTTGAGCTAGAGTTAAGCGAGCTTGCGACAAACTAAGAAAATCGGAAGAATAAATTCGGGAGAGAAATGACAGACAAACAGAGAGACTACTACTTCTTTAGCAAGACACTGATGTTGCTGTGCTTGTGAATTGCCCACCATACCTACGATCACGGTCGCTATAACATCGCTCTGGTGATCCCTATTACACCCTACATTTGGGCCAACACCAGCTGAGTTCATTTTATTCCAGTTTTTTAATAGGAGATGCATGAATTTGGTGCATTATTATTTCTTATCATGATGTTAGGACTTTAGTTCAATTAATAACAGTTGAATTTGTTAACAAACTATGCGATGTAATTAGATGTATGAATTGTTTAATTAAATACAATGTAAAAATGAATATAATGTAATGTGTGAATTCAGATATCGACCTAAACTACTAGTAACTCTTTTGCTTTCATAATGTTCTCATATATTTTCGTTTCTTTAAGTTTTGATTTGATTGAGATTAACTTTATTCTATGTTTAAAAGGGGCAAATTAACTGAGGTATGGTTTATTCATCCCCAAGGCCTTTGAAGTTATAGAAAGTCTGACTTTTCCAAATCATGTGTCAGAAACAGGAAGTTAAATGAATAAAGGAGTTGATGACTTTCAATTCTTAAAATCCTGCGACGAATCCTCGTGGTGCAGCTGTAAAGGAGCTTTATGGCTCGTGGCCATTGTTGCTGTAAGTTTTGGTGCAGAATTTTTAACAAATTACATGAGCCGCAGTAGAAGATTAGACTAAACCCATTTGCCTTAATTAAATTCTTATACATTTTACTTCGCTTATAGTCAATAACTTTCTTCACTGATCTTAAAAATTTCCTTTGAATTTAACATATTTTCTTATAACTTTGCAGAAGGCACTATTTAAATTTTAAAGATTTTTGAGAAATCGGAGTGTAACATTTATTCCGATAAAATTTTTACAATTTTGTATTCAATAATTCAATTTTAATTCAACTAGTCATTTTTTTTATAATATTGTTGGCTGTTTAAATTTTTATAATAAAGGAACTGTCTTCAGGTAAAACAAGAAAGGAAAGCTAACTTCGGGCGGAGCCGAAGTTGATATACCCTTGCAGTTCAGTCGCAGTCCGCTAGGTGGCGCCACCCATCTTATTTTATTAGATATGTAGCGGATCGTATATAGTCGGCCGATTCTTATGAAATTTGGCATATTGAATTATTTTTCCCAAAATAGAATGTGTACCAAATCCCATCTTTCTAACTTAAAAAACACCAAAGTTATGTCAATTTCGATCGTTCTATGACAGCTATAGGATATAGTCGGCCGATCCTTATGAAATTTTGTACACAAGATATTTTGGTCAAATATAACATGTGTGGAAAGTCCCAACCCTCTAACTTAAAAAACACCAAAGTTATGGCATTTCCGATCAATCAGTTATATGGCAGCTATAGGATATAGTCGACCGATCCCGGCCGTTCCGACTTATATACTACCTGCAAAGGAAAGAAGGGTGTGTGCAAAGTTTCAACTCGATAGCTCCAAAACTGAGAGACTAGTTTGCGTAGAAACCGACAGACAGACAGACAGACAGACAGACAGACAGACAGACGGACAGACGGACAGACGGACAGACGGACAGACGGACAGACGGACATGCTCATATCGACTCAGGAGGTGATCCTGATCAAGAATATATATACTTTATAGGGTCGGAGATGTCTCCTTCACTGCGTTGCACACTTTTGACCAAAATTATAATACCCTCTGCAAGGGTATAAAAAAGCGACAGCTGTGAGCTGAGAGACAAAAAAACTAGGGTTAAATCCGTTCTCTTGGCTCCCTGACCAGCCCTATTTAGAGACTGATTTTATAAATTTTTTACTACTTTATTTCTCTTTCTGCAGACGTTCGATGATTTATTTCCCGCGCAGGAATGGGTTTTTTTTTTTTTTTTTTTGGATTGCGCCATTGAGGTGGAAATCTATCCGAGATACTATTGGCCCGTACCAATAGTATGCACGAT
Organism: Drosophila pandora; assembly: GCA_021223865.1. Taxonomy (NCBI): domain Eukaryota; kingdom Metazoa; phylum Arthropoda; class Insecta; order Diptera; family Drosophilidae; genus Drosophila; species Drosophila pandora. Next base: position 41,262 of record JAJJHT010021789.1, read on the forward strand.
TCACCGGCGCGTCTAGCCAGTGCCTACGTACTAAAACCACCCCCACACACACCACAGACCCCGCGGAACCACTGTAAGGTATTACTTCGCGGGCAAGGGTTGCCTAACCTAGGCATTCTCTCTTAAGCGACGTTCATTTTCTAGTCTTCTTAAGTCGCCCTGTGTTTAAGCTATAACCTGGCTAACCCGGTTCCACTGCTCCTCTGCCTTGCACATGTATCTTATTAGGTGCTCTGGTGCTGGTAGAGCTCCTGCTCTTGCACGGTACCTCCTACACAAATAGAGTATGTGCTCTGGGTCCTCATCTGCTCCTGGGCAGTTAGGGCATTCTGGGCTTTCCTCGTGCCCGATCCTGTGGAGGTACTTTCTATACCCTCCGTGGCCTGAAAGAAACTGGCTAAGTTGGTAACTCACCTGGGCCTTGTCTCTTTCGATCCACTCCTGTAGGTTGGGGATTAGCCTATGCGTCCATCTTCCTTTGGTCGCTGAATCCCACCTCTCCTGCCAAATGGATAATGACCGTTGCCGGGCGGACCTCTTGATGGCCTCCCGGGGTGCCGTACTTCCCTCTTGTTGGATGGATTTGTATATTTCCTCCGCTTCGGTTGCCAGAATGTCTATGGGGATCATTCCTGCCAAAACGAGGGCTGCATCCTCCGAGATCGTCTTGAAACCCGATATGACTCGTAGCGCTGCGAGCCGGTACGATGCGCCTAGCTTCCTTTTAAGCCCTAGGTTTCCTCTTACTGATGCTGCCCATATAGGCGCTGCACTCAGTAGGACCGACGTGACGACACTGACCAGAAGGCGTCTCCTGCCTTCTTTTGGGCCTCCAATGTTTGGCAACATCCGAGATAGTGCTCCTTGGATTCCAGCTGATTTTTTGGTCACGTAGTCCACGTGAGCTCCGTAAGACAGCCTGTTGTCCAGCATGACTCTTAAATACTTTATTGCGCCCTTAGATCTTATTGGGCAGTTGCCCACTTGGATGGTGATATGTTCCACCTTTTTCCTGCTTGTGAAGAGGACCGCCTCCGTTTTGTGCACCGCCAGGTCTTGTCCCGAGTCCGCCATCCATGCCGAAATGCACTTTATCGCATTGTTCGCCTTAGTCTCTACTTCCTTAGTTTCTTTGGCCACCACCAGTAGGGCGAGGTCGTCCGCGAAGCCAATGAGCTTACATCCCTCCGGTAGCTCAATCCTGAGAACTTCGTCGTACATGATGTTCCATAGGAACGGTCGAAGAACCGATCCTTGTGGAACACCCGCTGTCACCTCGTACTTTTTCGTTCCTTCCTCGTTCCTTCCTTCGTTCCTTCCCTCTCATAGAGCAGTGTCCTGTCTGAAAGATAGCTAGAAATTATCCGTTGCAGGTATACCGGGGTTCCTGCCAAGAATAAGGCTCTGTGAATGCGTGACCAGTTTGCCGAGTTAAAGGCGTTGCGGATGTCTAATGTTATCATCGCGCAGTACTCCTTATCGCCCCATCTCCACCTAGATCCTGCGATGGCAGCTTCAGCCATGTCGGTCACCGCCTTAATCGCGTCAATCGTAGAGCGTGCCTTTCGGAATCCATATTGGTTCCCAGAGAGCGCTCCTTTTTTCTCAATGGCCTTCGAGATACGCGTGGCAATGGTCATCTCGAGGACTTTCCCTACCGTATCCAAGAGACATATGGGCCTGTATCCTGATGGGTCGTCAGTCAGCTTGTTCCCTTTCGGCAGCAAAATAAGATTTTGAATCTTCCAATTTTTTGGAAAAGTGCCTCGCTGGAGGTACTTGTTGAAGGTCTCTGCGAAGACCTCCGGTTTTTCCTCCATTGCCTGTTTTAGGGCGGCGTTTGGGATTCCGTCGGGCCCTGGAGTCTTCCTAGCGCCGATCTTTTTCGCGTAGCTTCTGACCTCCTCTTCCGAAACTGGGGTGAAGGGCTCCGCGTCTCCGGCAATTAGAATTTCCCGCTTGGGCGGATGCTTTGGGAACAGCGATTCTACTATTTTCCTTAGTAGAATGGGGCATGTTGGCCTAAGGTATTCCTGCCCTTTCATTTTTTTCATAACTACTTTGTAGGCGGTCCACCATGGGTCCACCTGTGCCTCGTCGCAGATCTTCCTAAAACATTCTCGCTTGCTGGCTTTTATTGCCAGTTTCAGGGCCTTCTTGGCTGCCTTGAATTCCTCCATTTTAGTGATCCGATCCTCTGCCACCCTCGCTCTTTGGTATCGCCTCCTTGCTCGCAGGCAGGCAGTCCTGAGTCGCTGGATGTCCTGGTTCCACCAGTATACCGAAGCTCTTCTTCTGCACCGTGTCCTCGTAGGCATGGCGCAGTCGCAGGCAGCTGCTATAGACCGCGATAGGTCGGTTGCTGACTTCTCTGGAGATGATGGTTGGGTCCAGTCGTGCGTCTGGAGAGCTACCGAGAATGCTTCTCGATCCAGAGACTTGTCCTTCCATTTCGGTCCTGTCACCTTGGGAACCCATTTCCTACTTACCCCTCCAAGGGTAAAGTGTATGGCTTGGTGGTCGCTGAAAGTAAAAGAGTCGCTGACTTCCCAGTCGCACTTTCTTATTAGTGCGCTGCTTATAAATGTTATGTCGATAATCGAACCACGCCCTGCTTTATTAAAGGTCCACTTTTGGCCTCGATTGGCAAGGACCACGTCCAGGGTCGCAAAGTGCTCCAAGAGGCTGATGCCCCTTTCGTTGGCTACTCTGCTTCTCCACTCCGGAGACCAAGCATTAAAGTCTCCCCCAATGACCACTGGCGATCTGCCTCTTGCGTCCGAAACTAGGCTCTTCAGCATCCTTTGGTAGCGCGAAATGTCCTATCTCGGCGGGGCGTAGCAGCTATAAAAGGTAACACCCTTTATGCTGGCTCGGACGAAGCCTTCGCAGGATGTCCTAGTGTCCTGAGGGGCCGTCTCCGTCGACCATAGGGCCGCTCCCTTGCAGCTGCTTGAAAGCCATCCGTTTCCTGGGATGCTCCTGTACGGCTCCGAGATGAGGACGACCTGTGTTCCGCCGTCTATGACCGCCTGCCTTAGCAGCGAGTGTGCTGCCTTGCAGTGGTTGAGGTTTATTTGCGTGCATTTAATTTTTTCTTCGTATCTAAGAGGGCGCTCCTAAATATTGGGCACTTCCCACTTCCAGCCACGTGTCCCGCGTCCTTCCCAGCGTTGGTGCAGAACGCGCATTTGGGTTCCTCCACGCAATTTTTGGCCATATGCACGTCCTTGCCGCATCCTCCGGCACATGCGTGAGCGATCGATAGCGCTCTGGCACTGTTTCGCCATGTGCCCGAACTCCAGACACCTATAACATTTTATGAAAAGGATGTCCGTCTCTGGCAATCCTGGCGTTTCTACCAGCTTCCCGATCGCTTCTGCAACCTCTTCCCTAGTGGTGATCTCGTCCAGATCTCTGCACTCGATCTCTATCTCGTGCGACAGAGAGCGCACTTCCACCTCGTCTCCGATCGATTCCGTAACCAGTGCTCTGTACCCCGCGGTGTCCTCCTTTCTGGGTCCTTCTTATCCTTGTGACGGCCTCTCCCAGCTCCTGCAGCTTTTTGACCTGCTTCACCCGTCGCAGGATGTCGGCGTAGCTGGCCTCGCCCTTGGCTGTGATGACCAGCGCGTCCGGCTTCGGCTTCTCCTTGGGCGCTGGGTTAGGTCTCCGCTGGTTCTTGCCCTTTTCGGGCCTACCAGCTTCCACTTGGGAGCGTCCTTCGTCCTCTGGGTACCAGAATCGTAGACTGCCCTGGTTGTCCTGTTCCGGCCCTCGTTTGCGTAACCGCATGCGAAGGCTCCCTCCTGCTCCTTTTGGTGCTCGGGGGATTGGGTCCAACACCCTTCCTCCTGGGTTCCGCCACCGGTCGAAATAAGGGGGACGTCTGGGTTGCCTGGTGGGTTTTCGGCGCTTCTTTGCCACCTTGTTCGTCCTTCTGGGCAGCCAGTCGCTCGTAGAGAGTACGGATGCTCTCTACAACGTCCTTCATCGGCTGGTGGATGGACCTCCTTTTTCCATCCTCCAGCATCTCCACCAGCAGCGTGATCTCCTTTCCGATCTTAAACCGTCTTCGATCCCCGATACATAGTAACCCCCAACATACATGCACTTCGTCCCGAGAAGTACGTTTTCCAAAGAGCTACATCCCGGCACCCACACTCGTTCAATCTTCGAATCACCCTAGCCCAACTAAGGTAATCATAAGCCCCCCTTGCTGGATCCCACAGAGTTCTTAACACTCCTCTAAGCTTCCTCCACACACCTCTCTTCTCGAAAGCCAAACTGCCTATCACATATCTTGCTCTCTACACTCTCCTGCAACCTTTCCACCAGCATTCTCTCCACAACTTTTGCGACAACTTGAACGAACTGATGCCCCGAAAGGACCGCGGACCCCTCAGCTGACTTTAGGAGCACACTCACCCGTGTGCATTTCCATGCACTCGGAAAGATCCCATCACTCACACACTTCCCATTTAATTCATGGAATGGATTTCCAGACACTTTTACAAATTTCCCCCGTAAACTTATTCACTCCAGGCGATTTTCCAGAGCGAAACCTGGTAAACCCCCACTCAACCTCACTCATCAGGAGGGGTTCGGCATCACCCACTGCATCAGGCACTGAGTGCTGCCGATCCTCCCTAGGAAAGAATTTGGCCAGTAGACATTCCACACATTTCTTCCAGGGTATAAGCAATTGGTCTCCAACCTGTAAGCCTTTGTCCCTATCCTTCCTTCTCTCCCGCAGAATTTTGTAAACACGATCCCAGGGATCTTGTTTATTTCGTTCCAAGAAAGAGTGCTACTCGTCCTCCTTCACTCTTCCTAAGCTCGGCCACGTCTTCTGCATTGGATCTTCTGGCACTTTTGAATCTCTTCTTAAGAGATCGGAATGACCGCTGCTCGGCTGTGCTTGGAAACATGGCATCATTCGAACTTATAACCCACCCAGTCAGACATGCAACTTTCTCATCCACACTCATAACACTGAAGGTGCTAAACGGGACTTGCGCCGCAGCTTCTCTCACATAATGCCCATGAAGGGCCCATAAAAGCGCCATGCAACATTCGCATCCAGGGCCAAGTTATGGGTCCCCCACAATCTCAATCGGATTGTGATCACTCACGCAATGACCCCCCCCCCCTACACTCCACTGAAAAGCACACACTCCCATCGCCAATCCTAGGTAACCACCCATTCGGCCAGTGTCTCACCTCGAGCATAGTTTGGATGGCGAGGTGTTTGCCTGGATATCTTACCCCCTAACCCCACACATACCTCCCAGTTGGAAGAGTTCATCAAAGTGCACTCCACGCCGGGGTCATTAACTACTACTGTGGCATGGCACCGAAACCACTCACTACACCGTAGCGAACATACGGTTTCTGCAACAGGGTTCACAACGCAGCCCCTCTCACACATCATCTGCCCCACATCAAAACACTCACCTTCAAGGGGCATTCCTGGACCTTGGGGTTGAAGCCCACGTAGTGACGGCAGGCATATGTACGGACCTGGGACCGGCAGCAAAAGCTGAACCACTTAACGTAGACACGACCTGTGTCTAAAGCGGCCAGTGCCTTCTCGCTGACCACCAGATTCACGTTCGTAGTGCCTTCCACAACAGCGGTCCATGGCTTCGATTAAAAATGCACTTGAAGTCAGGTCATATTTCCTTGGAGGTTTTTTGTCCACAAATCCTGAATGAAGTCCTCCACCTTGAAATTGAGGCCTTGACTCACAAGGCCTCCGAACCTCCGGACCTGCAGGATCAAGTTTCCCGCACTTTAATAATGGGAACCGAAACTGGGCAGCAAGGGTATATCAACATCGGCTTCGCCCGAAGTTAGCTTTCCTTTCTTGTTAAAGGCATAATTTCTCGCTCTCCTGGAATTGTTCCGTTCTTGCGCCGGCCTCTTGCGGTTTCTTTTTATACCCTTGCAGAGGGCATTATAATTTTGGTCAAAAGTGTGCAACGCAGTGAAGGAGACATCTCCGACCCTATAAAGTATATATATTCTTGATCAGGATCACCTCCTGAGTCGATATGAGCATGTCCGTCTGTCTGTTTGTCTGTTTCTACGCAAACTAGTCTCTCAGTTTTAAAGCTATCGAGTTGAAACTTTGCACACACCCTTCTTTCCTTTGCAGGCAGTATATAAGTCGGAACGGCCGGGATCGGTCGACTTTATCTTATAGCTGCCATATAACTGATTGATCGGAAATGCCATAACTTCGTTGTTTTTCAAGTTAGATGGATGGGACTTTCTATGGACTTTCTAATTTGGGCCAATTTATCCGATCTGCCAAATTTCATAAGGATCGGCCGTATATATCCTATAGCTGCCATATAACTCATTAATCAGAAATGCCATAACTGCCATGGGTGTTTTTCAAGTTAGAAGCATGGGATTTTCAATGGGTTCCTCTTTAGACAAAATAATTCGATATGCCAAATTTCATGAGGATCGGCCGACTACCTACGATCCGTTGTATATATAATAATATAAGATGCGTGGCGCCACCTAGCGGACTGCAACTCAACTGCAAGGGTATATAAACTTCGGCTCCGCCCGAAGTTAGCTTTCCTTTCTTGTTTTTTTTGTGTTTTTTTTTTAATTTTCACGTTTTCTTTCCCTGATGCTCTCTGGGCGAACATAGTTTTGATCGACTTGTTTGTCCTTTCCGTGGGATTTTCATGTGGCTTGTACGGTAAATTGATGCCATGCTCCAAGCTCCTCGAATAATTTTTTTAAGCTCCTGCTGGTGAACTGGAGGACATTTTCTGTCACCATCACCCTTGGTGCCCCGTACCAAGCGACAATTCTTTCGCGGATTGCTCTCTGCAGCGTCTCGCTCATAGCTTTTCGCAATGAAACTATCTTCGTCTATTTTGAGAATCGGTCAAACATTACCAATAGCATCGTGTTCCCATGCTTGGATCTCGGCAATAGTCCAACGAAATCCGCACATACCGTCGCCCATATTTCTCCTACGATTTGCGTCAGCATTTTCCCCACGGCTTGCATCTGACTTGGTTTGTACCGAATGCATGTTTCGCACTTCTTGACAAACTTCCTTATGTCCCTTGGCATCCCTGGCCAGAAATACCTTGCTACTACCCTTGCAATTGTTTTTCTTCCTCCTAGGTATCCCGCTGTTGGTACGTCGTGGCTCTCCCTCAGAGCCTGGTTTCTCATATCCACCGGTTCACACAGCATCCATGATGTCACTTCTTCACTTCCGGCTCTATGTGGAACATGTTTGTAAACCAAGCCCGCTTCTTCTACTCTGGACATTTTCATGGATTTTCTTCTTCAGTGCGCTTATCCATATGCACTGAACGTCTTTGCTTGCAGTGTGACTTTTAACTCTTTTGTTATCGGTTGGCGGAAAAGTGCATCTGCAACCACATTCAGTTTACCTTTCCTGCAGCTCGTCGTACTGTTGCACCTCAAAGACCCATCTCGCAATTCTTCCCAGTGGGCTGCCTATATTGTTTAACCATTTCAGTGCTATATGAGCTGTGATCACGTCGAATTGGTATCCCCCTAGGTAGGGTCTCATCTGCCTAATTGCCCATATTATGTCTGGGCATTCTTTCTCAGTCGCGAGTAAATTTTCTCTTCCCCGATCAGCGTCCGACTGGAGTAAGCAACCACTCGTTCACAGGATTCGTGTCCTGCGTCAGGACTGCACCCACGCCATAGTCCATTTGTAGTGAAAATATCTTTGAAAAATCGGGGCTTCGCAACTTAAGCGAAGTGTCTGACGTACAATGATCTGACGTACTTCCTTCACGTTGGTTGAGGGCTGCTGCTCCGTGATCGCAGCAACCTTTCTAGGATCCATGCTGATTTCCTGGCTCGTTATTCGGTGGCCCAAGTACAGTAGCACTTTCCTAAAGAAATAACACTTGTCCGTGGTTATTCTCAAGTTCCTGAATCCTTAATTTAAAGGCTGTATGCAAACCGAACGACATTACCTTCCATTAATACAGATTTTTCCTTGGTTCTGTGAAAGCTGTGTATTTCCTGATCCCCTCCTCTAGTGGGATTTGCCAATATCCGTCTGTCAGGTCGAGACTGCTAAAATAACGTGCCTCCCTAAGCTGTTCCAATATAAAATTGATTCATGGCATCGGGTACGCATCCTTTATTGATTTTGCGTTTATCGGTCGGAAGTAACCACAAGCCACTAGCTCCTCTTGAATGAATCTTTCTTTACGTTCCTTCTCCCATTTCCCCGTGGATTCTGATACCGCTACTGACAACCTATCCTTCAGGCGAACACTCTATGTTTCTCTTCTTGGTATCGTGATTTGGTGGCTCGCTCACATCACTGCTGTGACGAATTTGTGCGAAAAAATCACATCACAGCACCACGCTGTCTCTGACACCTGGCATCAATAGTAGATTCAGTCTTCATTCCTTGTTACCAAAGCTTATGCTCGTCTGGAACGATACGGGTCTTCGTGTGGCTCCCCTTGGCCAACTTCACAAGTCTGGTTGTCGTTGCTCGTTTTCCGGCGATTTTCCGGCTAGCTTTTCCGAGATTAAGCATTTTCGTTGTTGCTATCATGGCCTTGATTTCTGCTCCTCCGGCCTTGACGACCGCCGACAACTGCTGACCGTCTCCTGAGAAACATCCAACTAGTTTTGAGACGCAGGACCTATCGATCTCGCTTACCTCTCTATGGCTGAGATCGATCGCGGCAACACTCTGTGCTCCTTACTCCCGTTGCGCCGCACATCTTGCAGAATAACCTTATTCTAATCCTAACTTAATCTCGCTTCTGGTGCTCAATGGCCCATACCTGTGACATGCCTGCGCTGGGTTACTGCTCATTGCTTATTCGGCGGTTGCTGTGCTGTTTGACTCTGCCCTTGGGCCTGCCATCTCTGCATCCACTCTTATCCTGGGGGTTGTCCTGGGGGTAAGCTGCTCTTCCTCTACTCTTGCCGTTATCGCCACCGTCGATCTTCTCCCGCGGAGTCCCTGCTCCTGTCTGTCGCAGCTTCCGTTACTCCTCTGCTGCCACTGTCACCATCGATCTTCTACGGCCGAGTCTCCATTCCTGGCTCACTGAGTTTCATCCTTACGTCGTGGCCGGAAGGGTTGCGTTCGCCACTTGTCGCCTCACACCAGCATGCATACGTCCTGCAATGCTTATGGCAGACTAGAGATTAGGTATCGGGTCTCCTTCACTCAAGGGGATCGCCGCTATGCCTATGAGGATCACGGATCCTTCCGCACTTACTTCTTTCTACTCGCGCTCAACTTTAAGGCTGCCGTCGTGAATGTCGGACTCTACAAAGACGGTCCTCAAACTTAACACTCCCAGCTTCCCTGGAAGACGCGGTCCCGAATGTGGTCCTCCATTAATGGAGCCAGAGGCGCCCGTTAATCCCCCTAATCTTGCTTCCCGCCGTTAATCCTTTCTGATTTGATTTCCGACGTTAATCCTTCATTTCAGAAAATATCGGGTTCTACGCGAGCACCAGATTCCTTCCAGGGATCGCCCCACTCCGTATCCCCCTTGCCTTCTGATAGAGTTTCTCTTTCACCGAACTTTCTAAACACGACCGATTCTGAGGGCTTTTACGTTCCAAGCTGTCTCCGCTTTCCCCTGCTCCATTCAGGCACAGCCATGCTAACCGCATTTCGAGAACCGTTACGTTCCACGTCGTCTTCGCTTTCTTGTGCTTCCGTGCACGGTCGCGCTACCCCTTTTCTTCCGTTGCTGCCCCTTCTTGCCACCTGTCTTAGCGTGTGGGAGATTCAATCTCCTCACAGCATATTTTTCTCTTTGATTTTATGCATTTTATTAGCATAAAAAAAAAGATCAAAAGATAATGATAAAATATAAGCTTGAATAAAGGGTGACTCGTTTTAACTTTCCTAATAGTAATACATTGTAGGAATCATCACCAAGCCCCTTAAGTATGTATATTCTTGATAAGGACATCAGGACAAAAAAAACATTTTCGATTTTCTGTCTGTCTGTCGGTCTGTTTGTCTGTAACAATGCATCTTACGTAAAGACCACAAAAGCTACACAGTTTACATTTTTCTCAAAGCTTTAAATATCATCAAGGCAGATCAAGTTTGAAAATTCTTTAGATCGGATAACATGCCTTACAGGCAGCTATATGATAAGCTGCCCATTCCAATCGGGTCAACTTTCTTATCTTTGGACATAAATAAATAGTATAAATTGATTAAAATTTGTTTTTCTCGGGACCCGCCAACTATGTGTTATTTTTATATAATAAAAAAAAAGAAAGGGTGTTTCAACTCTGGGAGTTTGGGCAGACGAGCTTTGGTCACCACTGCGCATAAAAAGCATGATATTTAGCTTAAGGGGGCAGGATGGTTTCAGAGGCTGAAAAATAGCAGTTTTTTGCGATTTTTTTTTGTTATGTCTGAGTAAATATATCAATTCAATTTTTTTACACGATTAATGGCTATATTTGGAGAGTATCTAGGAATTTTTATTTTTAAGAAATAATTATAATTTATCCCGTGACGGGCAGTCGGCCGGAGTCGCTTCCAAAAATTGGTCTCTTGCGGTGCGTAAAGTCTGGCCTTACAGTGTTATCGGAAATACAAAAATTGAATTGATTTACTTAAAATATTAGTTTCTTTTGCGGATGAACGAAACCATTTTGAAAAATATGCGATTTTGAATTTTTGGCGCGGTTGTAAAGTCGGAGGAACCATTTTTACATAAAAATCCGCCCATTATTGCACGTAAAAATGGTGAAAAAAAATTAAAAAAAAAAAAAAGCATTCGTTCATCCGCAAGTATTTATTGTATTAAAGATGTGTGCAAAATTTTATTTAGATCCGAGCATTACCTTTTGAGTTACGTTACGCACCGACTTGAAAAAGTTGTTTTGAGAAAAACGCGTCTAAAGTTTTAAAAGCAATGGAAAGTATATGGAGAGAAAGAAACTAGAAAATCGGTATCTCAGCAAGTTTTAGTCCGATCGACATGAAACTTTCACAGGATATTCCTAAGATAATGTTCTATTATATAAAAATTTCTGAAAAAAAAATGGCATACCATTTCATTGGAACACTCATCCAAGCTTGAAACCTCCGGTTTTATACAATATCTTTTTTATGATTATCTAATATTAAATTTCTATGAACTATATTCTTCTATGATTTTTCCTCAAATACGTTCCTTAATTTTTTTTCGAAATAATTTAAGTGAATTTATTAAAGTTAGTAAAACATGTTTTTTTTTCAATGAAATAGGAGTTTTTATTCTTATATTTTCCACAAGCCATGGCTATTTAGAACTGTACGATCTATAACAAACATGGAAAGGTTCATGGTTTTGAACATGGAGAAAGTTCCAGATAGCCATGACTTTTTGAAAATATGATATTAAAAACACCTATTTAATTGAGAAAAAAGTTAATTAACTTAAAATAATGTTCGTCCGTAAGCGTTGTGCGGCCACTACGTCGAACTTGAACTCGCGGACGTAACGGTAGGTCACGGAGTCGTAGTCAAAGAACGTATAAAAAGTCGGACTAAATTTACCTTGTTTCTTCAAGGGTCTGCACGGGTTGAACAGTCGCTTGCTATGGTCAGGCAAAGGTTGATGTGAGATACTTGAGCTCCTGGTTAGGTATAAGTACTCCTGGTAAGGTCAAGTGTGCTGTCAAGGTTTAGCTTCTTGAGCTTCTTGAGCTTGTTGATGTCGCTAGTTCTTGCTTGCCCTGGTCAGTCGGTCGTTTCTAGTGCTGAAATCGCAGCTTTTGCTTCTAGCGTAGATCGGCACCATCTATAGCTGGGTCACTTGGTCAGAAATCAATAGCTGGTTTACATTCGTCTACCCGATGTCTTGATAAAGCCACCATTGTACACGGTAATTGGTGGGTGTCCGGGCCGAAGAGCGTTTCTTTAAATTCGCTTAATTTGTTTCCGTTAAGTTTACATTGATGCAAGTTATCCTGACTTATCGCGAAGTGGTGTTTTCAGTGGTCATCTATCGCCAAATACCTTATTTCTGTTTTTGTTATTGCTAGTGTGAAACATCAACTCGGTTTCGTGTACCTAAGTGGTCGCCAGTCGATACAAGTCTCGAGCTGTCTCACCTGTGATCGTCTTTCTAGTGGGAGGTGTGTTTGTATTTTTGTAATAACTTGGGCATTCATGGACTCTTGCGGTTGATGCATTAACTGGTCGGTAACCTGGATTTCTGTTACCTCCAGATCCAAATTGGGGATGGTCGTTGTGCAGGCTTTGTACACTGTTGGGTACCATTGCTTTATAGATTGTATACCCGCTTAACCCGCTCGGTTTCTCTTCCCAACTGACCTTGGTCAAAAAATGTGATAAGTGCCTACTCGGCGGATTCAATTGATATCCGATCAGTATCTTCTATAATGGTCCTGGTCACGTTGCTTATTGGGGTGATGATAACAGAATAAATGGCCGCCCTTTCCGGTAGTGGGGGTATTGACCACGACAGCCCGAGTGTCACCAATACAAGTATAGTTGTTATGGTAAGCATTCTTGTATAGATATAGTAGTGGTGTGTCTCCCTTTTTTTTATATGTAGGAGTTTTTTTGTACCCAGAGGGTATTACAATTTTGTCCAAACATGCCTTGTGGCTGCGTGAAGGTTGGATCTGCCAAGTGATTTCTGGTGGAATGTTTTTCGGCCGCTGAATTGGTTCAGACGTTTGATTTGACATGAACACTTGTAGTATATACGCCACTACCTGTATTTTGAAATTAGAAAACATATTTAATACTGCTGAGCGTTCGCTTAGTTTTTCCCTCCAATGCCCTTATGCCTAATGTCGGCTGGTGCTGATTGAACTCCTAGCTTGTTTGTCAGTTCCTGGGAAATTGAATTTACTTGTGAACCTGAATCGATTACTGCGCGGCATTTGTGTCGTGCTTCGGTAGGACCTTGGACTTTCACTGGGGCGGTCGCGAGTGTCGTGAGTTGGCTGGCTGCAGAGGCGCTTGTTCGCGTAGGTGTATAATGTAGAATTGTGTGATGATTCTTTTTGCATACAAGACATTTAAACATAGATTTGCATGCACTGGCTAGATGGTATACGGTCAGACTGTTTGTGCAGGCGTTGATTCTCGTTATTTTTTTGTCCTTTCGCTCTTAGTCATGTCCATAAATTTTGGACAGTTTTATAACAACACAATTTTCAACTGGTGCCTGAATTGATGAACGAAACCCATTGGTGGTGATTATCTTTTGCAGCGTAACGGTTGGGTGGTTAGCTTTTGCACTGCGGTGATTGTTATAAGCACAGTATCATGTAAGCTACGTAGATGCTCTGCTCTGTGTTTTTAGTCGCTGCCAAGCATCTTGATAACTGGCATGTCTCCCAATTGTTGTGGAGATTAAGTTTTTGCCTCTCCAGTGCCGGAATTCAACACATACTCATGCGTCCAGCCCATGCGTCCAGCGTCCCTTAGGAAGTACTCCCATGAGCTCTTAGTCGACACCGTCGTGGTGACATCCTGAGCCGTATCTGTTAGCTCCGACCTCTGCCGGACTAGTTCCCGTAGCGGTATGAGTCCGGCGATCACGAGCACCGCGTCGTCGGACACCGTCCTAAAGGTGCAGGACGTGCGTAACAAACAGGGGCGATAGCCATGACCCCGAGCAAATGGACTGTGCGTTACGCACGTCCGGGACGGTGTCCGACGGCTCAGGATGAAACCACGACGGTGTCGGCTAATAAGTCTGCGGCGAGAGCCAAAAGTCTGGCAAACTGGCAGAGCTCATGGGAGCACTCCACAAAGAGACGCTGGACGCATAGGCGCATTCCGGATGTGGGAGTATGGACCGGAAGGCCCTTAGCGGACACGGGTGCTTCCGAAGCTATCTGAAGTGACCCTAAAGGTTATGGAGCTCGTGAAATTTTGCGTGGAAACCAAAAAAAAATTGGAAATTTTCGGCCTGTTTAATTTAAAAAGCCTAATAACATTTGGGTGGAGAAGTCGGAACAGTCGACTTTTGTCGTTCATTCATATATTAAATGTGTTACATTATTTTTTTTTGTTTTTGGTAGCCTTAGCGTCTAACGCTGTATTGATCAACCAATGAGACGCTTATAGGCACTCATCAGCCTGATCACTCATTAGAACGCTTCCTTAGCTGTGTCTAATATATATATTAAAATTGACTGATTTTCTTTGAGCTACTCCCGTCATTCTTAACCAAAAGATCGAAAAGGACACCTTATTGTGTTCGTCAAACTCAACAAAAACCAAAGAATTTGACAAACCGCTTTAAAATCGTGAACACGTGTACGTTTTCACGTTTATTTGGGCAACGCAGCTGCGCTCAGGAAGTTATTTATCTAGTTCAAATCGGCTTTAAAAGAGATCAAACGGTGGCTGGAGTGCTTCAAATTTTATTATTTAACATTAATTTTGAAATTGAAAGTAAATACCTAACTTTAAATCACGATATTAATAAATAACTTTTCTGTCAAAGCTTTTTCGTAAAACTAATTTGATCGAATAATCCTTTTATGTTTATTTTGTGAAAGTCTATTTTATGTTTAGTTAAACTTTTAGTTATGTTCTAAGAAAATGCAGAATTCAATGTGTGTTCTCGTCTTACTTTTAAGTTGTTAAATGGTTTAAAATTAGGTTCAGAAACTTGCAGATGTGTTTTTATCAGTAATAATATCAAAGCAATTAAAGGTGAGTCTTTGCCTATTGTGTTGTTATATGTGCTTCGTATTCGTCTTTCGTGGGTTGTGTTCTTGCAAAACTATTAATTAATAAATTCCTATTTAAATTTTGTTTATTTCCCCTTTGGAATCGTATATGATTTTGGTAGGTGCATCGCAAAAGTGTGCTGCATAGCGCGACATACCTCTCTATCTGGTTACTCAAATGGATAGATTTTAATTTAAGAAAGAGACCGCTAAGGTGTCGAGAGACAAAGCAGAATACTTTGACGTAAAAATTCAACTATTAAAGAAAAAAAATTAATCGTGTCTGAAGCGTCAAAAAGATTTTCTTACGCATAGCTTGCATCTTACTGAATAATCCTCGGCAACGTGCTATGTATGTGGAGCAAAGCCAACTAAAATTAAAAATGTACTTTTCGAAAAATTTCACAATTTTGTACCCATTGTTCTTCTGGGATTGTTATATCCTATTAAAATCGTTCGATATGTCCCATTTTTATACCCTTGCAGAGGGTATTATAATTTTGGTCAAAAGTGTGCAACGCAGTGAAAGAGACATCTCCGACCCTATAAAGTATATATATTCTTGATCAGGATCACCTCCTGAGTCGATATAAGCATGTCCGTCTGTCCGTCTGTCCGTCTGTCCGTCGGTCCGTCTGTCCGTCTGTCTGTCGGTTTCTACGCAAACTAGTCTCTCAGTTTTAAAGCTATCAAGTTGAAACTTTGCACACATCCTTCTTTTCCTTGCAGGTAGTACATAAGTCGGAACGGCCGGGATCGGTCGACTATATCCTATAGCTGCCATAAAACTGATTGATCGGAACTGCCATAACTTTGGTGTTTTTTAAGTTAGAGGGTTGGGACTTTACACACATGTTATGTTTGACCAAATCTTATGTACAAAATTTCATAAGGATCGGCCGACTATATCCTATAGCTGTCATAGAACGATAGAAAGTTAGAAAGATGGGATTTGGTACAGATTCTATGTTGGGAAAAACAATCTGATCTGCCAATTTTCATAAGGATCGGCCGACTATATACGATCCGCTATATATCTAATAATATAAGATGCGTGGCGCCACCTAGCGGACTGCGACTGAACTGCAAGGGTATATCAACTTCGGCTCCGCCCGAAGTTAGCTTTCCTTTCTTGTTTGTTTTTATACAGGCTGCGCCATCTTTTATTACGGGATGTAAACATTGAATAACTTTCGCATTTGTCTTGCGATTGACATGGTCAGACGTGTTTTGGAAACGTCAATCCAATACAATTTTAACCATGATCCGTTTCCACCAAACGCAACAACGCGCCGAAATAGTGGCTTTTTACATTGAAAACATTCATTCATGTGTGCGAACTCAACGTGCATATCGTGTTATAACAATTGTGTTCAAGTTGCCCCCACAGACAACACAATTCGTCTTTTCTATGCCAATTTTGTGTCATACGGTACCGTGGGAGACCGTCCTCATTCCGTGAGAGTGGAGGCGGTGAGTGTGAGTGTAGCCGAGAACCCGAATTTATCGTATTGTCACCGTGCGCAGCAGTTTGAGCTCAGTGGAACCACATTGCGACGCATTTTGAAGAATGATTTGCATTTGTTTCCATACAAAGTGCAATAATTAATTATTGAATTTGTTTATCTCTTCTTTTATCTGTATGCCGTCATGCGCTATCGTTGTCTCGCTCTCCCGCGGTATCTCTCGGTCGCTCCGCCGCATCAAGCGTTGAGCCGCGCCCCCGCGTCTTATACTTCCAAATTCGGCCTTCAACCCTACGCAGATCACATATGATCACATATCATTTATATATATTCAAACCAAATCAAGTCATAAAAATAAATTGTTTACATACATAGAAATTAACAGAGCTGGTTTTTATTTAAGCCTTGATTTGGAACATTAATTAAAGCTCTCGAAAACGCTCAGTAGCTAAACATTGGTAACCCCGACGTGATTGTGCTTGGAAAAAAAATTTGTGGAATTATTTTTCATTGAAAATTTGAGCTGCGCGGTTTAAAATATAAAATACCTTAAAAACTTAAAAAAACTTAAAAAAACATTATTCGGCTTGTGATTTGTGCGCATAATTTACATCTTATGACATACATACGGATGCTTATCCGCTGTTTGCAGAGTGCTACGAATTAAATAAACGAATTAAAATACATTTTTTGTTGCGAAAATAAATTCGTTTTTCGAGTGTGCCTCCTCCTGGAAGGAAAGTATTCTGAGCCAAAGTGCAATTGTCCTTTTCGAGGACCTTCAAGGATTGCTGTCCTCCTTGAAAGCAGTGGAGACATTTCCGGAGGCGATGATAAATGTGCGGCTTAGCGAGTTAGAAGGCATCGTCGCGGATTTCAAGAGCACACACAAAGAACTGTCCAAGCTGGATATTGCAGAGCTCAGGAGCGATCTGCAGCATACCAGAAGATACCAGAAGAGCGATACCAGAAGATTATGCGGCTTTTCAGTTTGTTTCCGGCAAGTCACCAATTTTGATGCGTCGTTCGGCAGAACTTTCCAGGCTTTACCGCCACCGCCACTTCCCACTTTTGGTGGAGGTTATGCGGAGTGGCTTCAATTCCGGTCACTTTTCTCGAACATGGTGGACACAAACAGATTTATAAGTAGGTTCGAGAAGCTTCAGCGGTTGCCGTCCTGTCTTCGTGAATCTGCCTTGGAGACTGTGCGATCGTTGGAGCTCACGGACAAATATTATGACGTTGCATTGAAGCTGGTAAACAAAAGGTTTAGTAATCGCAGGCTTTTTTTTTCAAGCTCATGTTAATAAGATAATAAGCAATAAGTTAATAAGCATTATAATCCAAATGCTGTTGCAGAAGGTTGATGATGCCACGCAGTCTGAGTGGAAGGATATGCAAGCTGACTCGGAATCCTTGGATTCCATTCCAACGTGGGAGTCCATCGCCAGTTTTCTTGAGCAGAGATGCCGGAGTTTGAAGAGCATGGATTTGCCAACGACATCATTTGCACCAAACCTTGCGGTAGGACAACGTAGACCCTTTCATTCAGGTAACTCTGCATTTGTGATTTCAAATTCTTCCGCATGCATGATCTGTTATGGCCATTCTCACATAAAAAACTCCTGCCCAAGGTTTTTAAGCTTGTCGTCTGAGGATCGTTTAGGCGTAGTAAGGCGACTGGATTTATGCCATAAGTGCCTTGAATTTGGTCACCTATCTCGGTATTTTAATGCGTATGGACGCAGGCATCATAGTCTGCTGCATGTTGGTGGAAACTCGTCAGCTGGTATTCAGGGCCAACACCCCCTCCCAATATATTCTAGTCCGGAACCGCTCCGGAATTCTACTGCCTTGCCGAGCGATCCTCATTTTCACCAGCCTCAGAGAGTTGATTTGCTTATTGGAGCTGGATTATTTTTCGAGGTGCTTTGTGTAGGGCAAATTCATCTGTTTCCGGGTTTGCCTCCAGTAAAAACCCGGTTGGCTCGGTTGGATTGTTTACGGAGGCGAAGGCCCTGACAATGGTAAGGTCCTCATGGCTGCTGAGCATTCAGAGTTGCTCGCCTAGCATCAGACGGTGCCGTTTAAGGGTGAGTCTCATCGCAGTTATGTTTTCAAGTGCCTCCGACCACCACTGCAACATCGTCAGCGAATCCAATTATGGATGTTCCCTCGGCCATTGGAATTCGGAGAACTCCATCATACATCACATTTCAAAGCAGTGGCCCCAGCACGGAGCCTTGGGGCACGCCAGCGGTGACCTCGCACTCTTTGCGTCCCTCGATCGTGTCGACTAGCAGAGTTCTATTGCTAAGGTAGCTGTCCATCATCCTTAGGAGGTATCGCGGTATGTTTAGCCTCATCAGCGCCTCTAACGTCCGTAACCAGTTCGCCGTATCAAAGGCGTTCTTTACGTCAAGAGTGGTTACCAGGCAGCACTTATTGGTACCCCCTTTCCACCTTGCGCCTTGAATGGCGCGTGCTGCCAGGTTCTTTACCCGAATGATGGCGTCCACTGTCGACCTACCCTTCCGGAAACCATACTGCTTCGCGGACAGGCCGCGGTCGATAGGAGGCGGCTTGCCCGGGTGGCTTACCAGGCTCCGGTAGTCGGAGTAGCCTCTGCACTTTCCATATTGTCTGAAAGGAGCCCTCCAGCAGGCATTGGTTATATGTGGCAGTCATTTTCTCCGGCATCAGCGCCTGGGCGATCGTCAATGCCCTATTTGGCACCGCGTCCGGGCCGGGCTTTACTGGGGGCTAGTATACTAAAGCTCCTTCATATGTTCAGTGCGGTAGCAATGAAGTATGACGGAAAGTCGCTAGACGTATCACGACGGATATTTTTAAATTTGTTATATTGTTCTTTGATAACACTTGATAGCGGACTGTATATGTTTATGTGTACTTTTGTTTTTATAAATTTCTTTTCTTCAATATTAGAAAATTATTATTATTATAATTGTTCGATAACAATATGTTGTTTATTATATCATTCTATTAAATATTTTTAAATATATTAACATTGCTAAACATTGCATATTATATTAGCTCCCATGTTCAACTTAATGGTTGAACAAGAACATTCTTATATAACATGCTAAAGTATACATATGTTTAACATTAGGGAAGGTCAAGTGTGCTGTTAAGGTATAGGTCAATGTCGCACACCTCTAAGTTTGCTGACTCAGCTTGCTTGGTTACGAGCTTCTTGAGCTTGTTAATGTCGCTAGTTCTTGCTTGCCCTGGTCAGTCGGTCATTCTTAGTGCTGACATCGCAGCTTTTGCTTCTAGCGTAGATCGGCACCATCTATAGCTGGGTCACTTAGTCAGAAATCAATAGCTGGTTTACATTCGTCTACCCGATGTCTTGATAAAGACATCCATTGTACACGGTAATTGGTGGGTGTCCGGGCCGAAGAGCGTTTCTTTAAATTCGCATACCTTGTTTCCGTTATTTATAGCCTTGCAGAGGGTATTATAATTTTGGTCAAAAGTGTGCAACGCAGTGAAGGAGACATCTCCGACCCTATAAAGTATATATATTCTTGATCAGGATCACCTCCTGAGTCGATATGAGCATGTCCGTCTGTCCGTCTCTCTGTCTGTCTGTCTGTCTGTCGGTTTCTACGCAAACTAGTCTCTCAGTTTTGGAGCTATCGAGTTGAAACTTTGCACACATCCTTATTTTCCTTGTAGGTAGTATATAAGTCGGAACGGCCGGGATCGGTCGACTATATCCTATAGCTGCCATATAACTGATTGATCGGAAATGCCATAACTTTGGTGTTTTTTAAGTTGGGGGGTTGGGACTTTCCACACATGTTATATTTGACCAAAATATCTTATGTAAAAAATTTCATAAGGATCGGCCGACTCTATCCTATAGCTTTCATAGAACGATCGAAATTGGCATAACTTTGGTGTTTTTTAAGTTAGAAAGATGGGACTTGGTACAGATTACTTTTTGTGCAAAATAATTCAATATGCCAAATTTCATAAGGATCGGCCGACTATATACGATCCGCTATATATCTAATAATATAAGATGCGTGGCGCCACCTAGCGGACTGCGACTCAACTGCAAGGGCATATAAACTTCGGCTCCGCCCGAAGTTAGCTTTCCTTTCTTGTTTTACATTGATGCAAGTTTTCCTGACTTATCGCGAAGTGGTGTTTTCAGTGGTCATCAATCGCCAAATACCTTATTTCTGTTTTTGTTATTGCCAAGACTTCTCTAGTTGCTTGTGGCATTGGCTCTATACGATATACAGTAAATTTGATTCAGTAAATTTTTCGATATACACTTCCACCAGAGGGATGCTAGTGTGAAACATCAACTCGGTTTCGTGTACCTAAGTGGTCGCCAGTCGATACAAGTCTCGAGCTGTCTCACCTGTGATCGTCTTTCTAGTGGGAGGTGTGTTTGT
Organism: Drosophila pandora; assembly: GCA_021223865.1. Taxonomy (NCBI): domain Eukaryota; kingdom Metazoa; phylum Arthropoda; class Insecta; order Diptera; family Drosophilidae; genus Drosophila; species Drosophila pandora. The sequence goes on from JAJJHT010021789.1 coordinate 61,891, forward strand.
ATATTTGTAATAACTTGGGCATTCATGGACTCTTGCAGTTGATGCATTAACTGGTCGGTAACCTGGATTTCTGTTACCTCCAGATCCAAATTGGGGATGGTCGTTGTGCAGGCTTTGTACACTGTTGGGTACCATTGCTTTATAGATTGTATACCCGCTTAACCCGCTCGGTTTCTCTTCCCAACTGACCTTGGTCAAAAAATGTGATAAGTGCCTACTCGGCGGATTCAATTGATATCCGATCAGTATCTTCTATAATGGTCCTGGTCACGTTGCTTATTGGGGTGATGATAACAGAATAAATGGCCGCCCTTTCCGGTAGTGGGGGTATTGACCACGACAGCCCGAGTGTCACCAATACAAGTATAGTTGTTATGGTAAGCATTCTTGTATAGATATAGTAGTGGTGTGTCTCCCTTTTTTTTATATGTAGGAGTTTTTTTGTACCCAGAGGGTATTAAAATTTTGGTCAAAAGTATGTAATTCTGTGAAGAAGGCAGCTCCGACCCTATTAAGTATATATATTCTTAATCAGGATCACCTCCTGAGTCGATATGAACATGTCCGTCTGTCTGTTTCTACGCAAACTCTCAGTTTTAAAGCTATCGAGTGGAAACTTTACATACATCCTTCTGTTGCTTGCAGGCAGTATGGAACGGCAAGCAGTATGGAATAGTTGAAACGGCGGAGATCGGTCGACAATATCCTATAGCTGCCTTATAACTGGATGATCGGAAATGCCATAACTTTGTTGTTTTTTGAGTTCGAATCCTGGGACTTGGTACAGATTGAGACAGTGAGATCCTTTGGGCTGGAAGAAATAGATGTCAAAGGGCGCGAATTTAGAATGGCTTCAATGTCGATCATTTAGCTTATGGTGCGGCATTCGTTTAAGTCAGTGGTTCCCAAACTCTTTTCTCTCATAGACCACTTTCAAAACTTTGCTGGATCCGGTGGACGCCCTGCAGCTAAATAATGATCAATTTTCGTAATCAACGACGAATCAACAGTTTTGGAAAAAAAGTGTAGATCCCCATTTTTTGTAGACCCCAACGTAGACCCCCGTCGAGTCTCCCGTGGACCCCTGGGGGTCCACCTGGACCACTTTGGGAACTACTGGTTTAAGTCGATGTTTGGACAGGTTTCCGAAATTGGGTATCCTGGGTGGTATAAATTTAAATTCTATGCTTAGATTCACGCAAGTCTTGTGTATCATCCCTTGTGCATCATCGGCGAATATTGCCTTTTATTCCTTCCTTGTTGCGAATATTCCTTTTATTCTGTTAATTCGTTGTAGGCCAACAAAATTAGTCGTTTTGTCACTATAAATCTTAGATGGCAGTCCTCCATCAAATTCTCTTTAAAGCCGTCAGGATGGCTTGGGTAGTCAAATCTGTTTCTTTATTGCTTTATTGAAAAAAAACAAAAAATTCTAGATACACCTTTTGTGGTCGTTTACCTCGAACTTTATAGTGAGTCCAAAAAGGCCGCAGTAATCCATTCCGCAATTTTTGAATGGTCTTTATTGTTTAACTCGATCAGCAGGGAGCGAATTGCGGCAGCACCTTGGGTCAGATGGTCATGTGCGGTGTCTGCCAATAGGTGCCAGGTATGCGGCTGTTGCTGTGCCATAGGTAATAAGGTTCAGTTGATAATAATTTATTGGTTCCATGGGCTTGCTTCTCCATCATATAATCTGAAACTAGCGGTCGTCTGGGAGTATTGATACATTTTCTCCACGTCTGACGTTAATACATATTGGTAGGTTCGGAACCGTTACAGAATGGATAACAATTCTCTTTGAACTGTTGGCCCAATCCGTAAGAGATGATTTAAACTTTTTTCACTTGTTGTCGTTGCCGATGCGTGAAATACAACCCGAAGTTTGGTAGTACTACTGTCAGGTTTTAGAACACAATAGTGTGGAATGACATAATGGACTCCTGTCAGTTGCTTAGTCATTAATCCAGTCATATGCCGCAACTCCTCGATTTGATCCATAAGCTGTATGCTTTGTTGCTGGAGATCAGAATCTTGTTGGAGTCTCTTTTTCAATGCGTAAAATCCCCGATATTCCATTGGATTTCCCGAGTGTTTGTGGATCTTCTTAAATGGTAATCTCACACTTAGTCTTTGTCTGCCCTTCTTTCTATATTCGCCATGAAATGCTGTTTGCATAACTTCTCGTCGTTGGTAAGTGTCTTTGGCTTCTTTTCAAGTGTGTCTAACTTCCAAAATTGATCGAACGGTTTCTCTATTATTGGTTCTTCCATCGTTGATACGAAGCTGCTCAAGGGTGAATTCGTTTAAAGGGAAAACCCAGCTGTTGCTGGTCCAACCACAATCCATCCTAACGGCGTCCGTTGAAGCAATGGCTGTCCATGCCCTAGGTTTATTTGTAGTGGCTCGATACCTTGTGGCTGCGTGAAGGTTGGATCTGCCAAGCGATTTCTGGTGGAATGTTTTTCGGGCGCTGAATTGGTTCAGACGTTTGATTCGACATGAACACTTGTAGTATACACGCCACTACCTATATTTTGAAATTAGTAGTAAATGAAAACATATTTAATACTGCTGAGCGTTCGCTTAGTTTTTCCCTCCAATGCCCTTATGCCTAATGTCGGCTGGTGCTGATTGAACTCCTAGCTTGTTTGCCAGTTCCTGGGAAATTAAATTTACTTGTGAACCTGAATCGATTGCTGCGCGGCATTTGTGTCGTGCTTCGGTAGGACCTTGGACTTTCACTGGGGCGGTCGCGAGTGTCGTGAGTTGGCTGGCTGCAGAGGCGCTTGTTCGCGTAGGTGTATAATGTAGAATTGTGTGATGATTCTTTTTGCATACAAGACATTTAAACATAGATTTGCATGCACTGGCTAGATGGTATACGGTCAGACTGTTTGTGCAGGCGTTGATTCTCGTTATTTTTTTGTCCTTTCGCTCTTAGTCATGTCCATAAATTTTGGACAGTTTTATAACAACACAATTTTCAACTGGTGCCTGAATTGATGAACGAAACCCATTGGTGGTGATTATCTTTTGCAGCGTAACGGTTGGGTGGTACTGTGTATTGTTATAAGCACAGTATCATGTAAGCTACGTAGATGCTCTGATCTGTGTTTTTAGTCGCTGCCAAGCATCTTGATAACTGGCATGTCTCCCAATTGTTGTGGAGACTAAGTTTTTGCCTCTCCAGTGCCGGAATTCAACACATACTCCCACATCCGGAATGAGCCCATGCGTCCAGCGTCCCTTAGGAAGTACTCCCATGAGCTCTTAGTCGACACCGTCGTGGTGACATCCTGAGCCGTATCTGTTAGCTCCGACCTCTGCCGGACTAGTTCCCGTAGCGGTATGAGTCCAACGATCACGAGCACCGCGTCGTCGGACACCGTCCTAAAGGTTCAGGACGTGCGTAACAAACAGGGGCGATAGCCATGACCCCGAGCAAATGGACTGTGCGTTACGCACGTCCGGGACGGTGTCCGACGGCTCAGGATGAAACCACGACGGTGTCGGCTAATAAGTCTGCGGCGAGAGCCAAAAGTCTGGCAAACTGGCAGAGCTCATGGGAGCACTCCACAAAGAGACGCTGGACGCATAGGCGCATTCCGGATGTGGGAGTATGGACCGGAAGGCCCTTAGCGGACACGGGTGCTTCCGAAGCTATCTGAAGTGACCCTAAAGGTTATGGAGCTCGTGAAATTTTGCGTGGAAACCAAAAAAAAATTGGAAATTTTCGGCCTGTTTAATTTAAAAAGCCTAATAACATTTGGGTGGAGAAGTCGGAACAGTCGACTTTTGTCGTTCATTCATATATTAAATGTGTTACATTATTTTTTTTTGTTTTTGGTAGCCTTAGCGTCTAACGCTGTATTGATCAACCAATGAGACGCTTATAGGCACTCATCAGCCTGATCACTCATTAGAACGCTTCCTTAGCTGTGTCTAATATATATATTAAAATTGACTGATTTTCTTTGAGCTACTCCCGTCATTCTTAACCAAAAGATCGAAAAGGACACCTTATTGTGTTCGTCAAACTCAACAAAAACCAAAGAATTTGACAAACCGCTTTAAAATCGTGAACACGTGTACGTTTTCACGTTTATTTGGGCAACGCAGCTGCGCTCAGGAAGTTATTTATCTAGTTCAAATCGGCTTTAAAAGAGATCAAACGGTGGCTGGAGTGCTTCAAATTTTATTATTTAACATGAATTTTGAAATTGAAAGTAAATACCTAACTTTAAATCACGATATTAATAAATAACTTTTCTGTCAAAGCTTTTTCGTAAAACTAATTTGATCGAATAATCCTTTTATGTTTATTTTGTGAAAGTCTATTTTATGTTTAGTTAAACTTTTAGTTATGTTCTAAGAAAATGCAGAATTCAATGTGTGTTCTCGTCTTACTTTTAAGTTGTTAAATGGTTTAAAATTAGGTTCAGAAACTTGCAGATGTGTTTTTATCAGTAATAATATCAAAGCAATTAAAGGTGAGTCTTTGCCTATTGTGTTGTTATATGTGCTTCGTATTCGTCTTTCGTGGGTTGTGTTCTTGCAAAACTATTAATTAATAAATTCCTATTTAAATTTTGTTTATTTCCCCTTTGGAATCGTATATGATTTTGGTAGGTGCATCGCAAAAGTGTGCTGCATAGCGCGACATACCTCTCTATCTGGTTACTCAAATGGATAGATTTTAATTTAAGAAAGAGACCGCTAAGGTGTCGAGAGACAAAGCAGAATACTTTGACGTAAAAATTCAACTATTAAAGAAAAAAAATTAATCGTGTCTGAAGCGTCAAAAAGATTTTCTTACGCATAGCTTGCATCTTACTGAATAATCCTCGGCAACGTGCTATGTATGTGGAGCAAAGCCAACTAAAATTAAAAATGTACTTTTCGAAAAATTTCACAATTTTGTACCCATTGTTCTTCTGGGATTGTTATATCCTATTAAAATCGTTCGATATGTCCCATTTTTATACCCTTGCAGAGGGTATTATAATTTTGGTCAAAAGTGTGCAACGCAGTGAAAGAGACATCTCCGACCCTATAAAGTATATATATTCTTGATCAGGATCACCTCCTGAGTCGATATAAGCATGTCCGTCTGTCCGTCTGTCCGTCTGTCCGTCGGTCCGTCTGTCCGTCTGTCTGTCGGTTTCTACGCAAACTAGTCTCTCAGTTTTAAAGCTATCAAGTTGAAACTTTGCACACATCCTTCTTTTCCTTGCAGGTAGTACATAAGTCGGAACGGCCGGGATCGGTCGACTATATCCTATAGCTGCCATAAAACTGATTGATCGGAACTGCCATAACTTTGGTGTTTTTTAAGTTAGAGGGTTGGGACTTTACACACATGTTATGTTTGACCAAATCTTATGTACAAAATTTCATAAGGATCGGCCGACTATATCCTATAGCTGTCATAGAACGATAGAAAGTTAGAAAGATGGGATTTGGTACAGATTCTATGTTGGGAAAAACAATCTGATCTGCCAATTTTCATAAGGATCGGCCGACTATATACGATCCGCTATATATCTAATAATATAAGATGCGTGGCGCCACCTAGCGGACTGCGACTGAACTGCAAGGGTATATCAACTTCGGCTCCGCCCGAAGTTAGCTTTCCTTTCTTGTTTGTTTTTATACAGGCTGCGCCATCTTTTATTACGGGATGTAAACATTGAATAACTTTCGCATTTGTCTTGCGATTGACATGGTCAGACGTGTTTTGGAAACGTCAATCCAATACAATTTTAACCATGATCCGTTTCCACCAAACGCAACAACGCGCCGAAATAGTGGCTTTTTACATTGAAAACATTCATTCATGTGTGCGAACTCAACGTGCATATCGTGTTATAACAATTGTGTTCAAGTTGCCCCCACAGACAACACAATTCGTCTTTTCTATGCCAATTTTGTGTCATACGGTACCGTGGGAGACCGTCCTCATTCCGTGAGAGTGGAGGCGGTGAGTGTGAGTGTAGCCGAGAACCCGAATTTGTCGTATTGTCACCGTGCGCAGCAGTTTGAGCTCAGTGGAACCACATTGCGACGCATTTTGAAGAATGATTTGCATTTGTTTCCATACAAAGTGCAATAATTAATTATTGAATTTGTTTATCTCTTCTTTTATCTGTATGTCTCTATCTATGCCGTCATGCGCTATCGTTGTCTCGCTCTCCCGCGGTATCTCTCGGTCGCTCCGCCGCATCAAGCGTTGAGCCGCGCCCCCGCGTCTCATACTTCCAAATTCGGCCTTCAACCCTACGCAGATCACATATGATCACATATCATTTATATATATTCAAACCAAATAAAGTCATAAAAATAAATTGTTTTCCTAGCCGAGGAATTCGACGAGCTGGCCTTGGAAGAAGAGGTTTTCAATAGACAAGCCTCCGCGGTAGACAGAAGATGGCCAAAAGAGGAACCGCACCAGAATCTACTGCAGCAACAGAGCCCCCCAGGGCAGGGATGGGGGCAGAGATGGCAGCCTGATGAGCAACGCCAAATGCCACAGCAACAGCAGCCGAGCCAGCAATGGACAGTCCCAAGGAAACAGCAGCCGAGTCAACGATGGGCAGCAAGCCAAAGTCAAAGGCAGCCGAACCTGCAGCGACGCCTAGGCAGGGTGTAACGAACTTTTTTTTTTAACTTTTGCTCGCAACAAATGCCGCGGCTAGATCACAGAGTTTGGGGGTACGTTCCACCGAATTTATAGATTCGACGTGATTGCCCGAGCCCAGAAATAACACAGGGTGCTTCGTTTAATAAATATCCCCATTATTGCGATAAATTTACAAAAGGGTGAATCTCACCGGCTGTTTGGCTCAGCCGACCGACCGCTCGTCCTCCCGTCGATCCCCGATCCCCGCTCCGGTTGGTGCCAATACACACGCCCTCCCAAAGCTTGCGCCCGGCAGGTCGTGTGGTCGTGGTGCCTGGCGCCAAAACGGCTCACGGTTCCCACCATTTGGACTCACGTGCTCCAGCTGCGGGCCTGTGCTGTTGCGGTTGTTGCCGTCGCTGCTCCCTCGTCGTCGCTGCTCCCTCGTCGTCGCCGTTCCCTCGTTGTCGCTGCTTCTGTTGCTGCTTCCTTCGCCGATCTTGTCGTGGCTTATTTGCTTTGCGGATGCCGTGGACCTTCGGTATCCTTGGCTCACTGGGAATGCCCTTTCGCCGTGGCCGGTACTTTATCCGTATTAGCAGACCGATAAGCTCACTTCCCAGGCATACGCCGGGCAGGATGTGCTTCTCGGTGCCTGGCGGCCGGATCAGGGCACGAAGGACCAACCTACCCCACAGGATACGCCCCCGGTCGCGTTCGTCACTCGAATCCAAACACCTGCGTGTATACGCCCCGCAAGATCTATGGCAGGCCAGAGGTTTTGGCGTCGCGTTTGGCCAATTCTTGCCTCCAGCTTTTACGAACTCATTGGTACTTATGTACGCACACATTGTTAAGTTTTGTCTGTATTGTCGGCAAACTTGGAACGTACTACATCCGATTACGTACTATAAAAAACATATAGTAAAGGTTCAAGTGAGCTTCCTTGGGGAGCTCCAGCTTCAACGAAGTAGTTGTCCGATATTGCTAGACTTAAGTAGATTGTGGGTGAATGCCAGACTTTTTCGAAGGCAAAGGATTCATCGAGGAATAAAGACCTACAGTATTTTTGATAATTGAAGCGGGACGTACTTTTGATGTTATTCTGTTGACTTGCTCAATGGTTCGAGGCTTCTTTTAAAGCAAAATTGGTGGTTCCATAATACAGAAGGGCATTTTTTAAAAAGTTAAGACACGAAAGATAGTATGCTTATTTGTCTGCACGATCAGGGTTCTTCTGTCTTTTCGGGTGTGGGATATATTAGGCTGAGAGGCAAAAAGCCAATTTTTTGGAAAGTAGCTGTGGGAGCCTGCACCTGCGGAGAGTAGTCACGGGGAGAGAGAGCGATCTCTCTACTCTGTATACTTTCCACGTATATTCTCACCAGTGAAAACTTTAAAACTATCAAAGAAAACTTAAAAATCAGAACAACGTAGTTAATTTTTATTAAATGTGGATTACCCGGGTTATTAGGTTGGTTTTTTGCACCGACATTCGCCATGTGACTTTCATGTGCATTTATACATCAATGTAGGCGAGATCCCACCCTGCAGTACCAGTTTTAAGGAGTTCCTTGGAAAACTCTTCATTACCGACTCACTATGCATGAGGAATTCCTTAGTGCTGGTATGTGAAATTCGCCAAGGAATTTTTGTATGGAATGTCCTATGCATATATAACTGGGTCGGAAATTTCACCAAGAATTCTTGCAAAGAAATCTTAGGGAAGATCTTTGGTATTCTTTGCAAAGAATTCCTCAAAGTGTTTTTTGAGAATTTTTTCCAAAAAATCTCTAGAAAGTTCTTCAAGACATTTTGAAAAAAAAATCGATGGTAATTTTTTACCACTGTTTAAATGTTTTAATTTATTTTCACAAATTGTAAAGTAACATTTTACAATTATCCCAAACTAATTTTACTTACTCTCGTAAGTCCTCAGTTAGCCTCAGCCTCTAAGAAGGTTGCTCAGTAGCAGCACTTCAAGGTTTTTGGATAAGCTCAATGCCATTATGCGAGCATTAAAGACTTTGAATACGACAATAAGATCGTCGGTTGCATTATAGTCGAAGTGCTCCTTAAAAGGTTAGTTCCAGATGCCTAGGCTATGTGGGAGGAAAGTCAAAATGCCTCAAACTCAGATGCCATCCCTACTTGGGAGTCGATGACAGAATTTTTAGCAGTAGCGATGCAGGACTTTCGTGGAAATGGACATGCATAAGTGTCTCGCTAATTGTCGAAGCTGTGGAAGGGGGCATCACAGCCTGCTGCTGTTATTCTTCGTGCTGTTGTTTACTAGACCATGAAAGCCTTTAAGCTATTAAGGAATCGCACGTAGATTGAAATTATATTGGGACAATAATATGACTTTACAAATTTGCATGTATAAATAAATTTCAATTATTATCAAATCCCCATTTTGTAACGCCCTGGTTCAAATCGGGAGCAAGCGCTGTCTGTTGCCGGCCTAACTCAGGGCCAAAGGGAGGGTTCTTGCGCTTCCCCCAATAAAGGGTTATCAAATAAAAAAAGTCTTAATAAAGACAGTGCTTAATAAAGAAGTGGCCAAAGTTGTGAGGGAATAGAGAATTAGGATACCAGCTTTGAGAACTCAGGTGTAATAGATCTCCTCTCTACACGCCCCGCCTTGTTGTACCATTATCATTGGGCAACCCATGTTGCGATAGTTTGCCTCTGGAATCCAAACTGAAATATTAAAACGAGATTCATTATATCTTCCTTACTTAAATATATTCAATATAGGCATATCATTTTTGGTTTGGTTCATTATTCTTAATATAATGATATTCTAGTCCTAACTCAAAATAATTATTTCAAAGGGATCCTAACCTTACAGCAATCTATTTAGTAATTTCTGTTGATTTGAATTTAAAAATTAAGAAATATAATCAACTTTACTTAAATGATGTGACTTCATGACAATCAGCAAGACGACCGTCGGCTCTCTCTGCAACGTAACAACGCATACCAATCAATCGTGTCAATGCAAGACAACGCGACCGCAAACCCAACAAAAAATAACCAACCGCGATCAATAACCCCAAGCCCGAGTAATGAACTCAATTCAAAATCGCTAGGCAGGGCGCGCTCTTGCTTTCCAGCGCTCTTGTTGGACAAAACCGCATACCCTTCCCTCATGCCAACCTGCTTAGCCACGGTCACCAGTAGAGTGAAGTCACTAGCAACGGCAACGGTAGCTTCTACAACAACAACAATAGTATCGACTGCTCGCGCAATACCATCTACTGTAACAACGAAATCTGCTGTGCAAGAAAATAATGAAGCACTTTACACCAGCGCGCTTTCTTCAAAAAAATGTTTGGCCGTACAGAATAGTACTAGTAGTATCTATTCGGTATATAAAAATAAAACGTAAACTCAGCTCGCAGAACTCTAGAGTTGGTAATTCTGCTAAAATAACTCGCGGCACCTCAAAACAATCCACAACAGAAGCGAAACAAAATTTCAGACTAATATGGAAGTAAACTACAAAATTTTGTCGAATTATTTAAACGACAACAATAAAAACTTGTATGCGTTGTTTGTGGAGACCTTCATAATTGGTGACCTTCATAAATCGTATGGATTTCATGTCATTCATGCAGACAACTATGCAAGATCTTATGCGAAACCTGAACGTTTGGATTGAGCTGCTTGTTGCTCAAAACCAGACTAATTAATGAACGGCTCCACTCCGTATATCACTGTGGAACGCTCACGGCGTCTCACAGGCAAACTCGAGTTAACTCAAGTCTTTAATAATAATAACCATATCGATGTAATGCTACTCACAGAAACTCATTATACAAAAAAATACAATTTCTAAATTTGAGACTACTTCTTCTATAACAAGAATCACACAGACGGGAAAGTACACGGAGGCACCGGGACTCTAATTAGAAATCGCATAAAGCACTGCTTCTACAATAGTTTCGCCACTAACTATATTTAAGCTATATCTATAGATGTACAGATGGATCACCGTTCCTTAAAGCTTGCCGCCGTACACTGTCCTCCTCGGCTTACAATATCCGAATCCCATCTCATGGACTATTTCAACTCTCAGAGCGAACAATTTATAGTAGCAGGAGACTTTAATGTCAAGCATACGCACTTGGGATCTCGACTTGTGACTACAAACGGAAGGCAGTTGTACAATGCAATAATAAAAGCAAGGTACAAGCTAGACTGTGTGTCACCTGGGACACCTACATATTGGCAAACAGATCCCAGAAAACTGTCATACTTTATAGATTTTGCAGTCACAAAAAACATTCCACGTAATCTGATAAGCGCCAACTCCTTATCAGATTTATCATCTGATCACTCGCCTGTACACCTCCAACTAAATCCACATCCAGTTGTGGTGGATAAACCATTCAGACTTACAACGAAGAAAACCAACTGGCTTAAGTACGCAAAAAACATCGTACAATCATAGATTGACAAACGTTGAAATAGAACAGCTTGTTCTAGCAAAGTGACGCTTACGGTGAGACTGGTAATTCAACAGATCACCATCTGCAAAACAAAGGTTAAAAGATGCTACACGGAGGCTCTCAGCTGCATTACGTCATGATGAAGAAAGGTCCCAAAAACATTTCGTAGAGCAGTTATCCCCAATGAGCTCCAAATTCCCACTTTGGAGAGCACAGTCATCACTCAGCGCACCATTAGAATCTGCAGTGCCAATTAGTGCATCCACAGGCAATTGGGCGCGAGTTACCATTCCTCTCTCCACAGCCAAGGGAGAGAGCACAGACCCGGGAAATGGAAGAGTGGCGCGAATGGAACAACACGATCGCCAACGCAAGAGCTCCGACAGGGACGGCCTACTCTTGTTCACTCTTTGCTCATATTTCTTCTTTATAATGAATTTATTCTTATTCTGAACTCCAAGCAACCCAGTCGTTTTTATTTGCAAGCCTTCACCGTTTGGAAAAGCGACAGTCTCTTACGAGAAAAAAAAATAAACGAAACAAACGAAATCAATTTCTAAATACCATGCAAGCGACCGTATATGTGTACATCAAACGCTGATAAGGCACCGGGTTTGCTTGTGTGGGACAATTTACAACTATTATACCAACAAGCTGCTGTGTGCGATGACCGTATATGTGTACATCAATCGCTGATAAGGCACCGGTATCATCAATACACAGCAGCTTAAAACAATGAAAAACGAAAAACGATAAATTGATCAAAAATTCGACATCTCAAGTGCTGGGTGTGGCGATCGTGCGTGTGTCGGTGAGCACTTGGTGTGCGAGAGAGTACGAGTATGCTTTTTGGGTATTTCATCGGAAAAGTTATTTCATCACTATGCTAATATTTCATCAGCCTATAGCTTAATTGCGATTGGTTGTAGTTTTTCATTTCTGAAAACAACCGTTACCGAGGCCGAGCCGAACCGTGGCCGATCGTGGTTCACTGAAGAAGGAGAATACTATGGAAATAGATCAGTCAAACATTAGACTTCGTTGTGACCAGAACTCTCTGCGTAAGAACAAAAAAAAAAAAGAAGACAACATGCCCTCAAATATCACCGATTCGTCAATATCACATAAATCGCCTACAACGCAAAGGGATAATCCGCACACAGTGGCTTACAAGTTGAGTAAGTTGTGTGATTAACGACCGTATATGTGTACAACAATCGCTTTTAAGGCACCGGGATCGTTTTCATTTATCAATCTACATGAACGCAAATGCATTATTATGAAATACATAAATAAGTAAGTTGTGTGATTAACGACCGTATATGTGTACAACAATCGCTGTTAAGGCACCGGGATCGTTTTCATTACCAATTTACACAAACGCTAATATATTATTAGGTAATACATAAAAACAAGAATACTAAAAACAAAAAAAAACACAAAAATGGAAGAACAAATTAAACATGCACAAATATCATACTGTTCCCTTTGTCAAAAATCAAGCAAACATGTATGTATGTATGTATTTGTGTGACGCCGCTGGTGAAACTCTTGTTGCGTCGCTGTGCACTGACTGTCGCCAAGAGCTGATGACGCGCCAGAGTGGCGGAGCGACACTTGATGCCGCGTTGGCTTGTACACTGTGAATTCTTTTTGCGCACCCGCACCACGAAATAGAACCATATTAGAGAAATAAAATCAATTAAATTAATCAAAGGAAAATGTTATACATTGTTATATATAAAAAAAAAAAATATAATAATAATAAAAAAAAGAAGAGAAAACAACAAAACATTCCACGAACAACTTAACTTTTATTGTTGTCACATGTTCAC